>SJOL01006425.1:853852-949472 GCA_004794785.1 Opisthorchis felineus | reverse complement strand
AGTTGTTGAAGGTAAGGTGGTCTAGGATGGCTCGCTTCAGAATGCGTTCCATCACCTTGCATGGCACGCTAGTGAGGCTTATGGGCCTGTAGCTGCCAGGCGATAGTCGGTCACCAGTTTTGTAGATTGGTGTGACAATCGCTTCCCTCCAGGAAGAGGGAAGTTAGCCTTCGTCAAGCGATTGACGAAACACCAGGTAGAAATGACTTGCCAGTGCGTACGACGTTTCCTTCAGAATTCTTGGATTGACTTCGTCGGGCCCAAGCGCGCAGAACGGGTTGACCGTGTGCAAGAGTTGACGAATGTCCTCTACCGTGAAGACCAAATCGGTTAGAGGCCGTCCGTAGTTACGGCCTGGGGCTTTATATAGGTCTGCATAGTGCCCTCTGTAGACCTCAGATGCCACTATTCTTTCACCTGTGGGTTCACCACCCCTGTCCCTCAAGGAGTACGCGGATGGCTTTTTTTTGCGGCGATGTCTCATGTCTTTAAACGGTATATTTCTGTTTTTCACGGCGGAGGAGCGAATGGTGGCTTGTTTTAACATGGTCAATTGGTGGATTTCTGGTTTAAAGCGGTTCCGCATTTTGCGAAGTGCTAGCTCATCTTCTGTGTCTCCTGTAGTCAACTTTTTGAAAAATAGTTGAGACCTCTTTTCCAGAATACGCTGGATCATTTTCAGTAGCTTGCGGCTCACTCGACTGCGTGCTGGTTTATACTGGGACGAACATTGCGTCAGCCTCGTGAACTTTCTTGACAATAGTCCTGCATAAGCCTTCCACTGATGCTGGTCCCATTTTAACGTGTTCGAGAATGATGCGCATTCCTGAGAAGTCTGCGCGGTAGAAGTTTCGAATCCACGTTAGAGTTTCGGGATTTCTGGCCCAGTATCAGATGAAATCAAAGGTCAGCACACAGTGGTCACTATGTCCCAGTGGAGCCTTATCTGTCACCTGATCGATGAAGTGTCTTTCGTCGGTGATGACCAAATCCAAGAGGGATAGTTGTTGGCCTGCGCGGTATCCGGTGGGTGCAACGACATGTTGAGTCCAAGCGCTCTGTTGAACGACTTTGGTTAGTGCCGCTGCAAATAGCCCACTTGATCCGACGCCTTTGAGCTCCATTCAGGAGGCCTTTGGACCGTTGAAATCAACTACCAGCAAGAGATGAGTGAAGTGGTAGCTGGAGGAGAGTTGCTTAAGTGTTCGTATGAGGAATTGGTCATCTTTCGGAGGACTCGAGGGGCAACGGTAGACCACCTTCAAATTCGGACGTTTACTTGCATTGGCCGTACTGGCCTGTGATTCAACCCCTCCAACTTCAGGTTTGAAATGCTTGGCCGACCTTGGCCTCCGCGGGCACAGCTGATACAGATTTTGCAATTGCGCCGAAGTGAAAGGCCTCCTGAAGCAAACCTATACACAAGGCAAATCCGCGCTTTTGCAGGCAGGATAGGTTTTATGCGTCGGATCCTCCTGGCTGGGACAGCTTGGACCTCGCACAGTGCTTAGCCGTGCCGGTGGGGGTTTTGCCCTGGTACCCACCTGGGACATCTTCCGCCGCAGCAATGAAACGACGTCGTTCCACCTGCTCTGAAAAAGCGCTCGGTCATGCCGTGACTTTCGTTAACTATTCTCCCATCTGCAGGTTACGATGGCTCATCTGTCCTTTCCGTCGGCTGATATTGCCATGCGGTGTTCAAAGCTAACCGCGGAGCTGTTTCTCTACTAGGAAAGCTCAGTTGGGCTTATCGGGTTTGTTACAGCTCGATATACCAGAATGAACTAGCGGCAAAATCTCCTCTCTCAGTCCCTCACATTTGGACTTCTGAAGCCCACGCTTTAGTGCCAATGAGGCGATCCACCTGATCTTTGGCGAACAGATATGTGTTAAACCACACTCACAATAAAACCCCGCTAAAGCGGGTGATGCGCACTGATAGCCGTTGTCGCACAAAATGGTCACTGGGGTTCCAAGGCGAATGAATAATTATCTAAGTTCCAAGACTGTATTGGCACTTGTGGGGCCGCTCACTTGAAGAATTTCCGGCCGCTTTCTCAAAACGTTGACCACGACCAGAAGGATGCCGACCACCAAATGGACCTACACAGTTGATGGAAAGAATAGACCTGGGTTTAATCGGCCTCGGCCACGAACGCCGGTAATCTTCCACCAGTGGACTTGTACCTGACTTTAGAGTCATGCACCGGGAGCATTGTCCCGCTTCAGGAGATGGCTGGCAATGCACACCTGCACATCGTTTTTGACCAGAAACAACAAGAAGCGGCTTACCGTCGGTTAATAAGATAAACGCACGACCGTGAAGCATATTGTGGGACTTTCTGACTGTAAACACGATCATCAGTGCCTCCTCTTCAATGTGACCATAATCGCGCTCGACTGGTGCCAGGGTTCTGACTGCATGTGCCATAGCTTTCTTGCCTCTGTCGCGGAACGCGTGCGAGATCACTGCATCGAAGCAGTAACTCAAAGCATCCGATACCACGACGATTTCCGGCGACGGAATGTAGGGAGTGGGAGGCAGATCAGAGTTCAGCACCAGTTGGGCGTTTGTACGTAAAGTATATACGGTGCACGTTTGCCAGCCTGGTTGCTTCCGAATTTGCAGGTTGGTAGACGCAATAAAGGTCGAAGATCAAGAATGATAAAGCGGACACGAAACAACTGAAAACCGGTGACGCGCAAGTGGTCTTCTTACTGACCACCTGGCTGGCGTGCCTAAAGCCGGGGTCTACACACGAGCGTGGGCAATAGTGGCACCGAGAGAATTCAAGAAGAAATATAACCGTTGTCACACGCTTGTTCCCGCCTATCCAATCTCTCGTGTGAGGTCTGAGCCGACCTACTCAGCGTCATTGTGTAGCGTGAATGACACAGCGTGAATCTGTCTGGCTCGGACCTTCGTGATTGCATGTCGGCTAATACATCGCTTTGGTATCCGCGCCCAAACGGAAGAAAAATTAAGGCATTTGAACAAACTTAATACCTCAGAAGTGAAGCTATGAGGTAGCCATGGTAGAGGTATGACTTGCTAGTAAGCTAAACTTTAAGGGAATAACATTTGATTACACCCTTACTTCGGAGGACCAAGTAGCTGCATCCAGCGACCAAACAGTGAGTACATCTATGGATATGGCCTGGACGACATTAGGCGCAGCCCAATTGGTTGATGCTGCTCACAAGCCGCCGCACCCAGATTAGTTTTAGCCTTTGGTGATGGGCCGCTACATCAACATGCCAAAGGGTTGAAGTATGTGCCCCGATGTATGGATGTCCATTTGGGTTCTGATGTGGCACGGTGTTCATAACACCAGCTGCCTATCACCCGCGTATTTCAACGCAAGAAACAGGCTGGGAGTCTGGAATAAGCTTTGCGGAGCTATCTACGGAACGTGGTGTGCGCAGAGAGGCGGGTGTTTGTTGCCAAGCTTGCAGGCAATATGGCGTAGCCGTTGTGACAGACTGGGCATCGAAAATCATTAGCACTACCGTTTGCATCCTGGCACATTTTTCTTCATTTGTGTATTCACTAAAGGCTGCAGTTGAAAACATATCAACGCCAGCAACACGTGGCTGCTTAATTTCAAACACTACACAACACCTATTATGGAGTATTCATTGTTGTGGACTAGATATCTTTCTGTTGGGCAAGCGGTACATTTAGCCCAGTGTGAGTACCTGGGAGACAATTCAACTGAGAAAAGTTTCACTCGGTCGGAACGATATCCTTTTGGGAAGTACGTCGTGGAAGCAGATAGCATTTACCAAAAATTGCTTAAATTAGTCATTTGAGTTTAACAAAATTGTATTTTGGCATGCAAGAATTCGCACTGACAGGAGCGGCACCTTTATTTCCTGTAAGTCACTATTTCTGCTGTGCGCCACAAATCCTCCACATTGGGGTCGGTTGCTCTGTTCTTCATTTGGGAGTTATTTTCTCTCTGAATAATGTGCAGCTGCCGCCGCGTGAAAAGTCGCCCTATATTCTAGGAATATCCATTAAATCAACGTTCATCTACCTCATACCAATATGCATTCCGTACGCAGTCGAACTATCCCCCTTTGTTTAAGCCTGGTACACTTTAACATTTATACACTTTCAATGCCTTTCACCATCTATCATGGGTTAAGTTTAAACTGCGTTGTTCAAAGTTTCAGGCAAACAATAGTGTAAAATTGACATGTCGTGGTCTATTTGTTTTGCGCCTCGGCTTTTGACTGTCTCTAGAAACCGGCACCCAGTTACTACATGAGTGCATAACTTCTGCTTCCAGGGATTACATGACCTTGAGGATTGATGGGGTCAAACAAGCATAGTGAGCCGTTGTCACTATAATCGGTGCACTTACTCATACACACGATTCTTTGGAACACTTAACAGAAAACTCCACGCTTCAAAAATATTTGTTCTTGTAGAAGGATGGCAGTCGGGGCGTGAATTATGATTAGATGAAGCCGAAACCAGCTGACGCGTCGTACGTTCAAAATGTGAGCTAAAGTCAGAGATAGAAATGTGCGGTCCAGTGCTTATTAATGGATGCCGGTGAGAAATTTTTCTCCTGTAATAGAAAAGAAACATTAATAAAGCATCTGAACGGGCTATGTCGTCTCAGAACATGCGGAAAATTTTAGATTCTTGAGGCAAATTACTCTCTTGATTTTAAGCTTATCCAGAGGTTATATTTTTGTGTGTAAATTCAGTTTCCAACATGGTAAACTATTAAAGTTGCAAAACAGGATGTCCGTAAATGCTACCATTTCCTTAATGCAGATGTTGCCCTTGGTACACCTACCGCTTGTACATGTACAT
The DNA here is from genome assembly GCA_004794785.1 of Opisthorchis felineus. NCBI lineage: Eukaryota > Metazoa > Platyhelminthes > Trematoda > Opisthorchiida > Opisthorchiidae > Opisthorchis > Opisthorchis felineus. Next base: position 944,641 of record SJOL01006425.1, on the reverse strand, counting down.
GCAATAACCAGGCCTCACTGATCTGATCCCATTCCCTCGCCTTCCCAAGCTCCGACCCTTGATCTTCGAACGCTCTGTAGGGCCGGTAACTACCTCAACTTGTCTGTGTTTACGTCCAGAGGGATCCCCAACCGACCAAAAATGCCTAAAGTCTTGTATGAGCTTCGTTCTACCTCTGCGGATTCCCTTGACCAACCCAAAAATCTCCTTCTCCAGAGAATTGCACACCCCATTCCAGTCACCTCAAACATGACGTCCGTTACTGGGCTGAAAAAAACGAAGCAGTCAGTGCAGCGGTGGCACGGCACTGCTATAGCCAATTTGATGGCTGACCCGCAACTATTCTCTTCCTACTGCAGACTATGTCCTTTCGCCTACCCATTCCATTACCTGCAACAACAAATGATTTCTTTACCCAGCCCCATCCCCCTCCGGGACGAGTTCATTTTAATCTACTAAGCCCTTTGTTTGGATCTAACCATCTCGGTGGAATTTTTAGATTGTGCTTCCCACAAAAAAGCCATTTTCTGTCTAGATCGCGTTAAGTCCTGCGCCTTAGCACCAGCTCACTCTTCTAAGAAACTTTCACGCCCGACTCCGATCCAACAGCGACGCCCCTGAGTCTCTAGTTTCAATGTACACCGTGATTCTGGGATTCTCGCCACCATAAATCCTTATTGCTAATTCGTCCAACTCATCATCCCAACTTACGCTTTTCGTGACCCTGGCCACAAGATCAAATGTCCAAGGCCACAGAGCCTAAGCAGCGGCTTTCAGTTTTAGTTCAAACTGCCCGGCAGGACCATTGAAACACTGCTGCTTCATCAGATCTGCTGTTCTAGGTCCTCACTTTCTAAAACTTGAAGTTTTCTTATCACGTGCCGGGCGAGATGCCTCTAGTTTTGCCCTTCCTAGTTGTTTTTGTACACCATCTTCAAAAGTTTCATCGGTCTGATCTTGCTTGGGATTGATACGTTCCCCAAAAGACAGAAAAGGCACTAATAACTGTGTATTCCTGCCGCGCTGTTCACCACATTTAGCTCGTGCCGGTTTAGGCGTGACCGCGTCTACATCGGAGAATGCTCACTATCTCTGGGACTGTCCGTTTTTCGCGCAGTTTCCAGTACCCATAGATCCCACTAGTCATGCTCTTATTCTAACTGTAACGTTAGGCCCATGACCGACGGTGTTTTCCACCAGTTGGGAATAAACATTGTTGCTTTCTTCAATTTTGAACCTCTTTCGCAGTACTTGTTACTCTTATTCGGTTACTTTGTTTTACATACAGTGACGCGGCTGAGGGACTACACACCATTTTAATGCTGAGTGATAAACTTCGGCACCCATTTCATTTCATTTTGGGTTCCAAGATGTCTTATAGCGCGTGACTGACCAAAAGTGCTGAAGCTGGTTGCTCCGTTCCTTAACCGCAGTGATATTTTTTCTCTGCTGAGACTCCCATGTGCTCCCTGCCGCCACTTCTAACTCTTTTTGGCGCTTAATCTAATCCGTTTTGTTTCAAACGTTTTGAAACTTAAAAATTACGTACTAACCCTCACTACTACATGCATTGCGGTTGTGACCACCACAAAGCCGGCGGTATTTTGTGCAATGATTAATGTGTCCGGAGACATCGGTACCTCTAACAATGCTGCTGCAGAGCAGTACGCGGCTTCATTTGACTCATTTTCCTCTTTCGGAGGTGCAATCGCTGCCGCCAGAACGTGTCATCAGGTGCATGGTGACTTTGCCCGTTGCAATCTCAATTAAGTACATTCGGACTCCTGCGCCTCCACCAAAACAAAGCGCCAATCAAATCCCTAGGCGTGCCGTTCTGGAGTGAGTGAGAATGTTGACAGGCTTTAAGGAGACACCCTCTGGAGGCATATGGCATCTTTCCACTCAGCACGAACCGCAGCGTCCGAGGGTTGTGTATGGCCAATCGCCTCTCGTTTGCCAACAGTCCACGACATTTCCGTGTGTTAGAGAGGCCAAAAATTGCTCTGCCAATGACACGTCTACAGGGCTAAGCATACTCCAGACCACGGCCCCCAAGACGACTCCTAATAGACCGTAAAAATTTGCCTTTTCCGTCTTTTGTTTACTACACCACTAGCAATCTACCTATAGTAAGCCATCGCACACTTGCCTTCTTCTTATGATATCACTGATGAGGTCCACCACTTCGTTCCTGGTGGGATGCCGCCAGGACATCCCAAACTTTGCCGCCAGCGTCAGTGCTCTCCACGGCTGCTCGCTACTTCCCGGGTGGTCCGCCACTGCAAAGTCTATGGGGACACGTAAAGCTCTTGCCAAAATATTGACCGGCCACGAGTCATCAGACTTACCCTTAATGTCACCGAACTTGACCTCGCTCGGAACACCTCACAGCTGTGCACAAATATTGTGTCATTTCGTCGGCCTAACTCCCAAAGTGCTCCCAAGTGTTCAGTGCGAGCCCACCGGAATCTTCAGCCCGGCTCCGCTGTTTAGGCCGGCTAGTCCACAACAAATGTCTTATATTGTAGCAGCAGAAGATAATAGACCAAGTTCACATGTGTGAATGGAAACAAGGAAACGTGGACATGAGCCGTGAACCATTCAAATTTCATAATTGGTTACAGCCATAATCTAGCCGGCCACTTCATTAACATTGCCTACAGGGCTGCAAGAATAACGACTCAACTAATGATAAATGGTTGACCTTCATTTTCTTCTCACAGATTGCACTACTTATGAGGGCCTACCCTCCGCGCCCTGTTTCCCTTAAGTGTCTCTCTGGTCTAACTGAGTCTTCTAAGTTTTGGCAAACTATGGGTTTCATATTTTTATTTTTCCAATCGTCCGACAAAATAGTGCATGAAGTTTTACTGCATAAAGGCGGAGCGGAAGGTCTGTGGAGACTGCTCCAAAGTGACCTAAAATCCTCCTCAAAGGTTGGACCCCAGTGGTTTGAGTGTCGAGTAGCCTTCCTCCGCTTGAGATCGCCGGTTTCACCCCACATTGTCCCTAACCGACACAAAACCTTCTACTTCCTGCACCAGTCAAATTTTCAGAAGCTCCCATTCAATCCACACAGTGCTTGCTGTGTGTCGGCGACTTCAAAATCTGATAGCACTATACCAATTCCTTTCAAACACTGGATTACACCTCTTGATTGTGATCCACTTTTACTGCGTTTCCCTAACTCACAAAACCGCTCGCACATCAGTCTTCCGTGAGCGGCAGCCTTGACAACACCGAGCCACCCGATATTGGAAAACCATCCAGGAACCATAATCTTCGGTTATAGATAACTGCATATTTATTGTTGGAAAGTTAGCGCGAAGGATTAACCGATCTGCGAAACACTATTTCAAGCTCCTGCGCATCGACGCAAGATATATACTTTCTGGCTCAGTTCATCATTTGCTTTGTCCCAGGTACTGCAGTACCCGCCAGCTTCACTGACGCAAGCATGACGAAGTTGCATCAGGGAGCGCCAAACACCGGTCTTCCATCCAGCCTCTCTGACGTACTTGCTCTAGTCCTCTTGCTTTGATTGCCACAGCCGGTTCATGCTTGGGTATGGACACCGTGAGTAGTGCCAGATGCTATTGTGTTTTGTTTGTGGCTGATGAGCAGCACATCTTTCACCACCCATAGAATCACGTTAGGGAGCTACCGCCTCAAGCCTTTCCACCAAGGGTTTACTAGAAAAGAACCACTCAGGTGTGTCACTTCTTTTGCCTTGATTCTGTAGAACGGCCCACCTAGAGCATATATCTTCTGTATGCAACAAAACCATCGATCTTCTACTTGACCGAGTGCTTCCTGCTTAAACGCATGCCGTTTGTATCCTATGCTTGTGCAAATTCCACATCGATTGTCTCAACCGCGACCGACCTTATCCTTCCAGTATCCACAACATAATGATTTACTGCGTCAAACCCAAGAAGGTGAGCGTTTTCTTCATAACGATAAGAAAATAAAGGACCCATTGGAATTTCCAGCTTCGAGTAGATGTGTGTACCAACACCACCCTCCTGCAAAAGCATATCAAGCAGGACGCCAGGTGCTCAAAACGCACTGTCGAAAACACCCGTTGATGTCTCCAGTTGACTTTTCGACTGCCAAAGCGAAGTATCCTCCTGCGATTACGGCAGCAGACAATGCTCCGTTATCGTGCACCATAGGACTCTCAAGGAACGCACCTCTTTCCTTGCATTGCACAACCAACCACGTTTACCGCATGCCCCTTTTTTGGACACTTCTCATCAGCTTGGCATTAAGTCACTATCCGTTCCTTTTGTAGCATGGGATGCCGTCTTGACAAAATCTTTTGCATCCTTCTCAAACTTATTTCCCCATATTCCGAGCCCGCTGGACCAGCCTGGTATACTTTCACTCTGATATCACCATGCATACTGCTCCAAAATAGGTGTGTAATATGTATCCTAAAAGATTTTGCAGAATCTCAATGTGAAAATTCGGAATGGAAAACTCGCAAGCACTAATGACTCTCCATTCCAGCAGTTGGAGTGTTCTGAAACTACGGACTTCCGAAGTCCGATTTTACGGCTGCATCTTCTTCGCGTTTAAAGAACGCAGCAGATTTCCCCAAATATCTCGGATGGAACATTCTCTCCCTTATTTACTTTATCACCTGTGTTCCTTCTACCAACAATGTACTTGGTGCCGTTTTATGCGGGGGATGCGAAGATATGGTAAAACGACCCTGTAGTTCTCCAGGCCATCATCAATGACTATTTGGGACAAGGCCACAAAAAACTCCATTTGTTAGCCACAAAAGTCTGCTCACGGCTTTCCAAATCTGATTAATCATTTGGTAAAGGTCTCTAATGGTGCAGGTCCAGTTCCATTCTTTCCATGCAACGTCGTAAGGTCCCCACAGCTTGAAGCTCCAGGGATCCCTCCGCTTCGAATTTTTTTACCCGCCTCTCCCCAAGGACCGTAAAAATGGCAAACCTACAATCAGTCTCCTCGATCGCCCACCAACGTAGCTTCCCTCGGGATTGCTCTAGGTTTACTCAGCACACCGCGGGGCAGTGCATCCAGGCATGGATAAGCTGGCCTAGGCTCAGTGGGTTCTATCCAACACATGAGCTATTTGACAAGACTCTTACCCAGAATGCCACTCCGGTATAAACCTCGCCCTCGCCATGTGCCACCTGATCTGACATACTGCCTCATAGACCCTTATGATGCCGTCAGTGACAATACCCAATTTGTCCCACCTTGGTAACTCAACTTACTCAGCCATGAAAGTGGACTTCTGCGGAAGGTACACTAGCCATACCAGTGGACAGCCCTCTGCAGTTGCATTCTCCTTTTAGAACAGACCACTCAGTCAGACCACCGTGCCAAATATAATAAATCGTCTAAGTAGAATATTTAATAACCTCTTCCCGATCATCTCCCAAAATAGTAAGGCTGACCTCTATCCTTAGGAAACGGTTTACTGGTGTTCAAGACTAAAGTCAGTGGACAAAAGCAGATTTCTCGGTTGCTCTCCTGCTTTCAAGCACTTACATGGTTGTTCTTACGTTTAAACCTGGTCACGGCAACCACGTGCCAACATCCACCAATTCGTAAGTGGTATTATGGTATCCGGCATCAATGCAGACAAACTTCATTTTTACGCGGGGTCCGCCTTTTTTTGTCAAGAACATTTATTTTAGGAATCCAGTTGTACACGCCATTAACTGTTTCCCATACTGTAAACACTTGGTCGGAACCCGCATGCAGAGAAGACACCAATAAAAACACATATTTGAGCCTCCGACTCCTGCGGATGACTCCGGACAGATGAACATGGCATTTCTTAAATGTGACGATTCCGAAGCCGAAGTTTCTAGTACTCTCAAGCTTAACCCGGCTGTGTGCCTCCGTGGTTCTTGGCGTCAGTGACAAGTTCAAACAGACGTACTTCTACTCGTCAGGACTGCGCTAGAAATGACAAGAAGGCAGCTCAGCGGTCATGCATATTACCTATTTTGTTCACAGCCGATCATGAATACAGCTTCATTTAACCTCAGCTGGGAGAACATAGCACGAAATTTTGCGTCGCTAGACTGTTACGTAATGTTATTTGCTGAAGAGCGTAAAAATTGCGGACGCCAATAAAACAACAACAATGTGCTGTACCAAAATGATAGTCTTGTAGTTTTGCGTGCGAAAAGTAAATTCCCGCACACCATATTCTCCGCCAGATGCAAAAGCGGAGGCAAATATGGCAGCGCGCTTGTCTTAATGTATATGTATGGATGGGAGGAAAATGTGCGTTTCATGCATCCCACAAACAAATTAGATTGTAGGACTGGTGGTGGACAGCGAAAGGCGAGTGATTTTGTGCCTGACAGACTCCGAAGTACCATGCGATATCTAGGCACCGCTGAGTGAGTAAATTTTCGTAAAGCGACCAGCACAGATTTTCTCTTTGTAAGACACCAAAACGGGACCTAAGATTAAGAAACTCGTTAAGGTTGAACATCACCCACCGTAATAAACATAAGAACTGATTCAGAGTTAAAGCTAGTAAAGTATCTTAAGAGGGTTTAAAATGTGTTTTCTGAGATGCTGATGGCGGCGAGACTCTCCGAAAGTTGCCCCGAAGTGTGAAATGTTCTCGTCTACGCAATATTCTCACGAAAGAGTAAGGTCCTTTTTAGTGATTCTTCATGAAATTAATGGGTTATTAAGCCGTGTTTGAAAAAAATCGAACCGCAGAAAGGAAGTATTCACTTCTAAGTGCATCACCAAAGGCAGTGCTCACCCCGTGCGTAGGAAATTTTCCCGGTTCCTTGCAATGCAGGATGAGAGCACTGAAACTCCACGAGGAGTTGTTTTTTAAATTCAAAGGATTCATTTCCACTTGTGGTACAAAAAGTCCCAATTCCTGAGGAGAATTACTGAAATACCGTGACTAGATAGTGAGATTTGAGGGTGTTCGAAAGACCCTTTCAGAGCTTTGCAGAAAGCAAGTTTTTCAGTTCCATTTCATGTTAAGCGAAAAATGGGAAAATACCGAATTGCATTCAATTTTTGATAAAATGGCAAAATTTCAGAATGTTTCTGGGGCTACTGCAAAATACGAAGTCTCCTATTTAAGGTTAAATTTTGCTTGCGATGCTCGGTGTGGTAGGAGGGAAATTTTTATTTGTTTCTTAAGGCCATTCGATTGCCGAGTCAATTTTGGAATGATTTTTGCGGACTTTTGACATCCTGTGTTACTAGGCAAACTGCCTATTCGTTACTTCTTCCCCGCGGGTATCACACCTGTGCTTATTTCTCTGGCTAGCTTGTACCAGGACCAGCTACCCTGGAGGAGAGTTGCTGGACTACTGCCCGCTGGCTTTATATACTTGATGCGGTGCTTATCCTAAAGAAACCAGTGGGCAGCCAAACAAGCAACAATGTCTCTTGGGATTCGGTACCTTATAGATACAAAGCATTTTAAAAAACGTGTGTATCGGCACTCAGACAGCCGATGCAGTGGATTTAGTCTCTCATCATGATATTTATCCGAGCGGGCACAGCACTCGGAGAAAAAGTCAAAAAGGGAAGTGTGTTAGAGGAGAACTGTGAAGAAACTTAGATGGCGTTTTGTACCACTGGTGCTTTTTAGCATGCGGCAACCGCAAGCGGAGAATAAAAATGTAAGCGAAGCATAAAAATTTGAAACTGGCACAAACTAGAATATCAAAAAGGCGCAAAATTGCAACACGCGGAGCTCTTGTGTATGCCACTTGTTCGGAGGTGGCCAGCTACGCCGACGTCAGATGGCACCTTTTTTGAAGTGATGAAAACCCTGTGCGTCGAATATGTTTGTTGAATGCAGGCGTAAAATAGAAGGCCAAGCAAAGGTAGGCTTGAAGACTATCTTGGCTTGTTCCTTCTATCCATCAACGAGTAGCCACCTTATTTCAGCAAACCGCCACTCCCTAAGCTGGAGAACAAAGCTCATTCTTTTGTGTTGACACCAGCGGTAGCGACGGAGTCCGCTGATAATCCTTAGTGTTCGTGATGCCTAATCTCCAAAGAGGTTTCTAATGTATGGTGGGGGAAATCTGCACGTATTTTCAAGATGCATGTGGTGACTCTTCTGAATGTAGAGCGCCCTGTAGCCCGAGTGCTAATTGGCCGAAATAGTGTGTCATTTTCTTCCAGCCGACACTCAATTAGGGCGATTCGAGCCTCTGAGAAGCCTAGTAACGCATCAAAGAGGCAAGCGACAGCGATAACTCGTGCGTTCGTTAAGCTGAGCGCAGCAAAGAATTGACGACGACTCTGTCATACAACCAAAAATTGTGTCGGCTTGCTCGGTCAAAGCCTCTGTGATAAAGGTGTCGCCCGAGCATGAAAGTGAAAAGAACGTCACAAGTTTCGGACTCCCTTACGGCAGCCTGCCGTATATAGACCCTCCTGTACTATCTTTGTCAAAGGTTTGAATCAATCCTACCTTATAGCAGCAAACTGCCTGTGCAGTTCTTAAAGTTTGGCCCTGAACATGGGTCGTGTTTAGTGAAAAACGAATAGGTCTTCGGATTTGCACTTTACTTCCTTCGACCGGCCTAGGAAGATGTGCCCAGTATGTCGCACAGCCGGTGCGAATGCCGGGCAGACAAGTAACAGGATATCTAGTACTCCTGAAGTACGCCCCGGGCTTCGAGTCGAAACTTTTACAGAAAGAACCAGGTCCTTAGTTAAAAATTCGGCTATTAATGCGCACGAAGCTGCAGTGTGTATTAGGCCATCGGCACAGTCCATAAAGTTGGTGCGTATGTGCTCACGTCAGCGTCAAAAGTAAAAAATACTGCCGAGGAAAAAGCACGACACGGGAGCGAGTTTATGAATACGAAAGTGGCGAAACAGTATTCGAATAAATAGCGGAAGGCAGACCCCTCGTTATTTTAAAAAATTCGGGGTATATTCTGGATTCCCTGGATGTGGATTCACTTTCACCCCCGCCACGCAACACGGCAACCACGCTTGCAGAAAGAAGGAGAAGTACATCCAGGGTGTCCGTGGAGGTATAAAGTTCACGCAAGGTAAACTTCACGAGGTAAACTTCGCCCGAAGCCCTTCCGTGCCTTAAAATCTGAGGACATTCATCCACATCAATTAATCTACAGAGTCCATAAATCGAGCCACTTGTAACCAGGTGCAGCCTCGGGGAAACTTTTGATCCAGTGCTATCCACCCAGTGTACGGAATCCGTTTTTGCATATCTTTTATATCGGTTTTTCCTACTTTCTAGCTATCCTTGCACTGCTTGTAAAGGAAGACGCCGGCGTAGCTCATGCAACTGGTGTACCATTGGCGCAAGCTGCCATAAAGAGGCCTAGACAAGGCTGCTCCAGGCCTCGTTTCCAAAACCTCCTGCACTCCGACCAGAGTGGTTTTTTCTCCACCTTGCATTCCAGCAACCAACCTAAGTGTCTTTTATGCAGAGTCCACAAACCTGACCAGATAAAAAGAAACACCGCATCCTCCCTGAGAGTTCGAAGTACTTCGACAGGATTAAACTCGACAGCCTCACACTGTGAGGAAAAAAGCTTGGTACCGACGGCTTCTCTACCTCTGGTTGTTATCCCCCCCAAAGACTGGATAACTAAAGTTCGTGTCTGTGACTGATTTCTTCGAAATCATCAGCAGCCTCCCTCGAAGATTTGTTCTCGGCAATCCCGTTTCCACGGCCTTCATTAATACTATGTCAAAATCCGGACAATCAGAGTTGCCATATGGAGATAACCTCAGGGTTTGATTTAGTAACCCGGTCGGTCCACAGAAAGTCAGCGCTCTATGCTCATCTTGGGCTTGTCACAACTCTTTTCCGATCACCAAGGACAAGGCCATAAAAATGCCTTTTTTCAGCCCACGTCCTGACCTGCTTATACTTCCGAATGTGACAGGCACCACCCCACTTCTCTATATACAGACAACCCGCCCTCAGCTCACACCAACGATTTCCTGGGTTAGCGTGGATTTACGATTGAAATGCGCCAAAAACATTAATTAACAACAACAACAACAACAAACAAAACATTAATTCAAACAAATTGCAACAGAAGGAAAGTAGGTTATGGGCCATTCCGGCCTGAGTTATATGCTGAGAACTGCTGAGTTTTAGAGTAAAAGTCTTCATTCTACACACGTTGATTATAGAGAAGATACCACACACCAGTTTAGGATCTGCAGTCTTGTGCAGATTCCATAGACCTACCTTAGCCATTCACCAATCAACGGCTGCAATCCTCCTTGGGTCCGCTGCTGAGGGCGAGTTTCTGTTCTTTATGGTTTTGCCTGGTGTTGTCCGAGCTATCCGGCGGAACTTTTACACTTTTCTTGCCCCTACATTCGTTGCCTATATTATTTACAAGGATTACAGTAGGACGCAACTGGAAAAGGTATTTAACTAAAATTCATTCATCACGTTTGTAGGCTATAAAAGCTAATGGGTCTCCCTGAGTGGGCATCGTACAACTGGAGAGGCCGGGTTGCGTCATTTCTTTTGGGAGGAACCATAGCCCTTGCTGGCGTCCAGCTTCTCCGATATGTGTTCCCCTATACAAACACGAAGCTAAAAAACAAGAGCGCGCTTTACGGTGGCCGTGTAGTTCCTGAAGGCTCGGATCCTTGGGAGTACTAGTTTACTGTACAATGCTGAAATAGAATAAATAGTTGATCCATACCTCATTTTTTGTTCCTTGTGACTATTCAGAACCGATAACTGCTGATTTCATTTTAGGTATCATGGAAACCGTCGCTTCCAGATCCGTTAGACAGGACCTCGATGATCAACTCAAAAATGTCGAATTCGAAACATCTGAAGATGTTGACGTTATCCCAAGTTTTGAAGCAATGGGCTTAAGAGATGATCTGCTTCGAGGAATTTATGCATATGGCTTTGAGAGGCCTTCTGCCATTCAGCAGCGCGCTATCAAACAAATTGTGAAGGGTCGCGACGTGATCGCACAGTTAGTTTCCTAATTCATAACGTTAGTTTTTTTTAAAGAGCTCAGTCTGGGACTGGGAAAACGGCAACCCTTGGAATGGCAATACTGCAGATGTTGGATACCCAACTGCGTGAAACCCAGGCACTTGTCCTATCACCGACACGGGAGTTAGCTTCTCAGATCCAGAAGGTCATCCTTGCTCTTGGCGACTACATGAATGTTCACTGTCACGCGTGCTACGGTGGAACCAACGTTGGCGAAGATATCAGAAAGCTTGACTACGGTCAGCACGTAGTTTCCGGCACTCCTGGACGAGTTTTTGGTGAGTAAATTTCCTATTTTTCCCCTGCTTTTTCAGGGTGCAGTACACGTTTCTGTTATTGACAGAGCCATTTGGTGCGTCACCTGGTGAAAATCATCCTTCGGATGTTTCATTCGCCTGACATTCTATGCAACCCCAAAGAGGGTACAGACTGAACTAACTGTTGGTCAGATACGTCCATTCAGAAGCGTTCGGTTTTCTCTGGCGAGAAGTTCGTACCCTTACTTGACATGACAAACGGCTACGATGTATGGTAGATTTTTAGGAACGTGCCGGACCGGTAATGGTTAGTGAGCTGATGCCTAGGCCCTGCCCTTCGGTTTCCGACCCGCACTTGTGATCCCGAGGTCCGTCTTACAAAAGTCAGTCAAAGAGCTTCTGCAGCAAAATTGCGTCAGTCAGAGCATTGCTACCGTCATCCGTAGCCCAGTCTTATCTTCCTTGTGCTTGTTCCCTTGGGTGACAGTTGTTGCCAGTCTGAAAAGTTGCCATTACCGGTAGTCTCCATCCCCGTAGCACCTGATACAGAGTGATCATATCGGTACTATTAGGAAGGTAGTCCAGGACTTCTGTGTTGACGACTTTGAAACTGTCCCGCTTTGATGTCCTCCGCTCTCGTGCCCGCGAAGTACGCCGCTGTTCCGTACCCTATGAGAGGTCGGATGAGCGCAGCAAGCAGTCCATACATTCTCCTTGATCCCTTGGTAAATTGAACACGAGGGGTCCATGACATTCTTCCACCCTTTCTCACCGCCTTTCCATTGTGTCTGGGAGTTCCAACACTTAAGTCATAGATCTCAACCGGTTGATCACGTGCGGAATGTGATGTCTATCTAAGTGTTCTGTCAGTGGTTACATTCAACCGAGCTCGTCGGTACTTTGATTCATGCTGCCCAGCCTTATACCCTTTCCAGAGTACTCTGAACGGATACCATGACCTCGTCTGTCAGTATGCTCCAACATGCCATCACATCCTCCATGAATAGAGTACTGCTTTGCCATAGACTTTATGGTAGTTTGAACAATGATTGAACAAAGGCTGAACAATTTAGGTCCCCGTCCCCCGTCCCCGTTTCCGCTCATCTTGGATGCACAATGGGGATCTCGCTGTCCGCTATATTAAGGACAGTGCGAACTTGCTCCCCTTAGAGTAGGTCAGAGAGGATGTTCCGGAGCACCCTTTCGGACACTTAACTGAAAGCGATGAACACGGCACCCACTTTTTGGTCTCGTTCAGCTTGATTTCGCGCGCTACAATAAGTTTGTGGTGCAGAACTTACTTGACAGAAATTCGTGCAGGGCGCCTGTGCTGACATACCGGCGTACGAGTCTCTTTCATCTCTGTTACTCTTCTGATCACCGGTGCCAGGCTGAATGATCGATAACTAGTCATCATTTTTGCAGAGCAGGATGCTGATAACCTCTATTAATACGGGCTCCATATCTTTCGTTGATCGGTTAGAAAATTGTGGCAAAAAACTGGGACAAAAGTGGTCAGCGGGTGGCAGATTACTAACGGATGGAACCCATCAGGTCCAGAATACTTCCTTTTTATTTGTAGCAGAACCTGGGTTGCTTTCGTTTCATTCCAGTTGTGTTTGTGATCCTTTGTTGCCGCCAATATGTCCGGAAGTTGTACAGCTTCTGGTGTATCACAGTCAGTAATTGGTTCTAACTAGCTACGTCGCTGTTCCAAACTTGTCTTCCGTGATCTGACCTGCTTTATTTATTATACACCTTCCGTGATATGTTGGACATCTTCCGCTGTCACCTCTTGAATCCTTAGAGGTTTGTTCAGCTGCTGTACATCCCACAGCATGATTTTACTCTTTATGGAGGCGAAGCACGCGCCGAAGGACTGGGTGACATCGGTCAGCTTTTCGAGGAATGGTTGCGCCTCTTGCTTTTCTTCAAAAATGAGAAAGTTGTCTTTTGCATATTCCAAGTCGACAGTATTCTCTACCGGTGAGGTCTTAAGACCGTGATTTTTGAGACTTTCCATTTTTCGCCTCACTACTTCAGCAATCACGCATACCTCTCTTGACCATTAGGAAGCCCATGAGCCTCGAAATTAAAAGTGTATGAGAACATCCTTGGAGGATGCCTGCCTGTTGATTCAGTATTGGATATTAGCCATCCCTGCGGCGAAATATCCAAGGCTGTGCGTTACCGGGGCTTCTACTTGCGGTACAAGCCAGCCGGCTTCTTCCAAGCATTTGGGCTCTGATGAGACCGTGGTTTTCCTAATGGCGCAGGGATAGCTTTCTTCTGGCCGCAGTCACAATCTAACTCGACGTCAGGTAATACTAAATGCTTCCACAGACCGAGCAGCCTAGTGGATCCAAAAAGTGGAGTTAATTGTAGAAGCGAAATGCGCCGGAAATTTCCGCAGGTTGTTACATTTGATTCGTTCGACAGGTCCTCATACGTGGAAAATGCTCAAAAAAATATTAGATACCGTAACAAACGAACCGAAAATAACGCATTGTTTAGGATGCTTTTTAAAAGACTTTTTACTCTGTTTCTCAAATGTCTTTTTGAGCATTCAAACACTTGATTTTGGCGAACGATTTTTCTTTCCGCTCACTTGTTCGCTCCTCGGGGAGTGGGCCACAGCGGTACATTATTTTTCGTTTATTCTGCCCTTCGAACGGTCGCAGTTCTTGGGGACTTGTGATTTGTACCTGCTAACTCGTACAGTTGTCGTCGGCCATCGTCACCCAGGTCATTGTAGATTAGCTGTTTTCATCCAGCCATACTCGAATAAGAGCCACTAGACAAACTGTATTTCTACATAGCAGCAAAAAACAGCTATCGTGGTTGATAGTTCGAGAAATTCCGAGATATCATAAATGGCTCTGTCATATCACTCATCTCTATTACCTTAAATCAGTATTTCAATGAGGAAGTGAATAGTACTGTTGTTTCAATGTCAAATTACCGGCTAAATCAAGTCAGGTCGAACTGGACGTGGCAGGTTGGTGCATCTGTTTACATCGACGAGTCTGAAGTGTCAGTCAACTGATTAAGCTGGCCCGACTGCGTAGCGTCTTTCCATTGCGACCTTTCTTCTCAACCATTTTGGAAGCCGAAAATATTCCCATTCGGCTAGAGGAGGTTTGTTGTAGAGAAATCTGTGCCTTCAACTTAGTCTTACTTGTGGTTTGTTTCCCCATGGTTCGGTTCTCGAGCGTTTGGGGGAGTTGCATGCTGCAGAAATACTCATTCATACGTTCGGTCAGGATATCCTCATTTAAATGAGCCTCAAAGACATTCTCTGGGGACGACCTTTGATGGGAGCTGGTGGGACCAACGATAAACGACGTGTACTCTCCTGTTGAGGGCTTCTGATTCACACCACCACAAGTATCCAGCCTACCGTCCTCATGGTGTCATATCATCCTGGTTGCTGATAATCATTTACAGCCGAACTATATGTTCACACTTGATTAAATAAATCATATATCACTTTTCAAGAAATGCATAGGCCGTTAGCCGTCGATCGGCGTACGGGTTTCAGTTGAATGTTCATCCAATACCTGACCGTGAGTATACCTGGTCGCTTCACTGAAGGTCTGCTGTCACGTAGTCATACCACTCAATGTGTTTTTGGATAGCTGTCTTTTATGCGCACTCAGGTAAGTCCACACCTATGTTTCTATCGATTGTTCCAACCCAGGTTACTGTGCACCTGACCCTGCCGCCTAACTGCGCGTTTTCATGTAGGGTCATGCTGTTGCAGAATGCTAAAACAATATGGCTTAAAGCGAAGTTGTGCTATTGTGCCGTGTTGAGCGTGATCGTTGTACTCCACGATAATCCCAGTGAAAGTACGGAATTAATCCGAATATACGGAATTCTGGTCAGCTTCGCTACTGAACTCAGGCGGCGCTCCCGAAAGCGTCTGGTCAACTACAGAGTGCAGCCGACTGCGCTCACACGTTGTTGTGATATTCAGTCTAACAAACTAACGGTTAGTTTCTACAGACCCCTCGACGTAGTAAGCACTGCAAAGGCTAAACTGTCATGACTCGAATTGGCTGTTCAAGACAAACAAGCCACATACGTCGGTACACTTCGGTATATGGCGGTTGGCAGTAGTTACGCTGGTCCCGCTAAACAAGTATTTGTTGGAGCGCAAGATCTGGGGAATTGAACTTTTGATACCTCAAGTATTTCATGTGCACAGCATTCACAAGCCTGACTTAAAGTTCGAGTTATCCGGGGTTCCCATAGGTTTGAATTCAGTTGGGTTCTGGGACCAAGCAAATGCCTTTTGTCCTTCAAGCGTCACCGAGCTGCTGGTCCTGATGAACTCCCATCCGCTGTGTTCAAAGACGGAAACGAAACCCTCAGTCCGCGTTTGTCCAACTTGTTTGCCTCTATCTGAGAGAAAGAGACCGTTACAACTAACTGGAGTGAGTCTATAGTAGTGGCCATTCTTAAAAATGGTGCTCGCACTGAGTGTGGCAATCACAGAAGAATCAGCTTGATCATCATTGTAACCGGACTCTTTGCGTCGTCTTACGAAGACGCGTAAAGACGGTACCCGAAAACAGCAAGCAGGATTCCGGCTGGACTGTATGGATCGCACATTTACACGTCAATTGTTAGGGCAACAATATGCGCTTAGGCACCCCACAGTCTTGGTGTTCCTTGACTTCAAGAGTGCGTTCGACTCCGTCGGTTGGTTGTTTTCTTAAACACGGTTACACAGCAGAATATGTCCCAGAAGTTCGTGAATATCGTGCGCTGTTTGTATTCGCATGCTTGTAGGCGCGTGTGAGTGTATGAGGATCTCTCCAAAAGCGCTTCTACAACAAGGGTGTCCACTCTCTCTACTTTTTGTTTAATTTTGTGATTGACGAAGTAGTGACGCGAACACCGGAAGGTCTCCAAAATCGTGGTGTTCAGATCACACCGAGCGAGTACTTTGATTTTGAAAAAGTGCTGGAAGCGAAGGCATTGCTTAAGGAGCTGACCAAGATCATCCAGTTCTTCGGCATGTGCTTCGCACTTACAACTGCTCAGTCGTGCTGCAAGAAGTGTAGTCTTTGAACATGCATCTGAGAATTCAGGGAGCGACAGTGGAGGGTTGAGGGACACTATAAGTACCTCAGAAGCTGCATTAGCTCAGTGGCCAATGTGATAGACGAAATGAACGCACGGGTCTCGAAGGCCAGAATTGCGCTTGCCAATTTGCGGCACTTTTGGTATCAAAAAGGCATCTCGGTGAGTCTCAACAGATGTGTCTATCAGACTAAAGTGCGGGCCATGTTGTACGGCCACAAGACTTGGCCGCTTCGGGCGGAGGATATGTGACATCTTCATGTCTTTGACCACTGATGTCTCAGAACTATAGCTGGAATTGGCTGCAACCGGCGAATTCCGAATGAGATTATCATGAGATGGGCTTTTAGTGGGGCAGAGAACACATTGCTGGAATAGTGCATCCAGCATTGTGAGCTAAGGTGGCTCTACCCTGTGTTACCAAATTGCCGCCTGCCAAGGTGAGCGCTGTTTTCCATGCCTAATTCGGTGTGGTGGAAACCCAAAGGTGGACAGAATTCAATATGGCAAGAGACAGTGCAGGATGTTACGAAAAGTTTGGGCGCTGTTGTTTGCTGTTCGCCTTCCAGGACGGTATCTACGTGATCCTCCCTGTGCTTCGCTGAAGACACTGAACGATATGGCGGCGTTCATTGGTGTTCATGCTTTCAGTTTCCATCCAGATTATTTGAGTGTTGGAGGTGTAGGCATCTTGGATGTCTGTGACTGGCTATCTCATGTCCCCACCCCTGTTCAATTTTTTCTTTCGATTGTAAGACTTTATCGAAGTATATTTACATAATAGTACCGTAGTGAAACACCAGTGTTCTCGTCTGGCGTTTCTGTCAATGGTGATGATGATGGTGATGGTGATGATGATGATGATGATGCTGATGATGATGGTGATGATGTCAATTCGTGATGTTACTATCATGCCTAGCGACGCTGCCCGCTGCCAGCCAAATTTCGTTACATAGTCTGTCGGTTTGGTTCGTAGCTCCCATACAGAAAAGTGCGGTGGCACAGCATCTGAGCGTCCTGGGTTGAACGGACAAATTTTGTGCATCAAGACCGGTTCTTCAAGGTTAAACGTTGTCCAGCGTCACCAGGCAGCGGTAAGCCCTCTGTGAGCGGGTCACGTAAAGTACAAAGCAAGGTTGCAGCCGAAATCCTCTGGTGGACGTTCAGCAGGGCAGTGTTTGAGGACCTGTGCGTTTGACGAATAATACACACGAGGGGACTAAGGGTTTTAAAAACCGACTGAATACTGAACGAAACAATCCCCATAAACGAGTGCGAATAACCTACCCAACGGTGTATTATCTACAAACCCACCTACACCAGTAATTCACCCCAATAATATCCACAACAACCAGACTTGATCTTTTGTGACATGGTCGTCTTCTGATCTTAATGTACTTTGTGATTGGGATCCGCTGTACCGTTTAACCCAATTTAGTAAACTTTGTTTTGCAAAGTGCACCCTGGCTAACTGATAATTCCTCACGTGGTTGCCCGTCTTCACTATGTGCCTTGTCCCTTTTGCTTCGTCAGATATGATTCGCCGACGAAATCTGCGTACAAGAGCAATCAAATTGTTCATTCTAGACGAAGCCGATGAAATGCTAGACAAAGGGTTCAAGGAACAAATCTACGACGTCTATCGGTACTTACCTCCGGGGACTCAGGTCGTTCTTCTCTCCGCCACAATGCCTCACGAAATATTGGAAATGACCTCCAAATTCATGACGAAGCCTGTTCGCATACTGGTCAAACGGTGGGTTCATAAGCAGCATTATCTCTTCGGTTTCCATGTCTTAGCATATTGCCTTGACTTATCGTTCACTGATAGCTTGTATTGTTTTCTAAACTCCACTCAAAAACCAAAATAAAGAACACGACACTTGCCGTGTGATAGACTATCCTTCTTGTATGGTTACTGGACTCTTTATTCGGTGTGTCAGTCTAACGTAAATGTGCTTACATACGCTCAAAATAACAGCAAATGTTTTGAACTGAGTGTGGAAGAAACGTGTCTAGTTCACACACTCGGAATGCATTTTCCATATGACTGGCCCATATGCGTGTGAATTGTGATTCTCCAAAACGGTATGATTGCCTGTGTGATTGATTTAATTCATCACTTAGTCCTTTTGTGGGACAACTGGAAATTACAGATGCTATATCTGAACACTGTATTTATTTCCATTCATTTAAACTCACATCCCACTTCGTTCAGGTCGTTTCGCCTTAATACCCTTTTGATGCATAGCCGTCATGCGATCCGAAGCAACCGCGAGGGCTGAGATATTGTCAGGTTACTGTAGCCTAGAAGTGCAACCAGGAAGTGAGGTGCGGAGGTTTGACCCGTAAACCTTTTGACCATGAAGCCATCTGCAGCCACTAAAGACTGGATCTTACTGCGGTTCGATGGCTTGCGCACCTTGTTCACCCATTAAGCTATACTGGTGTGTTTGTTTCTGTGTGATACATTCCCTAATGCCGGATTGGTCCATCGGTACGTGCCCGACTAATGTGGTCTCCTAGCCCTCCAGGTTTTGGGTTTGGGACATTTATGGCTACTAGTTTCATAAATTTCGGTCTACTTCGGTCAACGTACGCCGACAACCGCTGCCTTACAGTCAGGCTCTTGGGCCGAAGGCTTTGGTCTAGGGCCACGATCATCCTCTCAGTCCACCTGAAACCACAGACTGCAATTAGAGAAACCCATGCCACTTCGTCCTTCGCTTAGTGCCATCAGCCGGGGCGCTTCACATACTGTATACAACAGGACAGGTGAGCGAAAATAGACTGCTACTGATGCCTCTCGTCCTTCGTACTGAGTATCTCTTCGCTCCCTACTTATCCCATTTAGCAATCATTTCTGTCGATCCCAGCTATAAGCACATCAGTCTTGTACTCAAGTAAGTAAATGATGGCATGCCACCACTCACATCTTCCACTTCGCGTTCGCTTTTCCCACCCCGCTTCCTGATTTAATCGCAACCTTCATTGTGCAAACCTTTAAGCGAATCTGCCAGCGCTTGGCTCTAGCGCGCACTTTTGACCCTAGCATCTCCATAACATCCACGATCAGAATACAATAATCGAGCTTACACATTTTCGGTATCTGGGCGCTACCGTCCACGAACTTCAAGGTATTCTGCAGCCGCGGTTATTGGGTGCGCCAGCATTGGCCTAGCTTTCAGCCCCTGGACTGATTGAATTCATGTAGATAACCACCTTTGTGCCAATCGGTTGTCAACTTTCACAAAAAGCTGCATTGGCCTTTGTTCGTAGTATCTGCATATGCAACAATCGACTCTAGCTCTCGTTTGACGAAAGGTGCGTTTTCTGAAGCTAACTACTGTCTCATCCAGCGCGGGGTGTTAAGCTCTTGTCCGGAGATATCATTGGTAGAGACGTGTCGGCACAGCAGAGGCACCACTTGGTGACCGGTTCGGCTTGGGCTCAAGGTGTACTGATAATAATGACGGTCTTTTGCCAGTTTCTACCGATTTAGTCCTGGATTTAGGTGCGGTAGATGCCGTTGTGCTGCTGGCCTCCGACGATTGGTCACTACCAATAAACGGACTCTGTTCCTGATTGTACTCATGTATTTTGTTGATGGGCTCAACTTCTGCTGTGGCTCTTGAGTTTAGACTCCCTCAATTTCTGAGACACCAATGGGCCTTACTACGTTAAAATGCTATCAGGTCATTAGGGCAGATGAGCTCCCACCGCGACGCTGATTTCTTGGGCTTTGCCTCGACAAATTTGTTTAAACCATTTTTTAAAGAAGAATAAGTTCTATAAAAAAAATAAACAATCAGTCATTGTGCATTCATTCAGAAGGTAACCTGAGTAGTGACTACTAACACCATACGGCACGATACTTTTCGCATTAGTAACGCGGCCACTGACCTCAACGACGCTTAAAGTGATCAAATCGGACGCAAGTCCGTGAACGTCAGACGGGATGTCGATCAGGTATTGAATACGTCGACCGCATTTTCATGTTACGTCAAGCACTTGAGCAACAGTACATTACCGGCAAATGTGACGGATTTTCTGGATTTCAAAGGAACATTAGATTCCATAGATAGGTTGCCCCTATTGCACATGGTTCGCCAACGGGACTTTTCCTTAGTGTTTGTGGATATTTTTTATGTCCTTTATTCGATCACACTCAGTCACTTTATGAGATATCCAAGAGTTTCCCTGAAGCTGGTGAATCTCGCCATAGTTTTGTCACTAACACCATCCTGAAATGTACTCACCGAGGTACCGTGAATCCGGGTATCGAAATAGCATCTAAAGAAGGATTAGTAGCCTTGGATTAGGCGGGCGATACTGTTTTGTTATTTGGCTATCGTGCTCCTGCACAAACAAGATTTTGGAAGCGGTCACTCTTCAGCATACCTAACTTTAAAGTGAAGTCTTCAGGTACTCCATTCCATTGTAATCTTTTTGGACCTGAGAATGCAGAGCTCTTATTCCTTGATAGGTCTATTTACTTTGGCAGCCGCATAGGTCGTGACTGTACCGTGACAAGTGAAGTTGATGGATGCGTCATCAAAGTGTGCGCACTGCTCGATAAGCCGTACCAGAAATTCCACTGAGGCCATGTGTACAAGGTGGCCGTGCGAGTAGCCTTACTTCTAACCCGGAAACTTGGTGTCTCCAATCTGCAGGTATCAAGCATCTTCAGCTGGTGTCCTCGTGGCACAGCAGGCGTTTACCGACTGCAGTTTGTCCACTATGAAGTGGTCCGCAAACAAATGTTTGCTGGCAAGTCGCAATCGGTTGAGTAGCAGACATTTGTCACCTTAAGGTGGTGGGGGCATATTCTACGTATGACCGGCCTCTGTCTACCAAAGAAAGCCGTTTTCCACTTCAAGCCCTTACTAGTGGAGGTTTCGCGGAAGACAGGCCATGACGTGGCCACACGAGATGAAGGAGGTTACCGTCACGTTGAGTATCGTGGGATCTCCGCGTCTTTCTGGGTTGGCTCCACGTGATTTTTCTTGTGCATTGACGCTCATATGCATGGTGAAATTGCTGGGGCTGAGGATTCGATGGAGTCCCTCGTGTCAACATATTGATAGTGTTATTCTTTCGCGTAGTTTGCAGCACACAGGCTGCCTCGAGTTTCCGTTGTGAAGATATTCAGTGGAATTTCTTTTTTACTATTAAAGTTGGGTATTAATTATTTCAGCTTGCGAGGACTACGCCTACCTAATTAGCCCTAAACGGGGCGGAAATCGTGGTGGGTTGTCTGCAGATTGTAAACAATCCTCCCGTACTACTTCATTCCTTGTGCATGTTTGGAGTTCCTATGGGATATGACACTTAACCCATCCCAGTGATGAGCCCGTTTTTATTGTCCGTCGTATGCTGCATGTAAATTGGGTGAATGAATGATGGGTCAACCTCGCCGATGGCACCTTGCACGTGTTTCCGCTACCGGTTTTTTGCGACCCGCGACGGTAGTGACAAGCTCATATAATCGGATTACTGACAATATGTCGAAATACTGGTAGTTCGGGTTGATCGGCTCGCCGAGCCTGGCAATCAACTTACAAGTTTAATTTCAGTGTGTGGCTGAGTGGCGACCCTGAGACTACATTTGCAACGAACACTAAGGAGGAGTCGATGGTATATGATACTGGTTCACAGTCTGTGCATAGGGCGAGGTGTTGGCTGCCTACTCGGACTCATTCTCGGCTTTTCGATTGCTCCCGTCTTGGCACTACCTGAGTCTTCTTGGTCTATTCGGGTACGATGACGCCGGATGCGTATCGCCACCTATCGATTTGCTGTTTTTATCAGCCCTACACACATTGGTTTTCTCTAAAAAACCGGAATTTCCGTTCCAAATTTTAGTGATGAACTGACTCTGGAGGGGATCAAGCAATTTTTTGTGGCAGTGGAACGAGAGGAATGGAAATTTGACACGCTGTGTGACCTGTATGATACATTAACAGTCACGCAGTCTGTCATTTTCTGCAATACCAAACGTAAAGTCGAATGGCTAACAGAGAAAATGCGCAAGAACAATTTCACCGTGGCCTCAATGCATGGAGATATGGTACAACGCGAGCGGGAGGAAATTATGCGTGATTTTCGAGCCGGAGAAAGGTAAGTCTTGTTTGTGGTGGTGAACAGCCAATACATTCAGCCGAGCTGCCAATATTTAGAAATATTGCTCAGCCTTGCACAACATTATTGTTGGTACGAACTCGTATACCCATGTTATGATTGGATATCTGTTTATCTACAGTCAACTACTCATCCGTTTCAACTTATTGCAAAGGTGTTTGCATGGCGAACCAGGTATATCTACTACCGCTATATGATAATATCGAAAAACTCAGTCTTTGCAAACCGTTGGCAGTAGGTCCCATTGCTCGAAACAGACGCCGAAGTATTGTCTGCTAGGGGATGTTCGCTTCTGTGTTGTACGCAAGGTTTCTGCGTGTAGGTATGAAGAATTTAAAAAGAAATTCACCAGCCTCGAAGGAGAGAGAATTCTTCTTTAAAGAGAAGTGTTCACCACTGTATATTAAGATATGTTGACTAAAAGGACTGTCAGGAATGATAGCAGTTTTGCCAAGATTAGTGACGTTAATTTTAGTTGTGATTCTTGACCAAAACAGTCAGTGATACTAGTGTTCATGGTAGTCACTAAACGGTGGATCGCTTGCTTTCATTCCCTCCATGAAAACCAATACGTTAGCACTGTAGAATGCTTTTATTCAAAATGCAAAGACCAGTTTGCTCACAGTTTCCCAGTTTCTGACTACTGTTCATCTTCGTTTGCTCCGTTGTTTTCTTGTTCTCTCTCTCTCTCTCTCTTTCTCTCTCTCTCTCTCACTGAATCTCGTTTTATCTCCAGCCGCGTCCTGATCACAACCGACCTGTGGGCTCGTGGATTAGATGTACAGCAAGTGTCTCTGGTCATCAACTACGACCTTCCGAATAATCGTGAATTGTACATTCATCGAATTGGTCGCTCGGGTCGTTTCGGTCGCAAGGGTGTAGCGATCAATTTTGTCAAGACCGAAGACATTCGAATCCTTCGTGACATTGAACAGTACTACTCCACACAAATCGATGAAATGCCAATGAATGTGTCCGACCTGGTTTGAACTCCCTTTGGCCTGTTTTGTTGGCTACTTCGCGTTTCTGCATACACTGTATATCGTCCTTTATGTCGTTCTCCAGCTGCTTGCATGTGCTAGTCGTTGGTCTTTGAAGTATTGGCTACTTTTGGGCTAATAGATGGTTCTACGTCGCCAATTAGGCGAGATTCCATAGGTACGAAGCTGACCGTTTGTTTCTACACAAGTCAGGATATATTTGGATGCAGCACTCAGTAACTTGGGTCTTACTGGTTGTTGCTTAGGTGGCTGTTACTCTGTTCGCCGAGCATGGCCATTCGATTGAAAGCCAATGGTCAACAGATCAACACCGACCGGTAAACGCAGTCGAGCTACCAATATTTCGATACATTACGAGTATACACCATGCTTTCCAGGTGAAGGTAGCCATACGTGACTTCAAGTGCGATTGTTAATTCTGAAAATATGGGACATAGTTGTTTCATGTACAACTGACAATCCGGTTCATTCTGAGTGGAAAGACCTTAGTTAGTCACGTGACAACTCCATTCTCAAATCTTTGGCGCATACCAATGGTCAACTGCAGAAAAGTAGTGACTTGGATATTTCAATGTAGGCTTAGGGTTCAGAATATCTTTTGTCACACCCCATACCAGGCATGGGACTCCGTTTTTTATATTTCACTAGACGTCGTTTATCTCCGAAGAACGTGAACCGTCACGTAATTGGACATATCGATTCCCTCTTAGAGGACTATTCGTGGGTCTGACCAAAATAGTCCTAAAAACTTTTCAATCTTGTTTACCGTCTATTAGTTTGTGGCAATTACCAACACATACATAGTTGTTTATTGAGTTATTCGGGCATAGCTGAACTTTGTCGGCCAAGAAACTCGACTACCAGATAACTGTCAAGGAGTTGTTCCTTACGTTTAGTCATCGAATATCAGAACATGGTCACTCCTGAAAAATAATCCACCACGCATTTCTTCCATGTGAGACTTGTCAGGTGAGTGTAACGGATCGGTCTCATATAACTTTGGTTAGCAATGTTTCACCTTGACCGCAGGACCACGTAGCCAATAGCCACACAAACGACCCTGGATGTACAGTTCACTCACTACTGGTGGACCTGACAGTCCAGGAGTGTTATAAACTGGGCTCACTGCCATTCAGAGTTGACTTGACCCGCCAAGCTTCATGTGCACTAGTTGCCGAGTAAAATCTGCGGTAGGCCGTGAGTTTGTTAAGTCTATTCGGCCGTTGGCAGTATTGCTTTTTATGGTCTTGTACAGTAGTTTACGGCTCTTTTTGTATCATCTCATGGTTGCTGAGTGGTCGACGACCTCAAATGTGTCCGCTCACTTCGTCTTTATGCCACTCCGTTAATCCACCGATTTGTAGAATCTGTCAATTTGCGTCCTATCCGCTTGATGGCGAAAGTACATATGAGGCTTTTGTCCATTCTTCCAGCGTGTATGGGACACACCTTCGGATTCCCATTAAAAAAACCAGTTGCTTCGTCAGATAGGTTGCCCAATGTTATGGTCAAACACTGAGAAGCGCGATTTGGTTCGCGCTGTTATATGGTGCTCGTGCACATCTAGCTTGCGTCATAATCGGGTAGAGGGATAGCGCCCCATTGCCCATTATGGACAGTGATCACTCACTTTTGCTGGTTGAGTACGACCTACCGTCCGTGCCAGATCCGATCAATGATATCACTAATGATGTTTATTATTGTATCGAACTTACTTTGGTTTGGACGAATATTATCTGAGCACTCGTGGTAACATTTACCAGCTGTCGGAGCCTTCTCACGTCTTCCGTGATTATGCTTAATGCAAGCTGCAAAGCCTCACAGTTCTATTCAACTAAAACTGCACGCACCGAAGAAACTCAGCCGGCTGTCACCCGAAACGGACCTGCCGGTCAGTATTGGTTGACCCGGTGGATGATTGTGTACAGTAAAGGAACCGAGGACTGGGACGATGAACTACGTCTCTCGCTTATGGTATTCTTCAACTGAACATGTTGCATAAAGGCCGCACTGTGCCTCAGTTGGTGAGGTATTCGAGATATCCCAGTGTAACTTCCTGTCATAACACGCTACTCATAAGGTTACTGAAACTTTCCCAGTAGTCTGCTCCTAATCTCGCCGTTCTTTGGGCTCATCAAGTTAGCGTAGTTTCCGAGTTCTTAACGAACGTATATCCTATTTGAACGCCAAATATTAATTGTCGAACTACACTCAGTTGTGCATTGCGCTGGGGTTGCAGGCGACTCAACTGAACGCTCTGCCTACCTGATGACCCTCAAGAGAGGCGAAGCCGGTGATGTGCTCTCGAGTGGTTGTCAACACCCTTATTAGTAGTTTGTTATGTCAAGAAATCAAACCATAAGCGGTTTCCACTGAACTGGCTGGTACTACGTGCAAGCTGCCACTAATGATAAAAGCGATTACTTCACTTAATTCACGAAGAGCTCTATTCTTCTGAGTCAAGTTCCCGTGCGAGTCGAAGAGAAATGAGCTATTTTGGCCAATTCATTTCCCATAATTAGATTTGCACGATTGACCCCAGAAAACCTCTTCTGAACCACTCACTTCTTAATCCTCTCGTAAAGGGATTAATTGAGTGAAATTGACCATGTAACCAACCAGTCCTAATATGTTTTAGTTTTATAACTAAACTTTGAAGAATAGCTTTGATGCTGTCGAAGTTATCTTCACCAACGCCAACCTCGTGGTCGCGTCATGTCGATTGTGATCATGCTTTGACGGGTACTGGTGTCGAAAATGCAGTCTTGAGAGTAATTCAGCTCGGAATAAAACTTAAACTATGGTTAGTCTGGGTGTGCTTGGTCTCCGGGACTGTTGTTCCAATGTTGATGGCAAATATCACGGGTCAGAAAGTTAGTCCGCTAATCCAGCGGTTTATCATATACGTCATAGGAACAACCTATGATAGCTCAGGGGTTAACCTTCCTTGGGGTCGCAACCTCCAAAGTGGGGACCATGAGATTAAGGGAATAAGGTCTGTTGATCCGTACGTTTGCGGATGAACTTCTGTGACTACTGGTCTCATGAAATGCGAACCACCACAACCCAACAACCGCTGCCCCACTGTTAGGAATTTGGTTCGAACTTTTATCGAAGGTCCTAATCTTCCTATGCATGCATTGACACTCTAATAGCATCTTAGCCATCACGAAAGCACGGATTATCTCACACACAAAAATAATCTCATATCGCGTGGGTCGACGCTAACCGGCATCCGTTTGAGCAGGCATCAGGACGAATAGGTGAATCTGTGACAACGTCTTTTTTCATTAGTATCTCTTGTTTTCTTGCATTCCGTCAGATGAGTACTTTTCTATATAACATTCGAGGACTACAGCTTCTGCTGATATTGTGGTCTACCTACTGATGCCGTCCAATATGTTTTTCATTTCGTTCCCGTATTTTGAATCATACTCGTTTGGCGTATATGCAATCCATCTTGTGGGTCTTACACTGTAGCTGACAAATCCGGTCTCGGTAGTCGATAACCACTGAAAACCGATCGACCCCGGATACCGCGAGTGCGCCTAACTGGACAGCCCACTATGAATCTCTTGACTGTAGGCAGCTTAGTAATCCTGATCTGTATATCTCAGTACGTTTCTCACGCAATCTGTAACTGGGTCTTCATCTGCTTAACAGCAAGTGCGTTCAGCCATACACAATTCGACCTGACGGTGCTCGTGTAGAGTTGATCTAGCCTGGTTTACATAAACTGAGCGAGTTTGTGTTAATGTCTGTATCCATGACATCCCAAAACGGTCAGCTGGTGATCTATCCACTAAGGGTATAACTCACTTCGACAGAATTTCCAGCGGCGCCTATCCGTAGGTTACCCACAGAAGAGCTTTTCGTTCTTGCTGGGTACGTGTGATTTACTGACGGTGGTTGCCCACCGTCTCTACAACAATCATTTCCGGCTATCGCGGAAGTCGATCGTCTCAGACTAATGCTACTAACGCTACAGTCTTTATATCAGGAGTCATTCATAGACTGTCTTAAATCTCGCCCAGATGGCTAGTCTTTATCCTTATTGTTATGTGTATAGGTAGGGAGTGTGTATCACTGCTTGGTTCGAGCGTCCACCAACGTGCACGCTTAATCGAAAAAAAACCCATCAGTATGCATATGTTGACGGTACCAAAGTGGGATTCTTCCTATGCTGAAATACAGTGCACAGATTCTCCATTGCCACTGAAGATGAAGCTAACAGGCACATCGTATTTCTCGTACGCACGTATCGATTCGGAAAACATCCTTGGTTGGTTATTCTACGTAGTTGTTCTCCGTTCGGACGCTTTCAGGTGCACTGGAAATTGGGTATACACTTGCATTACGTTAGATAGGAATTACCTGATCGCCAGCACTTACTTCTGCTATCGTCTCAGGTAATTTGGTGTTTCTTGGAAGTTACTCAACTGCTCGAAATCCTACGCTCATGAATTCGAACTGGTAGGTAACCCACCTTCACAAACTACATCTGAAATTGAGGAAAATTCTAGTGACCCCCATCAGTAGATCGCTCACCACTGTAGGGAAACACGCCGTATTTCAGAAAGGCTAAGCAAGCAAACGATAGATTTATCCTTAAAACGATGGTTTGTCAATGGTTTCCGAACGTTTTTGAACTTACTGAAAACTTCAGCATTCTTCATCAATATGTGGTCTTCTTCAGACTCAGTGATTTGTAGGCAACACATGGGACGGACAAAGGTTACTAAAAGACTTGCTGACGGTGATGGTTTAGCAATTACAGTAGATTATCCCAGAAAATGCCTTTGTAAAAGGGAATATATAAGATACGATTTCTCCACATGGCCTACAAACTTTCGAACCTATTAGAGGCTGATGTTCAAACTAACACTTTATCTGAAGTCAAGAGAACTCGAACAGATCCTTTGCGACTTCGGGCAGTGCAGAAGCTCCTGTTTCGAGTTTTCGCCAGTGGCGTCAGCTGAAGCACCAGCTCTCATTTTGAAAAAAAAGTTTGTACACAAAAATCTGCATGTGAGAGACGTAAAATAAATATGGGTTGAATAGGAACCTGTCCCTTTCGGTGGGGGGAATCACGCACCAAATTATGGTCCAGGGTGAATACTATTTGTACTGTTCAGGTATTGGTCTTTCTTTCGAAGAGTTTCCAAGGGAATCAATGTGGTTGTGAAGCACACAGAATTTCGCGAAATACACTCATTTGCATACCAATTTGTTTTTGATGAGTGACTCAACTGGAACCCAGCTGAATCTCTCGTTTATGATGTTTTTAAGCAACTGAATGTGCTGCACCAGGCAGCCTTGTGTTTCAGTTGGTACGATATTCGAGATATCGCGATACATGTAGAACAAGTAGAACATAAGGTTGACGGAAACTCGGAGACTGCACCTAGCTGATGAGCCCCAGGAAGGACGAAACCGGTCGTGGGCTGTCAAGAAGTTTTCAGCAAACTTATGAGTGGTGTATTACGTCCACACAGAATTTCCCCATAAAAATATCTATTGAGGGACACTAAAAGTGGTTTTGTCTGAGAACAACCTTTTCATGGAATAAGTAGCGTTGCTAACGCACTCAACCCTCAAATTGTTTTGTTTTTCGTTCTTACATCAATAATGGTCCTATGGCTTGTTTCACTCCAACTGGATTAATGTGCTTTCGTTTCTGCGTACCCGATCCTACGAATGAACTGACCTCCTCACAAAGGGTACTTACTTCGAGGGCGCCAAGAACTGGCAAATACTTTTCTAAATATATCACCGCTATCAGCAGTGTATTTATCAACGGGAAAGATATTGGAAGCGCACACATGCTAACCTGTTTCGATGGGACTGAAAAACATCGATCGAAAGTGTTTGAAAACGCCAGATTTCTATTATCGGAGCAGTATTCCTGGTCTTCATCCTCACTCAAACCGATGTCACGTTGAATCCCCGTGGGATGTGTTCATATTGATGGTGTTTTAAACTCGTTGTTTGCTGATTTCCAACCAAGCTGAGGTAGTTGTTGAATAAATTCGATCCGCAATACCAGCCCCATGCTTACGGTATCACGAATTAATTAGCTGTTCAGTACTGGCTGATTAATATACACCAGTGTGCGTAAAGTCGTATATCTGAAGCCTTTTGTTTGTCCCCGAATTCATCATGCGATCAGGGTGAGCTGCAGTACTATGCGGAGGCGAAGCAAATCGCACTTTAAACTGTGGCGGCTAATGGACTGCAGTTGGTTTCGTTTTGAAAGAAACAGACGACTTGTATGGCAATGACAGATCCGGAAATCTAGGCATGGGCAGCTATGGCAGGCGTAAATTTTGCAGACTATTCGGAATACAGCGGGATGGAGAGGGGGGGAGTCAATTCATTAGATCGCATCTCTGTAAATTGATCATAGAAACCTTACTTCAGTGAACCTAGTTCTACATGTTTGTTTGATGGTGAAACATAGTCTGACCACCTAACACCTCTGCTGTGCATCTTATCTCATGCCACTCGATTACTACCTAAACTACCTACCTAAATACCTAAAATCATCTCTCCATATTCAGCCCCATCCGATTGAGTAGCAACTGCACATGTGGAGCGTAGAGTGTTACAACGATGTCAAAGTTGGGTGTTTGGAAATAGACCACTGCACCTGACAGGCCAGTATGAACCGTCTCCTCACAACGGTGCACGTATTGAGTACCCTGGATGTGTTTTTCGTGCAGCAAACTAAATTACTGTCATGTGTGACTAATAAGTTACTTGCTCTATTTTGCCAAAAGAGGTGTACCTATCTCAAGATTTGGTGATCTTCGTTTGAAGCTGGTCTTCAAAGTAACGTTTTTTACTTAATCTATGAGTGAGAGTTACTTATAAGCTGTATCGATGCCAATGCATTTACTTAGAATAGTTGCGGTCGGTTCCGCAAAAGCCCAATTAGACCAGGTCATTCACCCTCATTAGTACTCGTCGGATGGATATCAGGGAGGTGAGCTCGTGGCTACTTGTGCAGTCCGTATAGAAGTTCCTGAGCATTTTTAATGGCTTCACCTTGCTGGAAAACCGAGAAGCGCTGCGCAGCGGTTTCATTCTTATTGGGACTCGTCAGCGGTTCGCATCTCACGAATCCCCATCTAGTGTAGAACCCGCCACCTTCTGGCTAGTAGTTTGAACACGTAAACGATCGGCCACGGTCCGCCTGAGGATTTATATGTTGCTGCCTGGTAGATAGATCCATTAGGAATCAAATGAACATATCGAGTCAGCGCTGGGAAAACAGAGGCCATTTTTTTCATCGTAGCCTGCAATTCAGCACGGACTATCCAGCGTTCTTGTCCGTTGAATACCGAACACGACTAGAACAATAAAGGGGAAGCCTACGGGAGCGTCTCATTCGACATCATACTTTCAGGAAAGGTCATGTAACTGCACGTGATGCTTTCGCAAAATCAAGTGAATAAGGCGATCCGCGCAAGCAGATATCGCTCAGACTGCGCAGGGGTGGCTGGAAAAAACACTGGTGGTTGACATGATAAATACTGGTAGAATCACCAATAATCCATGAAGTAGGCCAGTATATGGATCGTTGCAGTCGTTCTAACTCTCTGGAAGTAGCGGGATTAGAGTTTTGAAAAACAAATATTTGGTAAAATAGATAGCTGCAGATCTGATAAAGCAGTAATTAACTGATGATTCTTCTATTCTCTTAAAAATAAGGCCTTTTCAGATAAGTAGTACCTCAGCGAAGAAAAGCCGCGCTGATGTCGCCAGTGATTCACATACTATTTAGGATCGGATTCAAGTGGTGAAATCATCGGATTTTATTGTTTGAATATGTAGCGGCACTGATGCAATACGATCGCAGGTAGTCTGGAATGTAAGCTGCTCTTGAATAAGTGATGGAAGCAAATGGTGAAGATGAGGCGAGCCTCATGCTTCCAAATTCCCTTGGTCTCGGAATCATCTATTGCTTTGGTTATACCCAAACCTAAAATCATCATTAGTAAATGAGACAAATTTCAGGCTTAGATGGTAGCAGTTGGTATGTTGACACAATAAGGCAACATGGCGAAGGTGGTATACATCAAATGCAGAAATGGCTGTCGCAATACCCCACAGTGACGAGGTAGGAACGGACTGCGGAAATGTGGCTTCATGTGTTGTTTACCAATTCCGATCCGTTACCTTTCTGAAGGATGGGGCTTTCCAAGATTGCAACTCCGAAGATCGAATCGATTCAGGAGTCCAAGATCCAAGAATTCGGATTCTTTTCGCACTGGTGAACATGCTGATTGTTGGATGGGCGAATGTCGAAGAATCGACCGGCTTGCTCGCAGATGTTCACTCAGTCCATGTGGTTGGAAGGAATCATAGAAGTCGTTGGAATGATGCGCGTATGCGGAAGTATCCGTGTTAGTGGATAGAAGTAAATTTCGATTATCCACGTGCTGCCGTGTGCAGTGGGATTATCCGGATTCGCACGGAGAAACTCAAAGTGCCGTTGATAGACTGTATTTAGACCTTCATCCTCTGGAATGTTCGAACGATTTGCAGAAAAATTCGACGAGCCCTTCGAAGAAACAAGGAGTTATTTGTCAAACACTGAGTTCTGGATGGCAATGTCAGAAGAAAAACACTGTGGGGGTGTTTCCATTGTACACAATCTCAGTCGCAAACGTGTGACATGCGAAATACGGACGAAAACCTAGTATTCTATTGGAGAATCGAAAATGAGAGGGGGAGAGGTAACTAGACATTTTAAACATGACGCAACGTCATAGTCAAGTCTTTTCGACCAGACAGGTTCGACTTTTGTCTGGTTACGACTGTGACCTCAAGGAACGTCAACAACGGAGCCGACTACTTGTGTTGATCGCTTTAGAGGAAAAGTCTATATTAATTGTGACCAGAGTAAATCAGGTGCACGGCGATCGAGGAAGCTGGATTGCGATCGGTTCATAGCAGTCTCGTTTCGGTCTGGTCCATCAAAGGCAAGATATATTGGGGCATACGTTCATTTGCACGCCTTTCAAGCCTGCGCCCAGTTCTCCCAAAGTAACCATCATGCAACCGAAGTTGAAGGAATAAGTACAATTCAATGCCGAAATTATTTCTCGAACCGTTCTGATCGACATGTTTACCATAACAATCTTGACTGCGCTGTATTAATTTCGGTAGTAATTTGATGGATATCGACTCTTCCTTTAAAGTGATCACGGTAGGTTGTTGGCCTCGGTTGTTGACAAAGGCCGAGTCTATGTTCTAAAGGACTTAACTGTCATGTAGCGTTTGCTTTGGTCCACGTGACTAAGGCTTAGCCTTTTACGTCAGTCCCTCTCATTATCCAACAGAATGCTGTATGTACGTCTGCATTTCACATGTCACACGTCTGCAGTTGATAAGAGCTTTTGAAATGGCATCATTCCGCAGAAACTCTCCTCTTCTGATATCGGTACTGGAATTCTATTCCTTTTTTGAAGAGCACGTCAAAGGACAAATTTGTCAATCACTGTCACGCTCACTCCTCTCCATAGGGTGCAATCCGTTGCCTCGGACTGTTCGCCTTCTTAATCACGAGGCCATATACGATTTCTGGAGTGGTGAAGGCTGCGCCTACTAATGAGTAGTCCGAAAAACATCTGCTCTGACACGTAAGGCACATCCGTTGAAGGGGTTGCCACTTGGTGGAGGTTATCTTCACACATACCAGTCTTTAGGATTTTTAGGGTAATGAAACTGCCAAACTTCTTCCACACGTCGGTGTCTTATCATTTATGGCTATACCAGATGGACCCACCCTTACAGCTGCAATCGCCTACCGCAGTCCAGGTATAATGGACCCCAGTTAGATGGTTTTTTTACCAAAACGCGGAAGTGGCCATCATAATGCCTGTATATAGCGTCTAAAAGGGGTGCAAGTAATTATTTTTTGGTTGGATCAGTACTCACGGTGCCTGACTCTCTTGAGAGCCAATATTATCCATACAATGAAGCACCAAATCTGGACTTTGGTCTTGCAGTCAGCACTTATGTCCATCTCCCAGAATGTGACAGCTAGTTTCAGAGGCTTCTGATTGAATTCTACGCCTTCATATCTTCTCTAGAAGACAAGCACAGTGGAACACAGTAGGTTTACGGGTGTGCGGTAACCGTGATATGCCTACGGTAGCTGGTGCCTCGAACGCGGAAGACGATGCCCTACTATGATTAATACAAACTATTGGAGCAAAGTATCGGGTAACCAAAGCGACGCCCACTACTGATACCATTCATTTTAGAGCACGTATGGCAGCTCGAGATAGCTCAGTAGTTAGGATGCGCACTTACTGGCAGGAAGGTCCGTGGTTCGAACCAAACCTCTGCATCTCGACCGCTCCTGTCTGGGCTTGGGCAATCTGGCAGTATCTCGGCTCTCGTGCTTACTTTGGATGGCACTGCAGCTAGGCACGATTATTATTAGTATTATTAGAGCGCGGATGGTGGTTATTATCAGCCGGAGAAGCGGAGTTTTGTCCTATGACAGAAGCACTCTTTTGATTGTATTGGCGCTGCGATACGCAGCCTTTCATATGCCCAACAAACTGATATGAATATCATATCAACTTCGTTGATGTTTATCGTTCTGATCAATTCGACAAACAGTCCGTTTTTGTAAGTATTCACCATACATCATTCGAAGCCGGAGTGCAACTCGACTGAGCGAGGTCGTGACGAGTATCATTTGCGGTCCCCATATCCTTATCTTGGAAGGCAAGTGTGTTTTAAGAATGCATTTGATGCCTGTGTGTTATACGCAGAGTTAAAGCTCCGTTTTATGCCGGTCAGCTATAGCACCAACCGGAGAATGTTTCCTATTTGAGCATGCTTTTCTGTTTTGAATGCATGGATTCAAAAAACATTCCAACTACACTCTGGTCGATGTGAACGAGAGATGAAAGTGTGCGAGATTGGGCGGAATTCTTTAAAATACCGAACACAATAGTGACAGCCAATCTAGCTTGAAAATTCTACATCAACTGTGACCAGCCCCACTAAGCTGAAGCTGATGCAATACGCAAACAACATTGAATTTCCAAAGACCACGGCCGCAACTTAGATACGTAGATTTTAAGTATCCGAAGGTAATGAACCTTTTTCAGATTAAATACCCCAGAATGTTTCGTGAGAGTGGACCTTCTAAACGCTACTCCTTAAGGTCGATTATCTACTGTACTGAAATTTTAAGTGACCGAACCGGCTTCTTTTTCGCTGAATATCCTATCAAAATCAAGGATGAACATAAGAGTTTTTGGAATTAGCTGCGTAAACTAAGAAGTCAGCTTGGAACGGGAAGTGAAATATAAGTTCAACCCCGAAAAATCATGTGATTCGAATTTCGATTCGTATCTAAGCTGTTTGCCGCAGACGATATTTCTGGATTCTAATCACCTAAATTTCTAATCGGACCTGCTCACTAGTGAGGCTTATATCTACTGTCAGTCCCATCTTTCAGGAAGATGTCAGATCTGAATATCCTCATCAGGGTATCGGTTTAATAACCTTTGCTTTCAAGTTGCTAACGGCTACCATCCTGCGCAGGTCCACCAGCACTCACAGAGAGCGGTGTCGCAGTTGGTATCCCCAGTTACCCAAAAAAAGGCTAACTCTTATAACTTTTGCTACTCAATTTCCCATTTGACTTGATTGTAGAAGAAACCCTTGCTGTGTCTAATGCTACCGGCCTGAAACATATCTCTTGGGAAAACTTTGAGTACGCATACTATGTCGTACCGTTTTCAGATTCCATCCAGGTGAATTGCATTGTTTCGGGCGGCAGCACTGTGGACGAAGTGAATCCCAGGACCTTCATATGCTGCTTCGTTTTTCTTCAATGTCGTGGCCTATGAAGCCGACGTGATTTTAGCCCGGCGGTGAACGGCAAGGTCCACGGTGCTGTAGTGCATCCCGTGTTGTATTACGGTTGTGAAGCCTGGCTAATGTTCGTGAAAGACGGAATAGCGTGACCATCGGTACTTATGTCATTGGGACATGGGATTAACAGGAGTTAAGTACGGCAACAAATAAGCTTGATTCAGCCGCATCACGTTTTCTGACCCAGTGACACGTTAGGTATGTTCGGTGCTCGACTGTCTTACGGCGCCCTATTCATTGAAGCAGGTCAGGACCCACAACGCGTGACTGATGAGAGACGGAGATGTGCTGGTCCGCGTAGTTTGTGGGCTTGGCGTATCAGAGATCCGCCGGATCGGTGAGTGGAGTTAATCACCGACATGACGATGCCATTCAACCAATGGCATTATTGTATCCATTTTGTCATTCTTAATCGGTAGCTAATTAATCGTTTATTGCTCTAATTTATTCGATCTTCTCTTCATTCTATACTGTCCGCTGCCACGTGCTATGCAATCCGATCCACGGCACGCATACAAGCGTCACCGTTACCGAACTGAAATGGACTGAACTGATTGATGGAGGTTTGCTTCGACGCTATTAGCCAAAAAATCCTAGTTCCACCTTTGTGGTGCATGACACTATTGCTACTGGCGATATTCGGTCTTGCAGCCGATCTGGTGGCGAAATAGAAGCCAAAGAGACGCTGGTATATTGGAATCAGTTCACGAAGACAACGCCCGCTGAGAACACATACAAACTCAAGGCTTCTATCCTCGAACACAAGGCACAAAACCTGATGTATCCTTGTATTTTTCAGGAATGACAAGGTCCTTGAGAATGTCGTCAACATGACCGTGTACATGGTGTACAGCAGCCACACAGTTCCGTTCACCGATCATCTGGGAAAATAGGAATGGGTAGGTTCGCATCGGAGGCAGTAGCTGATATCGTTGACGTCTGCGTCTAGAAATGATAATGGACTTTTCATGGGGGAAATGGGGAGGGTAGGTTGTGTATTAAAGGTAACAGCTTGGATGTATGCGCACCAGTGAGCGCGCGAATGAGCCATGTCCACCAGTCTCTAACTATTGAAGTAACCCGTCTCGGGGTCACCATACAGGGAGACCGCAATGACCTGCGCAGTTGTTTGCTGGTACTGACTTCCATACTAAGCTTCTAAGTCACTGCTTGACTTCCTCTGACTCGTTTCATCCCTTTGCGTGGTTGGGCTGAAAGAGCTCCGAGAAAATCGGTTGACCGGCATACGAAGCAGGTGACCAAGCCAGCGCAATATATGGAGTGTGGTCAGCTCAATAATGGCGGGTGGGTTATGTCCCCCGAAGACCATTCGACCTACCGATGCGATTTTCTCATCAGACTTGGGCAATGTACCGAGGACACCGATGACCAAACACTGAAATGTGTCAACATCCTCAGCTCGCGGCGGCCAGTTTTCTGGCCCATAAAACACACCACAAGATTGTATACTCGAACCTTTAGTGAGAAGTTGTTGTGACACCTACGTCAAATATAATGTCAGTTGACGAAATATCCTTTTTAGCTTGTTAATTACAATGAATCTGTAATGTATGTGGAGTGGAGCGCATCTATTGCGATAGCCATTAAAAATACGAGACAACAGTATCCTGTGTGGCATTATCTCGTGCAGCTGGACTCGGAGGACGTAGGATCGTGCGAGTGGATGCGTGGGTCATACCTCTACCTAACGACGGATGCTGAGACAGTGTTAGTCGTTTACGCGAAACTTCAACCTCTTTTGGACAGTAATTGACAGTTTCTCACAAGCGACGTGTCCTATCTGAATGATGTTGGTTGCTAAGGCCTCTTGCGCCAACTCTCTTAGACAGTACACGTCCAGCTTTCGCCTCAGTTCACAAAGCCAACACACCAGTGTCAATTCGATGGTAGCGCTGTCCAAACTGGTCTTTGATACATCCGAAATCGATATCTACCCAAGATATTTGCATACAAACACTAATTACGCCGAAGACGTAGCCCCACAGAGATGCAGGTAATATGAGCTCCAGGATTTGGCATGCATTTCACATCGCACCGTTGAGTGCGGCCCAGCGAAACTTCGTGATCAGAAGATTCACCTAGTTAAGCGTTGTAATACACTCGGAGGACGAACTCACTCTGGCACGAAATGACATGTGATGCAACTCACCTTGTTATGCTCGCCAACAAATTTGCCATTGCGATCAAACTTATGTGACCCTGAGATAGTTTAGTGATTAAAGAGCGAGGCCAATGGTCGAAAAATGTGTGGCTCGAATCTAACTCTGGCTTCTTGATTACTCCTGTCCATGCCTGGGCATCGGGACAGTATCTCACCCCCCGTGCTACCTTCAGGTTACATGACAACTATGTACCGTCCGATTGGTTTTACTAGTTTTGTATAAAAACCTTGCAATGTCTGGACATCGATGCCGTTTAAGCATATCCAAGACTTGGCGGTGACATCAGGCCGAACAAAGTCACCCGCATCGCTTGAGAGGAATAATGGGAAAACACAGGTGACAAGCTCCGCTGGCAGATCCACCCTCTTCGCAGAAGCGTTTCAAGAACATCAGCACCGAAGCGTGTAAGCCCGAGCCAGTGACACTCATCCGCCTTGACCATTGTTGGTTGTTCGGTTGGAGACTCCAGAACGGCACGAACCAATGGTTGGAGACACTGGGGGACATAATCAAGCCACACTCCCAATGAGTCGCTATCCTCGACCCTATCGTAAGGAGAAGCTGATTCCGAATTTTGAGCTTGCAGCCTTGCAACCAACACCATCCATGATTAATTGCTCAAAGCTATCGGTTTCAGTGCGTGGATACCAGCTATCGTGGAGAACTATGGCGACTGTGATCAATGTACCTCGAACTGCTGGTTATAACCGCTAAGTGAGAATGAATTTGCAAGTGGTATACGAAGCTCATCAGTCTGCATTTCTAACTGCTGATTATTACCGGGTTCTATACATCATATTTCAGCCGCAAGAAACATTGGCTATAAAGCTATGAGCCTGCTTGGTTCGGGTAAAGAAAGTTAGGGCAACACATTGGTCCAAGCAGCAGGTGTTGCATTCAGATGTCGGTGGGAGATGCTCGTCATTGTCAGTACCAGCAACACCATTGTCACTTGCGTAAATCCTGAAGGAGATATGAAGTTGACAAGTAAAACGAGGGGTCAGATGTGCTGTTTCTTACTTACAAGCAACGCTGGGCTGCAAATAAGACAACGAAACATCAGTGGCTTTAATGGATATGATGAGGATAAGGGCAACCGGATGGACAGAATCGCTCCAGTGCGTTGTTGTTTCCACACTTCATGATCAGCATTTGATAAATGTATTGGATGTGCTGCACGCACAAATTCCAGATAAACGCACTTCTTATAGATGAATTCACTTTTGAGTTCACATAACCTCGATCCGCTCTAACACACGAGACCCGCTGTCCACCTTTTGGAGTAATTTACAGTATCCTCAAGCCACCTACAAATGAAGTATGCACCGATTAACCCAATTAACTGGAGTACGTCCACTAACCTCAGGCGAATTGCAAACTGGGTGTTTCCTTCCGCTGTTTATACCAGACTGCGTCAGCATCACATCTAAAAACTGAAACTACTGAAGTTGGTCTTCACTTCAATCCATAGTACAACATACTCAACTGCCTAACTACCGGATAAGCTATATCGGTTTAATCGCCTTATTGTTGATATTTCCAGGGGACTCCGACCAATAAACGACCAGCAACGGAAGTGGATGCCAATACCTGGGGTCCTGCAGACAAATACACCCGAACAGACAGTGGGAATCGACAAAGTAGGCATTCTGTTTTCACCTGGTAGCTCCATTTCAGAACCCGTGCTAAACACCATGTTGCGAGCAGCAGCTCGGTACTACGCCACGCTGACCGGGAAGCCCGTATCTACCGAAGAGGACGAATTCCGAACAACTATCGAACATTGTCCGGAAGGACAGCCATCACTAGAAAACTATGGATTTCAAATCACGAAGCGACGACTGACGGATTAAGAAAAACACAGAGGCGAGTACAGTAGCAAAGGTGAGATTATTGCTGAGGTACTTTGCAGTATGGGGCGAACACAGGTGATGGTGTGTGTGTGTACGTCGCGCCTACAACGGGTCGTGTTCACAATTTTTTTTTCGGGAGCTTAGTCATCATGTTCTGGATTAAAATAAAAGAAATGCAGCACACAGAACAAGGGAACAACCAATCAAATCGAAGCAAAAATATGAATTATGTCAGTCAGACACATCCAGCTAAAGTACAAAAAATAAAAGGTCAAAAGTAGGTGCTTCCGATAATGGATAAGTTAATAAGAATAATGGCAGCGGGAAATGTGTAGATCTGATGTGTTTCTCAGATCCCCAGGCGTGTTCGACGGCGCGCAGGCGTGGAAGTTACCGTTCGACCAATCACAGGGGAAACAGATGAATAAAAATACAGTGCTGTGAAAAGTTGCGATGGAATACTGATGATGAACGTATTGCACGTTGGTTGTTGCGGTACCGGGACGAACGGTTGTTCAGGCTCAGAGGTTCCATTTTCACCTCAGTAGTATTCCTCGTCTTCTTCGTTGATGGCATTGGTTGGCGCACCGGAACAGACCGGACTGTATTGCACTTTCTGGGTGGGCACATCTGATTGCCTGGACTGCTCCCATTTGGCCGAGGGTTCCGCTGGCTTACTGGGTGATGTAGCTTTCGGCGCATTGTTCGACGGGGCGAGTCGTCCGACTGACTTATTTGTTGTTCTCGTTGTCGTGTCGGTGGGCCCACTAGTTGCCACGTGAGCGTCGGTTGTGGGCCGCGCCTGTTGACCCGAGCTAATATGTCTGTCCTGGTCTAGCGGCACAAACTGGAAGTGGTCGCGCATTGGGAGGGATGTTTGGCGTTGATAGCTATCGTCCGAACGTGATCGGCTGATCGGTTGTGTTGAAAAAAGCAATTTATCTACAACTTTGGGACAGAGCAATAAAAGAAGGGATCGTGTGAAGTGTAGGTGTCATCGGTACGTGTGTACCAGTTATATTGTAGAATAAGCTATCGCGATATTTCGGCGAGTTAGACATGACGAGTCCAACCCAAATAAATCTCTTCACAAAACTAATAAACATTTGACCTCAGTTACTCGCGAGGTCGAGAAAAAATTGCACAATAGCTTTTCGAGAATTCGCAGGTCAATCAGCCTGTTTTCTCCGTCAGGAGGTGAAAGATAGCCACGGAACTTGAATCGCATAATCACCGTAAAACTTATTTGGAGCAGGGGACTGAGACCCTATCACGTGGTCCCTGCGTCGACAGCAGTGACTAAGCATCGAGGTGAACTTGAATCACAGACCCCTCGATCGGTAGACTGTGCCCTAACCTCTGGGTCAGCCGCGCTATTCAATGACGGTACAGAAGAGCTGGTGGTCAGAGAGTTTATACTACAGAAATAGTGGGCAAGGTTCGAAAACGCGAACAACTGCGATTGGTGCCGATAAATGACATAACTCTATTCATAGTGAAAACAAGTAACGAATTAAGAGTCCATTGCATACCCACACCATGTTTTGATTATGAATCGCTATCTGTGACAGCTAGATGTAACAGTGTCTGTCACGGTCCTTTATCTGCAATACCTTTAGCATCGATAAACATATAGAGCTTCAAAAACAAAGTTTACGGAACGCCTGTCCAAGACGGACAGGCGTAGACGGCTTATGCAGCAAGGTGCATCGATTAGCACCGGTATACGCAAGCAGTGCCACGTGTGTCATGGATAAGCATCTGTCAGGTCATCAGGTCTCTCTCTTCGATCGACTAATTTGAATCTGATCTTGAAGGATCCGTTTGGTTTCACCTCGTTTCAAATAAGTGTTTGATGGCTCCGGAAAAGTTTGGGAAACAATCGGTATATTTATTGCTGGGCAACGTTTCGTTTTTGATCCCAAAAGCTTCGTCAGGCCAAGTGACTAGGTTACGGGTTGGGTCGACATTCAAGGCGGAAGGAGAACCAATCAGCTAAGTCAGGCTAAATCGATGTCAGGTGTCGGCTAAGGGATTTTGTTTGCTAGGCTGGATTTATGGCCTTTTCGGGGCGATTTGTGACAGTCGCTTTGGTAGATGAGCTATAGATAAAGTGAATTTTTCGAGAACATGCTTCTTTCCTCGGATTAGAGAATTGTTGAATGTTTCCCACCGAATTTGTTTTTGTTCACGCGACTGTGTTTGTTGGTGTGAGGTTATCAGAAGGAGTAGTCATCACCTGAATTGCACTTAACCTCATCCACACTCCCTCCGCCCAACTAAATTGTCGCAACACTCACAAGCCCACGAAGACCAACGGAATCTACCAGTGGCACCCGCGGTGAATCCTCAATGGAAGCATCCTGAAGTGGAAGATTAAGGAACAAGAGCCGATCGGAATTAATTTGAAATTTCTGCAACCCATCAGCGCAAGACTTTGGCAACCGCACTAACTGACAACAGCCGTTAATTGGCACTCAACACTGACCTAGTGCGCTAATACGAAAAAGTCTTACTGATTGGTTCTCCGTCTGCCCTAAAACCTGACCAACTTGGTCTGATGAAGCTTTTGTGTCAAAAACGAAACGTTGCCCAGTTAAAAAAAACTACCGATTGTTTACTAAGCTCTTCTGAAGCGACTGTGTAACACGCTTTAATTTTGCTTCTCAGGTACAAGAACACATTTTTGTTCGACCTTTAGGTCTAAACATAAACGTCTCTCACTCGAACCCATTAATAATGAATCGAATGCATTTTACACAGCGTACAATTTTCCTTAATTTTCACGGGGAGCAACATAAAATGACCATTTTTTGGAAAACATTCTTGGAAGGAGCATTTTCAGGAAGCCCCAAGAAGGGCGAAACCGGTCGTGGCCTGTCGAAGAGTTTTCAGCAACCTTACGAGTAGTGTATTACGTCTATATACAGGGTACAACTAGATAATTGTCACGACGAACTATTGAACACCAAAGCTGCCTACGAGCGGGACTTAAAAAAAACCCAACGCCAGCGCACTCAAACTATTTCACTGAGATAGACCACTAGCTTTAACAGAATGGATCCTTCAAAACCCTGTTTGATGTCCGGCTGATTCTATACCCGACACAAGCAACCACGAGAGGATCAAAGAACCACACTACCTATGCGCACAAACAAGTAACTCTGTCAGCTAGCCTGTCTTGGCCATCGATTGATCACAAAGACATGACAGCCGTTCATATCACGTGACAATACTATCTTGTTCTGATGCGAGTCAATGCCTCTTGTTGCATAAGCGGTTTTCTGCTTGAACGTCCAGTCAGCTGTTTTACAACCGTGCAGTCCGTATGGAAAAACGTTCGCGGAACTGCATCCTCGATGCCAATTGGAATATTCCATACCAAAATTCAACTTAGGATATAAAAGCCCGTAGTTTGAGTTTCAAACGACGGTATCTAACGCTCCTGGCTTCGGTGGACGACGTTTCGCTTTTGACATGAAGGCTTTGTCGGGCCAAGTTGGTAGGTTACAAGACCGATAAAGAACCAGTCAGCGGCAACACTTCCAACCAGGAGACTAATTCTGTGTTGAAGGACGATTAATAAGGGTGACCAAGCCTTGCGACCGATGTGCCAAGGGTGAGGGAGTTTAATATCAATTTGGTCGGTATTGGGACCTTGTTCTTCCGGTTCCAGGTACTTCAAATGATGTATGTGGAATAGTTAATGCTATGACAAGCTGGTTAGGAGAGAGAGGGAGGTTGTGTGGCTTGGGCTATGAACTCCAGATTTAATACCACTTGTGTTGGCGACTCGACTCCACTGACAGCCACATACTGTCCCTTAACAAATCATCTGATTCAAAACCTCTCTGCACAAGCCCTCAATCCTATTCACACTAGAATGGTTGGCGACTTACACCATCTCGTGTTATTCGTAGTCGCCACCTCAAAACATCAGTATCTTCTAAAACTATTTTGTGTCCTACGTTTAGAGCACGTTCTGCCATTGTTGAGTCTTTGACTAGCGTTCGATATTGACCTGCGTTCCATGGTAGTCTGTTTACTCTTCTCTTGTGCTTGCCGATTCTGATGTGAATATCCCCGACAGTTTGTCCCATGTAGACCGTAGTGTAAGTCGTTGAATTCGATTGTGTAAATATATGCTCTGGTTCTATCGACGAGGCTTCAACACATGACAGTCCCCTCTGAAACCAGCATAAAATTATGCTTCTATCCGGAGGTAACCCATAGGAAAACGTACTTTTTAGTTGTTCATTGATAGTGTGCATATTCTCCAACGCGTCGTTCAGCGCGTACTTGGTGGATGTTGGCACACTATCTGTGGAACTTGTTCTAGAGCCGCGACCATCCGCTCGAGCCTGTACTGTCACATTGGATTGTTGTGAACTGAGAGTGATGAGACCAAGAGGGGAAAATAGCTTATTTAGGAAACCATCGTGCTACTGTGCAAGCGAAGGGCAGAAAAAGTGGTGACTCCTGTTTTCACACAATACTTCCATTTTGAGTTCCATATTTCTGTTTAGGTTCTTGGCCATTCTGTGATCACCGTATACCACCACTAAAAACATACGAAACTACGAATAGAGGGAGAAATCTGTCTGCTTACGGGTCAATCCCCGCGGAGGATTCGACAATTACCGTGCACTGGGCATGATATTTAATCAGATCATCCACCAGGATTGATGACAATTCACCGGTGGTCTGATGACTGCCGGAATCAGTCTATAGCTGGTTAGACCACGAATGCACACCTAGAATCGAACTAACCATCCACCCAAAGTGGTCAGCGGACGCATCTATAAATAAACTGAAACGGATAAACGAAAGGTTACGTGTCTATATATAACGAGTGTCAGTAAGACGAAAGTGATCACGTGGTTCAACTTTTCGAAAAAAATCCGTGGATATTGTAAAATCACGGATATCCTCTGCTCTTAGAAGACAAGGCAGGCAGTCGCACTGAGGACCCGAAGTGTTGTGTGTCTTGGTCCTTCACAGAGCGTTGTTTAGCTGTCGATCCGATGACGAATTTTTTTC
This sequence comes from Opisthorchis felineus, assembly GCA_004794785.1. Lineage (NCBI taxonomy): Eukaryota > Metazoa > Platyhelminthes > Trematoda > Opisthorchiida > Opisthorchiidae > Opisthorchis > Opisthorchis felineus. Next base: position 900,166 of record SJOL01006425.1, on the reverse strand, counting down.
GACCGTCAATTGGGTATTTAAACGCAGTTACACCTTTGATTTCATCATCTATATTGAGGCTGCGTAGGTACGATAGAAAACTTACTATTCACAGTATTGATTTCTGGTCCTACAAGTGTTGTGAACTGAGCTAAATTGTCCGTACCCTTCTATCGTCGGTGAACATCGCTCACAACTGTTAATGTGGACTGTTCATTTATATGTGTAGTTCCCAACATACAGGGATAGAAAACAGCATATTTGTACTCATTGCACTCACCTGACTTGCCTCACCAATCGGTCGGAACATTCGCGTAACTTGAAAGACAATTGCCGAATCGAGTCAACCATCAAAGAGTAGTACATCTGTGACAGATAGAAAGGCTATACAGTTAAAGCCTGTCTGGACTTTCGGACACAACAAAAATGGTATCATTATGAATACCGTAATGTAAATTTATTTGAGATGACGACCCAAATCCCACTGAACACGCCCGGCTCATTCACAGCCGGTGAGTTAAAATAATCCTGTTTAGTTAGAACGTAAACCAGTGTATATGTATTGGGACTGATAGTGGAACAGCTTTTCGCTGCAGAAATCATACTTTTTTCGAATGTGTGTGAATGTACTTGGTCGCTTTATTTGCAGTAGTATTTGTCAGTAGTATTCTCCGTACGCACATAGCATCTCCGCGAGACATGTAGCGCACCAATAAAAATGCGGGGGCATGCTTACTGCGGAATCGTTCGAATCTCCCAGTTCCGTCCGGAAGCTTGCAGGAACTCCAGAGGTTTCGGATGTGTCCATTTCTGTTTTGTACGTTTGGTCAAACGCTTCTGCCGTGCCACCTAGGTTGTAAGGTGGGTTGTGTGGGCCAGATAGTCTTTGGACACCGGGATTCCTTGCGACAGAACGGAGCGGCATTGGTGTCACGAAAGCTGACCTCACCAGTTCGTTGACGGCTGGGCCAGTCGTACTGTCCGGTAACTCAGAAGTGGTTTTCTCAGGAAGGCAGTGGGCGGTTAACGGAGATCGGTGATCGATGCTCGTGAACTCCTTACCACTTTGTGATCGCAAGAGCTTTGAAACAGTGAGGTGGACAACACGGATAAACGGTTAATATTGTTGCTGAAAATTCACCCGCTAGTTGCATAAAGCTCTCCTCAAATTGATCTGATTGCAGAAAAGTATTGGACTAACTGAGGAGAAATCTATTTTGGTCGAAAGTCGCTAATTAGGATGGTTTCTTCGTAGGAAACAGTGTGACATCCTAAAACCATCAAGTGACATTTCAATACGGAGTCGTGCAGATAAGTTTTCTCCTGAGCCTAATCTTACGGTAAGTTAACAAAGTATGGAATTTGATAATAAATGTTATATCTGATGGATACAGTACTCAATATAATCCTACAGTATGAGTCGGTTGGAAATCTACGCCTAAAACGTGTGCTTCACATGTATTTTCATGGTTCGAAGATCCCTTGCCATTTAGGCACTAGCTCACCCATCATACCTACGACGAACTGTGCAAAATCCGAGGTTTTGCAACTGAGTGATTTCAGTTCATTATGTACTGATGATTGTTTCGACTCACATACTGACGACTTCAGTAACACACAACTAAACGAGCGTCCTGCTATTCTTAAGCCATGCATAGTAATTTGCTCAAACTACAGTCTCATCCAAGGTGTCCTTTCTAAGCAACGAACCTTAAGTTACGAGCTCAGAAAGGGGAACGAACATTCCCCTGGTCACAAGGGACCTTCCATCTTATGATCCAGTAAATATAAAATAATTTAAAACGAACTGCACTATGTCCTGTTCTCTAATTGCAGTTTATTCACGTTGGTAATTAGCCGCCAGATGTCGGATGGTATGGTATGTAGCTACTAACTGGAAGGTCAGGGATTCGAACCTTTATAGATTCATATTGCTGATAATTCTCAACAAAACAGCTATACAGGGCTTCCTGGCCTTACAGTATGACTTTGCTTTTTGCCAGATGGGATCCCGGTTAAAAAAACGTTAGAATATCTCATCGATATACATAAAATCAATGGGTAACAGTTACTGTCTTCTATTTATCCCTTTGACATTTCAGAGGCCGCAGATGCACACATTGTGCATGAAAGTGCAATGCCCCCCACAGTACAACAACAAACCTTATTGTGGGTTGTTTTCAAGCTGGACATTTTGTTTCTCGTCTATATGTGGCTTTACCAATACATTTCTTTGAGTTGAGTTTTTCATTGCACGGCGACAGAAATAGTACAGCACATGTCCAGCTATAAATCGTGGTTCCAGCAGACAGTTTCGTTTACAAAGAACATGAATTAATACAGGGGCGACGGCTCAATCAGTTCACTGGCGCCAAATTGTTCCTATCTGGTTGAGTATCGCATAGAAAGGCTACGTATGGAAGGCAACAGTTTTGATTCGGGACTGCCACTGGCTGTGTGACGGAGCCATGTCTGTCAAGCTCACTAATCGTTTGCGTGTCTTGTCCTGGGATCGCCATCCAAGGAGACGGCGGTTACCCAAACGATTGAGCTGAACATCAAGGACTTTCATACCTTGCCATTGTCCCAGACCAACTGCTTCCTAGTCGTTTTTCATCCTACACAGGGCTAGGCGAAAAGAGCTCTACGAGGCGAATGGTCCTCTGACACATAAAATACAGCTCGACAAGAGAAACTTACGGAATGCGGTCAAGTGCATTGTCGTTGGCAGGTCACATTGCCAGGAAACCACCTGAGTAATAAGGTAGAATGGCGACTGAGGAACACAAGTGAATACTTTGGGATTGTGTGAAGCGCAGGTTGAGCCACATTCGACCCGTCTGCAATGGGTTGCTCTTAATTTTGCATTAGGCTCTTGATAGTTCGAGCCCTGTTCCAGCTCATAATTAGGCTTCTCAACGCAAACATTTGTATGGAAAAACAACACCCTTGCGGTGAACCTATACTTGTCTAGTCTAAAGTAATTCCGAGCGTAACTGTCCAGCTTAAAAAGTTGGTGCATGTCATGTAAATGGCAGGAGGTACCTGGTTTAATATATTGGCACACATGAATTCTACGGAATTGAGCAGCCATCTGGAGGAAGCGTGATTTGCGATAGCAGGGATGGGATAAGATGAACGAACTAGCTGAAACATCGATTCACCATCACTACATGCCGGATAGCTTTGCGTACAAAGCTACTCGTGGAACGAAACGTGGTCAAATAGCGGAAGGCTGACCGAATATGGGTCACAGGGTTTCTAAATTTGTAAGAGTCGCAGCTTCCACTATGAAAAAACCTTCGCTCGAGACTCACCGAGGTTTTAGTCAGACTGTCAATTCCTTGCGAGATCGCAGAAATGCTTGTAATCCAGGCATTGTATGCTTCGGAATCCACCACAGGGACTGAAAAAAAATGATGAGAACTTCTTAGTCGGAAGGACAAAAACGAAACTTCAGCGAATTGCGGAGCGGAATTTTCAGAACCTAATAAAGTCTATTACACACCAAAGGGATATCATATGGGATGGAGCGATCCAGTCACATATCCCCAGTACAAACAGAGCATGGTGATATGTCACGAATACGATGGGAATTGGTCCTGAATGGCCGTTCATACAGTGTACATCATTGCCTCCCATTTGGTTGAACAAACACGAACGAACCAACCAAAAAACACGGAGTGGCGTGCCGCAGAAGGCCCCCGTACGTTTGGCGGTGCACCCCAGCCCAGACAGTAATGTGAGAGGTCAACTGGCTGTCATACGTGAACCCGGGTGAATAATCTAGGAGCTATCCATTCATAGCAACAGAAAAAATGAAGTAAACAAAAATCTAACCTTTACTTGGCTTTGGTGTATTTTTGCGCCTGGTGAAAGTCCGGGAGTCGATTTCCTGTGGTCCACCAATGACTTGGTCAGCCATAACTGGGTCATTTGGGGTTGCTCTGTTCAGAACGGGGTGGCACGGAATGTGTACGTTGGGGTCACTGAAACAGAAACCAGAGACACAATCACAACGCATACATAATGCATTCACACATTAGTGAAGCAAGGCCATCACCTCTATTAGGGAAACTAGTAGAACTATCTGAGGAAGCGGTTTGCTGGTGAAGCCATTCCACATGAGTTTCCGTTCTATACACAGCCTGCTAGAAACGTGTCACCACAAGTGAGAGATTTTTGTCTTAATAGAGGTAGTTTTATGAAGGAAAAACACACAACTACGCCGTCATCCTGATGGAGAATTAGTTATGTCTGGAGAATTTGAGAGGCTGTGAATGAGCGGACGAAGTCCCTAAGGTGAGGTTGTAGAAGAATCTAGTTGTATTGCAAAGGAAATCAGCTCCGGAAACCATTATTACCGAATCCATCGCCAAGGAAATAGAGGGCACAAAACGGGGTACTCCAACAGTCAAGTGGATCTAAATAGAATCAATGTATGTTTGGGGAAAGTCCGCTTACTGCCCAACACCCATATTTACACTGGTATACTACGGGTCTTCAAGCAGTGCTTTAATGCAAGGTGGCCACAGTACTAGCTAGCTCACGGAATAAGCCAAAGGATGACGGATACGCCTTCCAGTTTAGATTCAGAGAACGGCTGACTGAAGTATCAACATGGGCTACGTGTTTCTAGATATGCTTAGCCGGTTTACTGAGAAGAAGAGCTGAGCAGCGAAAATAGTCTGAGAAAGAGTTGTTTCACTGACGGCAACGCTGAACACCGTAGGCACCGATCCCCCGACAGCAAAATACATAAATGGATGAGCGCAAGACACACGCTACTACTCAACAGTGGTGTGGGTAAACCTATACCTTGTTAAACGATAAGGCGCATTCACAAGAGAAAGATATCGAAATGACGTCGTGGAAATGATTTGGTGCATTTTTCACACAAATATGGAGGGAGCTTCACTGTGAGGTACGTATTACTCTTAATCTCCAACCAGTATAGGAGAGGCGATCGACACTCATACAAAGAATCCACGGTGGTCTTCCCAAAAAGACGCGGATGGGATGATCAGGTACCGGTTTAGGAGAGGCGTAGTTCCACGACCCGAAGGCCTAATATTCCGAATGTTGTAATAATTGCATTCGCTTTGGGGACGGATCAATGTGCAGTTTTGTGCAGTCCTGATGAAATCATCAGTTTTAAAACCTGCATTCTGTTAAGTTTGTTGAAGTGTGGTAACAACGTCCTGTTGGGATGAGAAATATGAAGTCAACCGGACTTACTTATAAAGAATGTTCTTATCACCCGAGACTGTTCGCACTCGGTTACGGGATGGTTGGCCCACTCGTGTTCTAGTGAACGTCTCGGTCCCATACGAAAACGGAACACCATGGTCACTTTGGTCGTGTGTCCACATGTCCCTAGGGACAGACTGCAACAAACTAGAGTTGGTTGGTGAGGCTGGTTCAGGTACAGAGGAGGAACCCGTGCGAGATGTTAGATGACACCCATTGGCCGCGTGATACGCATTGAAAGAGGTTCCGAAATTAATGGCATCCTGCAAAGTTGCAGAAAGGAGTTTACCACTCATGATTTTAGCTCAAATGCGTGAACGGATACAATTGCCCTGGTACAGTAAACCACGTAATTAATAAAGGTTACCGAAAGGGTCATCTAGAAAGGGTGGCCGAAGGTTAGGATGATACTGGCACAGAAAATAGAAGATAGTTCCCACAATTGTGAAAGCAGAGATGGATATCCATTCACCATCTTCGAGTTGTGGATCAGTTTGGTGAACAATAGAGAAACTGCCAGGTTTTGGCTCTGGAGGCACTCACCTGAACAGCCGATTTCTCCAAGGAACGACAAGTCGAAACTTTTCTCGCATCGTTATCTCCCGCAGCAAGTAAGTTTGGGTTCACCAAACCAGTCCTAACTTCATGCGGTTTTTCTGATAGAAATGAATGTTGCTGAATAGCGGTGATGACCGAACGTCGATACCTGAGGCTTCCACGGTCGGTCTGAACAGGCTCCGCCACGGCCTCTTCATACTTCTGTCGATGAGAAAAGTGGTACATTTCGGTCACGCCGTTGAATACTGGGTTGTCGCGAAAAATAGCTGGCCTAAAACTACTGGGTGTTGGGAAGCAATTGGCACATAAAACAAAAGCATTGTAAAAAGCAATTGAAGTATTCCATAGCGACAGGCGTTCTGCTGGACCTAAAATGAAGGTTAATATAAGATTATATCGATAAGTGGTTTACACCTCTTTTAAGACAATACGTACCTACCAGAATCTGAAGATGTCAATGAGTGCATAATCTTTGGGACTCGTACATCCTGACTGGGCGCTTCGTTTCAGGCACCTTAACGTGTAAAATACACAAGGCCGAACAAATTCCATGATTTTCGGAAAAAGATAGTAGTCAAAGCCGATGCTCAGATTATCTCCTACAGTCGTTGAATGTCCGTGACACTGATAGAGATGTCGCAATAGAACCACAAGCTAGAAATGCGCTACGTCCTATTGATACATGGAGGTTCCGAAGGTAAGGACGGCAAGATTTTTCTTCAGTGACAATTTTTAGTCAGTCTCGTCCATCTAGTGCTGTTCCTGACAGAGTGAGTTCCATTCGTTCTGGTAGCAACTATACGTTACTTCGTATCGATGGATAAAATGACGATTTAACCCCTGAAAAAGTACCACGTCACAACCCTCTGAAATTGTCGTGCTTAACGGGTTCGGTCAGCTATCAAAAGACCAAAACAATGGCAAACAACAATCCAGCGAAAATCCTTCATGAAAGAATGACTTGGTGAGAGTATGATTGCCATTCGAACAACTACCTCGAGGGCTGAATCCAAACTAGCTGTACTCCGCTGTCTCCCGTCTAACCGATGACGCTTTGAAAGCAACCTGCGCGACTCGTCAATCAGGCACGATATTTCGGATGGCCAAACCGCAGCCAAAGGGACCCGTTGCACCGGTGGATGGGCTACCAAAAGGGGCTGCTGTGTATAGTGTAGTCCACCGGCTCGATAGTCCGACTGTCGCGTAGGATTCGGAAGACTCCCGTACTCAAACTGTTCGGACTGGTCCGTTTCCCCTAAAGGCAACGGCCCACTGTGACTCTGTATGAGGAAATTAACTGAATCTTGAAGAGCTCGATAGCAATCATGGATGTCCGCCAATGGATGGACAAAAGTGGATGACGGATGATCCGGTTTTACAATAGGTGAAGACGTAGGAACATATTCTCCTGGGGCCTCCTGCCTGTTTGTACCGGATGGAACGGACAGCGAAGTTGAGGGAGAAGAGTCAGAAGTTGATGAACTTCGTTCAGGTCGCTTAAGAGCAACGGGGGCATAGCCGGGGCGAATGGGTGTTTGACGGAACATGGCATTATCCCTGGGAACTGAAAACAGAAGCAGAAAAGTTACCACAGATGATGGTAGAATTACGTTTTCATATCACTTGTCGGTCCTAGGATAAAAAAGAAGATAAATGAACTCGTTCCTCGGATGGAAGAACAGCAAACAGACAAATCAGGATAAGCCCATTAGGGATCACGCGAAATATTGTCGACCAACATGAAACACTGTCAAATGCAGAGCCATGAAAGGGTTAAGCAGTAAACACATTCATTGAAACCCAGATACTGAGTCAATAAAAAATAACGAACTCAGAGAATGTACCCAGTTCATAACATGTAAAATCTGAGGATTTTCAGCGTTACAGTTAACTCTGATGTCCACCAGGGGCCATTTTTCCTTGCACTTCCACATACATTAGAGGACATTCCCTCTTTTAGAACTTAACATTCTATAAGTACATGGTTTTCATTGTTCTTCTGCTATGTTCCACTTGAGCCGGGTTTCGATGTGCATTACAAAAGCTAGTCGGTTGATTAGGAATTTTAGTTAATCTCTTAACGAACAAACAATTGCGCGCAAGTGATTACGCTTTAGCTGGTGGAAGCTATTCTATCCATAGATGGTTTGGTGTTTTTATTGGCGCCTGAGTCGATTATCGTTAACAGCATAGTTTCACAGATTCCCCGGGCAACCATTTACCACTGACCTCCTGCATTGAACTTATATTGTGGTGTCGGTTAGTTTTACACTTCCGTGGTTTCAGAGGATCCAGTGGGTGTGAAAAGCTCCTTCTTTGACAACGTACTCCGATTGTTCACAAAGCTTAGGAGTCACTGGCCAAAGTCAGCTTGTATCTTGTTAAACAACTGAGAGCCGTTTCGATAAGTGAAAACCATCCAGACCAGGAGTTCGCATGAGTGGGTATGCTAACAATCAAGCTAGAAAGCTCCACCCGATGTGTATAATGCTACCAAATGGCGAACGGACTAGACACACAGAAAACCCAAAAGTGTTCGTGCACCGAGTTACACTTTCATTACCCCCACCAACTGATGTCATACAACATGAAGACAAGAGCACCTCACTGCCTGTGAGTGCGACTCGAACCGTAGTTTCCAGGTGCACTGAACCAAACCGACCGGCCTCATCAGATGCTAGAAAGCTAGATATGAGACAATGAACAGATGTTGAAAACAGCATCTAACTGTTACACGATAAAATATACGAAAACATACCAGGTGGCGCAGAAGTCGGTAACTGGACATTAAGTGGTGCGGGGTCACCACCATTAGGTTGCGTCGTTCCTACATACGTTGAGAGGCTGTCAGATGGCCTAGTGGATCGAGAGATGACAATATTGCTTTGTCGCTGACGCCAAGAGCCAGTCCCGGGAGTATCGTGACCCAGAGGGGTGGGAGTACCGGACATTCTTTGCAGCCGCGCTTCGAAGTCCTAAAATAAAAGTAAAGTTGTTCTTTTTCTCATCAGAAGCTATCTGGCTGTGGCATTTTTGTGAAAGTATTTATAACGGAAAAAGTTTGGTGACTGACATTTGGACTGGTGTAGGCTAGAAGTAGGGGGGGGGGTAGGTTCTGAGAATACGTGCCCTAAAAACGATTCCGGCAGATGCACAATCATAATCTCACGAAAAGGAGGTCAAAGAAGAAGTTAGGGCACACAATTCCGCAAAAAGTATTTTCTCATCAGTCAAATACGGTCAAGGAATAGAAAGTGCTGTTTACTAATTACCGGTACAAAACAGCGATGATGAATGCATGCACTGTTGGTTGCACAAACTCGGTGAATATAGCTAATGGACCGTTTGGTATCAAACAAACTGGCTGTCGTATTTTGGCAACACCCAGTTAACGACGAAATGACCAAAATATGAGACTGATAACTCAGCTCCATAGTGAGCGATCAATTGGGATGACTGAAGTTAGAAGTCACGCTCAAGTGTCTTGCTATGTCAATATACATACGGCCTTGAAAGACAAGTACATAGCCAGTGGACCAATAGTCCAGCGCAAATGCCCAGTCCATCTTTTAGCAAGCACATTCTGGACAAACTTTAGGTGTTTTTGATGAGTAATGGTGCAGTATGAACTGCCGCGGACATATACGTGACCTAATCACCTTCAAGGGGCTTCAAGTTGGCGGTGTCCATATTCTTCTCGAGCGGACACTGGCTTGGATGAGCAAATGCACTATCAGTTCTGACACGGATAGGGTAAATGACTATTGGTCATTCTGGATTGCTTAACGAAAAGGAAATCCCATTCACCTTTGTTTGGAGTATAGTGTCAACCCTATCAAACTAATTTCTGGGAACAAGCAACACAACACCAGCAAATGAGGGACGTGAATGAACGATATCTAGGACCGTTTTGGCCAAAATCTTCGCCGAGAGTTAGTTGAGACAGAGTAAATATGGATTAAGAGGAAATCATAGGACAGGAGAGGTGGCAGGGGGACGGGAACCAAGGGCTGCGCCAACCTTTTATCTTTTTAGAGTACCATATGGTGAACAGATGTTCCCAGATTGCGCTGCTGTCCAAGAAAACGCGATAAAAAAATATCCACAATACGAACAGCGACTGTTTCCCAATTCAAATAATTTGTCAAAACTTTGGAAACATAAGGGCTGAATGGGGGCATGAGGGATAATGGATTGGGATGTGCTCAAATTGGTTTTAAAAACGACTACGGTCATCGGATCAAAGCTTTCAGTTGTAATGTCATCCTTTCGGTTCACAATCGCTGCTCTGAAGAGAATAAAAGAGCTGAGATAGTACCAGGCCGACGAAACCTAGTCAAAAAAATCCAAGGTACAAAGTAAAGATTCCTTCACACCTCGAGGTTATTGCGGGCTCCCTATGTATGTTCGTTCGGTGACAAGTTACACACTGATAGGAGTGAGATTTTGTGTTTTAACAAATAAACGGTAAGTCGTGTGAAATCATTTCAGTAGTTCACGCAGCTGAAAAGTATCGCAAACCGAACCAACTGCCGAGGAATGCCAACAGATGTCACCCAAGAGGGGGATTACACCCGTTTCAGCGAAATTAACAACTCGGACACTTGGTTGTCTTTGAGGAAAGTGGCCGAATTCGCATTTCATATTGTTTGTACTGAGGAACTTCGTTTCGCAAACTTGCAAAAATATACATGCTACAGTCTACACGTTCTTCTAGCTCACAGCCGACACACCTAACAGGGAGTTAAAATGCAGCGAAATTATTAAATGGTCAGTGGTTGCTAAGAAAGAAACGGTGGATAGGTGCATGTAAACCCATTACTTTTCTGACTGAAATAATCGCCTGGAAGGTTGATCAAGATTATCTTCATCGTCCTCCGGATTTAACAGCACCAAGAAAAATTCCAGACTTGCAGAACGCAAGAAAAGCGGTCCAGCAAACGAGAGCTAAGTGGAGTGGGACAAACATACGGAGGGTACCCTTATAAGCTGGGTCTCCGTCTCGTTCATGGGATTTTTTATTTGTCAATGATCTCGACTTCTTAATAGAATCCTGTTCCTAGCTTCCAATAGCTCTCCACACGTGGAAGCTTCGGTTGACTGTACTGAGGAGGAAGAGCCACGGGAGGTGTCTTGGGTAGCTGTGTTGTACCATACCAAACGTCTGACAGTCCAAGGATTACGTTGCGCGTTATAAGCAAAGAACACCAGAAATGTAGTGAATATCGGGTGGCAAATTCCAAGATGCCTTAAGACGAGAAAAATGCGGGCGCTACTGTGGGCGAGAGCGTGGTGCTTTGGATGTTTAAAAACTTTTACTGAAGCTGTACACTCGGTTTCATCCACAATGCACATAAACAAGAGATCGACGGTTGTGCCGGCTTCGCTGTGATCGGCATAGCATGAGTGGTGGGGGCCTGAAACAGTCGTTCAGCCGATGCACGTAAACCGTGGAATCAGGTGAACAAGGCTACTCATTCTGTGAACGGTTTTCGCAGGCCCATTTTGCCTGCTCCAACACTAATCGTTTCTCGGGGATGAGAGCCACATAGTTCCACGAAAGACATTTGCACCAAGCCTACAGTATACTTATGCGATCCGTTGCTCAGGCTGCACTACCCGCGAAAACAAATGCATGTTTCAACAATCGTCCAGCGAAAAACAATTGTTGTTTTCGACAAATACTCTCGTTGAGGTAGAACATAAGGTTGACGGACTGCGCCTACCTGATGATCCCCAAACAGGGGCAAAACTGATCGTGAGTTGTCGAAGAGTTTTCAGCAATCTTGTGAGCAGTGTATTGCTTCCAGACAACTGCAATGTTATTTTACTATTGCATCATCCCGTTTTTTCTCGTTTGGACTGTCTGCCGAGGTTTCTGAGGTTTCCAATGTCAATGAGAAGTGTTGGACCGAATCCAGAGTTTTACAATTTTACTGTTTTCCACTTCTTTGTCCAAAAACAGTTTACAATCGATGGGTTTTCGCTGATTGGCTTACTCAATTGGGGTATAGTATTCAAATCCAAAAGTGCTTCAGCTAGATGGAATCTGAGTAGACGCAGGGCTGTCTGCGACACAACGTCTGCTTTCCACACGAAAACAAATTAAACTGGATGACAGATGGTTATATATTTTGACAGTGAACTGTCTGGACTTGGTAAGCAATGAAGTTAATGAGCCTACTGCACAATCTACGGCAATTAATATTCTACATGTTGACTAGGAATGGTATATTCCATGCTGGGGTTGCATGACAGAGCAACGTCAATGCACTAGTGATGTGTGTCTCAGCCACAACATTCGGAGACGTTCGGAGCAGAGTAGAACTGAAAAAATGCTCGCAAATCTGTTGTGACTTCACTCGTATTTTCAGTTCGGTGATAGGCGACTTCGTTTGATTACCGGATAAGACCATCTTAGACTTAGAGGAACGCTGCAAATGTGCTAGAATGATGGTCGGGGCGAGAAACAGCAAGTGTACCTTGCATAATTGAAACATAGCGCTGTCCGATTCCATTCTACTGTCGGATACTGGGTATAAGCATACAAGGGGGGCACCAAGCAGTCACTGAACTGTCCGGACGGATTCGCTGGTGAGGTCGGCATAACCCTTGAGCTAACTGTTAGATTGTCAGCTACACTGAACTCACGTAGACATGAAAACCATCCAAATAGTAAGTTGTGTCAAAACTGAGTCAATCTTCACAGAATTACGAGTATGCTTCAGATCCAGACTGCTAGTTACCAACTAGCTTGTACTAGTTCACTAAAAGCGTGGGGCCCAGTACGTGCTAAAAAAGAAGGAAACGAGGTGTTTCTTGCAGCTCCTAAATTTTGTCAAGAGAAAAAACATCCGATGATTCGACGATTATAACACCTACCTGATACTAATCGTTCATTCACGTCACATCCGCCTTCATCGTAAAGATACCATCAATCATCTGCAAGCTTACACAGAACTATTCCCATCCGGACTCCTGCTTCAGAACTTCAGTGAGAGAGATCATCCGGAAAGGTGAGTCAAGAATGACCTCTGTCAGCGGTGACCTTGTAAACAAACTCTCAAAAATGGGGCACCCCAGGATAAGCAAAATACCACTTTCCCCATAGTGATGATTTCGCTTTTTTTTCTTGGGGGGGGGGACAGAGATAACTATACATGACGCTTCCATACTGCTCGGCATCCAGTTATCAACGATGTCCCGTGTGTTGACTTATTTTTGTCGGTGAGATACGGCTGCGAGGAATTCCACAACAGTTATAAACAAAACTCACGGTCTAGCAAACCGCGGACCAGATCATTCTCGTCCACGCTTGCAGACAGCAAGCCTAGAAGCACATCAACAAATGGAGATGAACTTTCAATGTTAGATAGCCATCATTGTCAGTAGAATCGACAACAACACCAGTGCCTTAATGATAACTTTTGATCATTGTTTAAGACAGTATAATTTGAAGGGGAGAATAGGATAAAGAAGAGTAGCCTAGCCGAAACTATGGGAACAGAGACTAGCAGCAGTTGCTTTTCGACCAGGTAGATGTTGATCTGTTCTCCGAACTTGGCAATAAGCTTGCAAGTGCTTCACCACATCATCATCCAACCGCACACCCAACTGCACTATATACTACAACTGTTTTGGTCCCGAAACGAAACTTAGGCCCGGAAAACTGTTCGACTTATTTATTTCTCCATAATCGTCCCAGGTATGTATTCATTTGGATATTTTTCACAGCCTATCCAGTATCATATGCATGACAATGCATTCACAAGATGCCAACTGCGCAGCCAAAGTGATAACAATCATTGAAACAGTGGATACGTCAACCATCAAACCGGACGGACAGGTTGCTTTGTCGTGCGAGCGCTCCGGTCCTGGGACAAACTACTAGACCCAACAAGGCAGGGGATTCACTTCCAATCAGTTGGCCTTCCAGTTCACCGTTCAGGTGGTAATACCTCCGGTTGGTTCCGTATTTAAAATAGATCGATTGCTCGACGATTCCTATGGCCAGTGAATGAAAGAACACACTGTCTCGGCCATGATAAGTACTGGCGCCGGACTAGATTAGACTTGCAGGTCGCAGTTTGAGGAGCATGGTGCGAGAAGGACGAGTGAAGTTCACCAAAGTGGAAGATCTTGATCTACGGATTGCACCAAGACCATTTAGTGAGCCAGTGTAGAATGGAACTGGGGATTATCCCGATATAAAGCAAACACATTCCTCCAATTCACCTGAGGCTCTTTCCAGATCATCATTGTAAAACGTTAAGCCACACAATCAGTGTCCAGTGCACTCAGGGTGAAATAACTCAAGGACTGCCGGGTGAATATTCGAATGCGAAGTGAAAAACCCCAATTGACAGTCTCCAGCGCGTCAGCAGGACCCGACCATTTGGATGGAGAACCAGGAACGAGATTGACTGACGCATAGAGAGTGAAAAAAGAGTTGCAGTCAACAACGCTCCTGTTTCCAAAACCATCGTCACTAATCCGCATCCCTCACGAATTTCGTTTCAACGGAAGACGGGTAGAATCAACATTGAAGCAGCACCAAATTTATTGTTACTTTGGAATGAGTACGTCAGCTTAGGTGCCCGATTGTTCTGCAGCTATTCTACCAGTTGCCAGCTGATAAGACTAAAAAATTGACAGTTCAAACATACTCGGCTTGTAGTTTACGAACAAAAGTGCACAGTACTAGTAATCATCCATCCAGAGGGCGCAGAAGAAACGTGTTAAGGCTCGTCCCCTCAAAAAGACTTACCGTGTTACAGTGAATGCCGGTTACATGAGGCTGCTCATTTGAAAATCCACTCTATGGAGTAAATCCTAATCTCATACAACTGAAGATCCAATGAAGGTTTTGAAACAATGTCTGACAGGGGATCAGCCAGTTGAGAGTGGGCAACATACAATGAGGATCGTTAGGATCATAAACAGTACTTTGATGTGTTTTACATTAAATATTATGTTTTCTAAAATGTTGGCTAAAATGTAAAAGTGACACACGATTATCGGGATGCAGAATTATCTGAAGAGGATATACTAAATTCAATGGACAGCTTGGCAAAATGTCTAAAAGGAACAAAAAAGTCTGCTCACTTTTCGGAAGCTTGCAACTTTCTTAATAACGTGCATCCTGAACACATCACCAAAAATGACAACGATTTGAAACCGTTGTTCTGAGAGACTGACTTCATGTCACAGTTTGTGTAAAAACAGGACAAACATGCACACATACGGAATAGTTGTTTAGCTGTTTCACACCAGTAACCAATCAGCGTGAGGCACGAGCAAGTCCTATTGGCCAAAAACTTTCCAGAATCCCTTCGTTCACTTCGCTAAGCAAGTCTGAACCTAGTCATCTGATGCATAGCACTTCTACTCAGTGAATGCACTTGGCACTGTACAACGGGCTTCTTACGAATTACATCAAACCGCATCATGATGGTTTTGGTTGATGATCCTCGTTTGATCTGATTCGATCAACGGGATGTGATCTTGAGACTCAGTTGATGAAGAAACCTACCGAATGTTGTTGACAGTCAGTCTGACTGTAGACAGTTTTGGTTGAGTGGTTAGTGTCGCACATTGTTTCCGCGTGCAATGCAGTGAGAATTCTGCGCCTAATTTCAATTAGAATACGGAACTTGTGATACAATTCCCCCCATTCCTTCAACCAGCATTCCTATTTCTCGATTGCACTCCCATCAGTCAATACGTTCAGCTGAGGTCATTGAAACTTACTCATTTCGTTGGTACATTGACCGATGCACCTTTCTGGAATGCGTTTTAGTATGTGAAATAGGAATTTCTGAGGCTGAACCGTTAGCTGAGACGACTCCTCTTAAGTGGCCGTATCTGATCGGTTCTCCACTGTACCTCTTATCCAGAAAATGGCCACTTGATGCCGGATGCTCATTTTCCTCTACTTGCTGAAACACTTTCCAAACGGAAGACACCACGAGGTAAACAGGACCCGAGATAAACATATCGACGGGTGTCATCCATGGGTCTTATCCATGTCGTCTTCGTGGAGAGGGTATCAGAAACCCACCACATCAATGTTTGGAGATGTCACGCAACCAGTGGCGCTGTTGTATCTATCCACGATTCACCGTTTACAATACCCTGGTGGAGCGACCTTAAATGCATACACAGCTCACAGGTATCAAACTGAACTGAAGCAACCAAACGCATAGCAACAAAAGAAGCTCCAGACAGGTTTTGAAACACTTCTCTTTTTAAAAAGAACCTCTCAAAGAGAGTTCTATTCGAGGAGAGGCTATCAGCTTACATTATTCACTCGTACCGAAAGCATGCACTTTCCCAGTAATTATCAACTGTTTGGGTCAGTTATCACACATTGGTGACGATAAGAGTGGAGAAAAGAACACAAACGGATGAAAATGAGAAGAAAACAAACGGATTGGATGTTCACTAATCACTTTGATAGCTCGACAGAACGCTCAAAGTGTAAAATAAAAGTGTGACTGGTAATGAATACATTCGCGTAAAACAACGAGTTATTTTGCAAATGCAACATGATTGATCCGGTTAGAAATATTAAACACAATGCGAACCCTATTTCCCGGTTATACGTTTCTAGAATACGTTGGATAGTCTTCTATCAGCCTCTTTTCTGCCAAAAATGGCTGTGAATACCTCCAAGAGTGCACAAGCCGCCTCCAAGACTATGTCGTTAACTGTTTGACTTACTCGTTACATATCCCATAGCAAACCAAATGCCGACGAGAACAGTGCAGTGTGGAAGATTTAATCCCTGTTGACACGGTGACAGATTGGTGAAACACACACCAGCACAGACGGGAGCTCAGAGAACAATTAGGCAATAAGCTGGAAGAATGTATAAGGCATACCAAACTTGACAGAAAAATCCATCCGCATCCCTCATTAGCATGGTGAGGCAAGAGCACCAAAGCGGGCGAAGCTGTTATTTCGGAATTCAATGTGGCACTAAGCTTTCGTTTGGTTCAATGGATTGGAGAAACTTGTATAGCGTAAGGTGGGCAAAGGAACGTTTGCAGCCACAAAAAATTCCCGGTTGAACAGAGAAACGCCTCATGTTAACGCACACACACACACACACACACAATATGGCCTTCGATTACAAACATCTCCGACAAGGTAGTAATGCCACAAGGTCCAAAAAAAAGACTGTGTCGAACAAGAAACAAAACACAAAGACTTATCTGTAAAGAGAGGTTTCACTAATCCCCATGAGCTTATCAGTTTAACTACTTGGAAATACCCACAGATCCGAGCAAGGGACACCATTACGTTGATCTTCCTATGAATAGATATTTTCTTCTTAAGCAAAGTAATTGTGTGTCTATGACCCCAATCGTTCACTGTATCCGACAGTAGGAGATCTACGGTGAAAATGAGTTAACAAATTGTACTTCTTCCTTGAGTAGCCATCACATGACTATAAAGGATGTGAGTATAATATAGTATATTGATGCTCATGTTCGATTCAGGTCTCAAAAAGAAATTGGATTCAAAACTTTGCCCAGTGATACCGATAGGTGCATCCAACCAATAGATACGACAATCGTTAAATCGGGTAAATAACGACTGGTTTTAACTTCAAGAACAATACAGGGGCTAAGGTTCAATCTTATAATAGAAGGGTCTAGGGGCGAAACGAAAAAAACACGACTATGGAGATGTCACCCCACCTTAATGAAGGTGAGGTTTGAAATTCTGGAGCCCAGCTGCCAATCTTTTCGATTGGGAGCTCACCCGACCGGTTCAGTTAAAGTTGCATATTTCCAATGAACATGTATCAGTTGAGTATGGAAAATGTTAAGTTACACCCAAACGATGTCCCAGTATGCACGAATAACTTACACGACTCGTGGAACAGAGAGCGCAGTTTGGAACGAAGCACATTATACGCCAGTCAAGAACAAGGGAATACTCGAAATCCTCTACAAAGATTTATTAACAAAATCTACCCCACTGACAAGTGATAAACCTTCGACCATTTTCAGGAATTGGATCGATCAATTTCATAAATAATAGAACGCAACAGTGCTTGACAGGCGCACCATATTGAATTGGTAGATTGGTAAACCTGAAAACATGTCGACTTACTGTGCGAGACGAGTCAATTTCAATCGGTAGTTGTGAACATACAGGTTGAGGAAGCAGACGGAATGCATCCACATCTTCGTTTGCCCTCAGTTTGGCTGTCCGTCCTGGAATGAACTTGTTTTGGTATTGGTCTACGACCTGCTGCGTATGGGAAAGTTGACCATCAAATCCCGACAACCCTACATCTTCCACGCATTCCTCGGTTTCTAGCACATCCCAGAGTACATCCTGACCATTATTTGCTGAGCACGTCTTCGTTGTTGTGGTACAATCCTCCGACCGGGAACGACCGAGAAGCTTGCGCCGTTCGGTAGGCGAAAGCAAATCTTCACGGCTTTGAACGATCGCTGGTAAATGTCCCTGTGCAGCGAGTGTCTCATCTACATCTAGGACGTAGGTGGCTGCACAACTTGGAGCCAAGCTGGTTATTGATGCCCTAACGAGCATCTCTCCATCAAAGGCTTCCGAACAAGAAGTAAGTGGAGCCTCCGTTCGGTCAAATTCCATGTCATCTTTACAGGCCTCGACCCAAGAAGAGGTAGACGCATTCAGATGTCGTCCAAACGTGTTACTCAATGAATTATGACTATCCACGTTAGCCGAAGGCCTAAATGACGGACAGTGTCCAAAGGCAGCATTGGAGTGTTCCTCCATTGTATGGGATTTCTGAGCCTAAATCAAGAAGAGATACAACTGCTCAGAGTGGACAAGAATTTGCCTCAAAGTGCACAGAATTCTATTTGAGTTGACTTGGATATGAGTTCACGCGGAAATGATAAGTAACCTCGTTCGTGACTGACATAAGCATTTCATCAAATGAACGTGAAATGTTCATATCAAAACTAAATTAAAAACGACCGATTTTGTTAGTTTTATGGAGAAAAAATGGTGTTTAGCGTACGGAGTGCCAGGATCTACCTCTTTAGCAGGGCTGATGTGCATTACCCAAAGTTGAATCCAATGGGTTTCAAAAATGCCCCAGTTGCCCCAATCGAAAAAGGGAAATTCTCAGCCACTTGTTGGGTGATAATGAGCTAAACCGATAAGACAAAGCGCCAGGGGCAAGACCATTGAACTCATTGAGTCCCTGCCACAGTTCATTAGGATCACCAACATCAAGACCTAGTAGGATCTAGAACCAAGCCAAAAGGTTCGTTCTGACAAATAATTCATCAGCTCTGTAGACACGGAAACTCTGTACAGTTCAAAGACACAAGGACAGATTGGTGACAAACAGTCAAACAAAAATTCTACATTACTACCCTCTTCGCGATTCGAATACCGCTCAAAACATTGAGGAACACTACTGTGGAACATTCTCGGCGTCTTATAGAACCGCAGCTGACCGGATCACAAACTATAGAGCTTTACTAGTGATGTCACTCTTTCATTACGGTTTTTTAAAACTCGCAACTGCCTGGTAGTAAGCAACTCTATTCCCAAGGTTTTCAGGGACCGTAAAGAATGATACTGGCTGTCAGGCTAACCTTCTTAGGGGGTTCTAGCTATTTCGCGCAGTATCAAAAACCTGCAGACCGTTTTTAAGTATCTGGATGGTTAAAACATGACAACCACTGAATGGACTTAAATGAAGAGGTTCCAGAATAAAGGTGATACGAGCAAATGCTCCGGAATTAAAGTGGACTAAAGCGGGACAATACCGCAAAAAACAAGTTCGCCGTAGTGCGTATATAAAAAAAAGGGTCAGGGAAGCTGGTCAGTGTGCAAATTCAATTTACGACATAAGAAACGAATAAAAATCTTGCAACCCAGGGGAAACGTAGATCGCCAAATCGTGCGAAAACAACAATCAACTCAATAAGTCACAATGTCACCATAAGGAACACCAATTTTCCAACATATTGAGTGGCAAGATTGGATACACCGCTGAAGGCAGGGTGTGGTCAGGTTTCCGGGACGCTACACCTACAAACAGGAGGTGACAGTAAAATCACCGATACGGATGTAAACAAGGTGGGAAGCACCGCCAAAAGGAGGGTTGGACGCCATCCAACTGGGAGACAGGGCTTCAAAGGGACGGAAACGTGTCGAATCCAATCAATGCGCAACCTAACTTACACTTGCCTCCGGAGCAAAAAGTGATTGGTCAGGAATCGATCCACCCGGGCATTCCAACGAGAAGACTGTTCTATTGTGTCACAGTTAAGAAGCTTTTAATAATCGGCCGCCGAATGAAGCACCAAGTGACAATCAGGCGGAGATCATCCTGTCGCTTAAAGACTTTACACTGAGGTATCTTTCATCTTCGTGGTCCGGCACCATTCTTCCAGCCTCCAACACTTTCGTGAAATGCTAAACTGGACTTTTGACGAAAGCGTTTGGTTATGAGAGGTGGCTCAGACGAGTCAACTGACAAATCTTTTGAAATCGCACTAAGAACGTCAAGTTCTCGCAAGCGTTTTCTACATCATCCGAAGGAATACGATGAAATTCTTTTCCCTTCGACCGAACATGCAATAGTAGATGAAGAATACTCAATCAGGTAACAAAACCAGTGCAGTGCAGTTGGGAAATACTCCAATAAGGAGAAAAACCTTCAGAGGGTACCAGACTATGCCACCTATGGGGCATTTATTGGCTGAACATGAAAGACTTCTTCATAATTGTGAAGGAAAGAATAAAAGCGGACGGGGAAGGGACTTAGTGCTACCCCATCACAATCATTTCGAGGTGACTATACCTCCAGATACTCATTCAGCCAAATCTGGCAAACTAACAAGAACGACATTGACATCGATTAGCAACCATATATTGCAGTGTCTCCGACCAGGTGCAGTGGGGATCACACAGTTTTTTAACATAGTAAGTTCTTCGTATTCTCAGACAGTGGGGCGTCGCACGGATCAACTGAAATAATCTTCGGGCATTACCGGCTTTCTGGGCCTCTTCCATTTCCTTGGCTTTCTGTGTCCACCACACTTCACGGTAGGCTTGCACGCTCGCTTTCACTTGACGTCTGATAATTCGTCGCATCAAGTTATGTTCGGGGCCGGCTGGGATATTTCTCCGAGATTTAAGGAGTGCCACCGTTCGGTCTGATATCCAGTGCTTGAGTGAGCCTGGTGGTGCCGTACCACAGGCAAAATTCCCAGCACTATGCAAAAAAGTGGCAATCTCGTCCCAGTATGAGTTCGCATTTGGAAGAGATTCTAGGAGACGATCCTGATAAGTTCGTCTGCCATCCGGATCTGCCAGTCTTCCAGTTGCCAAGCGATTTGTCTGCACCTTACGCGGCCCTGGAAAACGAAGGGAGAAGCGACTCCGGACAAGTGCGTGGTCGGAGTCCACAAATGTGTTCCAAAACGACCGGCAGTCAGTTATTGATCCGCGCCATCGGTAACTGATAGCAATGTGATCGATTTGAGTTTGTGGCCGGCATGCCGTTGGAGGAAACCATATGGCCAGACGGCTTCGTCTATTTCGGAAGTTGGTACTGCATAAAAACGGCCTGCGACCAGCACACGGCTGAAGCAATCGTTCACCACTGTCAGTACGTACCGAGTCCAATCCATGCCGATCACCTAGATGGGTCTCAGATGCGCTAAGCCTGCCGACTTGTGTACTCAGATCTCCGGCAACCACCACGATATCTGAGCTTTTAGCTCGTCGTAACAGCGCATTCAGAGAGTCGTAAAACCTGTCTTTGACGGCGTCGGAGTTACAGTAAGTTGGGGCGTAAGCAGACACGATAAACAGACAGCGATCAACTTCCCGCTTGTGTGACTCCTTTACAGACGTTCCCAGACGTACCGCACAGGGGTGACTATCAACAAATTACAAGTCAAGCAAGGATACTTCCTCACGGTAACTCAAAACGATACCAACCCCTGCACATCCCGCCGCAGAAGCCTCTGGATCACCAGAGGTGCGTAGCCGGAAGCGAGTGGAGAGTTATGAGGCGGTTAGCTCAACCACTGTGCTTGCATCTTGAATTCTCGTTTCTGAGACACACCACACATCAATGCCAAGCGAGTCCGGTGTGAGAGCAAGAGCAGCTTGTTGTCCTGCTTGCTTCAGAGTGCGGACAATGAAGGCGGTCAGATAGACTGGGCGCCAAGGCTTGAAGATTGATTTCGATATACCTGAGGATGTCGGCGCCATGTGGCGAGCAGATGCTGCACGCAAAACCGATGCAAGACGAACAGAGTCATCAGTCCTAAGTGCTGGGTCTACAAGGAGAGAGTTATTAATGGGGTGAAGAGAGGGGGAAGAAGAAGTATGTGAAAGGGGAAGAAGGGAGGCATCAGCAGTAGCCTGTTTTCGCTTACCCGCCCTGCTGTATGCAGCGAGTAAGGCGACCCGGCTGATGGCACCACGCGACGGCCGATGTGGCATGAGTTTATTTGTATGTGTGCAATTCATGGTTGTACGCGGGCTGGGATACTGTCAGGGTGCCCACACCTAGACAGGAGGACGATTAGGGTCCTCAACCAAAGCCTTTGGCTCAAGAGCCTAACCGCAAGGCAGCGGTGTTTGGCGGGAAATGCAAACGCATTACCATTTCTACGAAACAAGTTGCCACATGTTCCAACCCCCAACCTGGAGGACCAGGAGACTGAGTTCGTCAGACTTCTAAACATTGACCAACCTGGTATGAGAGACTCTGTGAGTTTGGCGGGGACACCCCCCAGTATAGCTCAATGGGTCACTGAGGTGCGCAAACAGTCACACCAGGGTAAGGTCGAGTCTCTTCGTAACGAGGTAGTTGGAAAGCGAGTTTTCGGTTGTGCAACGGGGACTTCCACTGAAGAATGCATCCGTCAACAAAAGCTGCGTTGGTTAGGCCATGTATTGCGCATGCCGAATCATCGTTGGCCGAGGAGAGTGCTGTTTTCCGTATCCAATTCAGAGTGGCGGAAGCAGAGGTGGCCAACCCCTGATTCGGCAAAGGAGTATGAAAGCGATTATGAAACGTTTGGGTGCTGTCGGTGCTACTCGCCTTCCAAGATGGGGACCGTGTGATCCCTAAGGCACCTGGTTGGAGACGTTGCAAGATATGGCTGCTAACCGATATCAATGGTGTTCTTGTTGTTAGTTTCCAGATTGTTTGAGTGAGTATCCGGAGGAGTAGTCACCTCGAAATGATTGTGGTAGGGTACCACTGAGTCTCTTCCCCGTCCACTTTTATTCTTTTCTTCACAATAAGACTTTCAAATAAATCATGGTTGTACGGCAGCGAAGCATCAGTGTTGAACATTGATGTCATGTTACAGAACTACTTGATCCAATCATAACTGAGAACTCGTTACCCACCCAGCCACCGTGCATTACCCGATTTTCAGATTCAGTACCTTAATTCGCATTGCCGCTATGACACGATCGAGACCAAGCGAGGCTATCCATTAAGTGAAGTCAAACGACATCTAGAGCAGTCAGTTGAATAGCAGCGGCGCTGACGTTGGGCTGTTTGTATAACCGTCGAGTCAGCGACGACAGGCACTGGTACTACGATAATTTTTCGGGGGATGGGGGACTATGGGATGGCAGGGAGGAACCAGAAACTGTACCCTGTGTGATCCCAGTTCATTTCATCCTAGGAAGTGGGTAGTTGAGGAAAAGAAGCTTCCTCAGCGTTATTATCATCCTGAAGAAAAACGTTTTCTGTTAGGGAGTGTCGTGTGTAAATGTATGGTTGTTCATAGATTAGCACTTTGAGCGAACGCCAAATACGACTTCAAAACTACTCGCAATAGCCAAATTGAGGCCAACTATTTCGAAATGTCGGCCTAAATCCAAATGCTGTGCTGTGTAAAAACGCATTTATGTAAATGAGGTGGGACAGTAATATCACGAAATTCTAAACAAAATCTAACAGAGGCATCTTCTCTACTCAAAGTTAAGAACCCCGAATAAATGTTTAAATCACGTTTGAAATTGCTAAAGACATTCTTTAAGTAACTTTTACATCGATCTGAACGACTCTTTTACCTCTAACCAAGATGATGTACGACAGAGAAAAAGGAAACCGAAGACAGTGTGTTTGTTCTAGTGTCAACGATAAGGGAACATCTGGAACTTCTGAAAACCTAACTGTAAACATGATGGCAACACAAGATACGATTGGGGAAACATGATTTGGATACACGTGAATCTAGATCCTATCATTTTCACGAGTCCAGGAAATGCAATCGGGGTGCTGAGCGATGACAGGTATTGATTGGAAGGAAGAAAGTCAATAAAAAAGTGGCTGATTAGGTAAATTTTGATTGATTGTAAGAACACACAGACCTGCCTCCAATATCTGATTGGAAACTGCCAACACAATCTAACGGAGGAGACGTAAAACAAGTTGCCACCCAAATTTCCCTAAACTATGTTAATTGAAACCAAGAAAAGCTAACCGATAAATCGAGCCCCTTCCACAAGAATCAAGGACGCCAGGACGAACCGAGAAGAGGGAGTACTTAAACCGCCATTTCACGTATATACATTCCACACATTCCCGCGCTTATTACCCAGAGTCGTTTGCATCTACCCATGGAGCAGGACCAGATACGGACGCAGCCGAACGAAGTTTTGGCAAGAGAGTACTTTTTGTGACAAGGTCATCACACAGGTCATAAAGTGACATAATATAAAGGAACGGATGGCATTCGAATTGATTTACCAAATGTGGTCGAGCTGCTCGTTCTTCGAATTGGCGACCAGTTCGACCTCAGTGTACAATGAAAAGTTCGGTGATGACTTGGCGCGCAGTAATAAACGATATGTGATTAACAGTATATCCGAGGGCGGGATTTACACTGGCCCTCTTGTGATTGAATCATGTGTGGGTCAACTGTAGGCAGTCTCTCGGAGAGAACACGAATCACTTATGGCTTTGACCAAGTCAAAAGAGCAAGCTTAAATAAATGTTTGTCGATAATCGTTTTGCCATGCCTTAACCGATTTTTGTGTAAGCACAATTGAAAGTGGAATTGCTGAAAGCCACAGCAACATGCTGTTTTCAGGAAAAGCCAGTTTGTTTCCCAATTTCTACACTTCTCCTGACACGTTTGGATTGCCTACTTTGAAAACCAAGGGCAACTTATGATGACGCTGAAGTATTCAGCGGTGAAACAGGTAGATAAGTGACACTGTCGACGTTATTTGGTTCGCCGAGAGTGAACAGCTACAAGCTACGGGAGGAATACTAATAGCTCAGGGACAGTATACGTTGTTGGAGGGTTTTGTGTGATTCCATAAACAAGGTGACATGCACGATACCTTTGGCCACATATCGACGACACTTGGTTGTTAATCGTCTGCATCTTCAACGGAGGTCCACAGACAGTCCACGTTTCGGCTATCCAGAATTCGCAATAACACACGATCGAGTGGACAGTATTCGCTGCAATGAACTCAAAACTTCCCAATCTAATCATGTGAATTGGAAAATAGTAGTCAACTCTTCATTTACCATGGTGGAGCAACGGGAAATTTAGAGCAGGAAAACCTACCCGTTCCTGTATTTTCGCAAGTGTCACCGGTTCCATTGATGTTTTTGCTACCGACCGTGGACGCTGATCAATGGAGGACATGGACATCTGTTGGTAATCTGTCTCTGTTCCGTGACTCCTGGTGACATCGAACATTTCAACCGGACTTCCACGCGGAGTAAGCGAATCCGGTTCCGTAATGCTGGGTAGGCGAGGAACGCTACCAACTTGTGCGGAAATATCAGAGGCGAAGTTTCCAAGCAGGCCCTTACTGGCCAGCGTCTCATTTGCATCAAGAATATAGGTTCCTGCACAGCTTGGGGCGAGGCTTGTGATGGAGCTACTGACGAGCATAGAGCTACTCAATGGGTCTGCCGTAGATTCAGGCAAACAGTCTTCCATGGCCGACTTGAACAACCGTCGCTGTTGTACCGGTGAAGTCGAAGAAAGCATGGGTTGGGTTGCTTTAGGATCGACTGCCGGCACATTCTCGCTGCATGAATTATTTTGAAGAGCGGCAGCTTGACCGGTTGTCGAA
Source organism: Opisthorchis felineus (assembly GCA_004794785.1). Classification (NCBI taxonomy): domain Eukaryota; kingdom Metazoa; phylum Platyhelminthes; class Trematoda; order Opisthorchiida; family Opisthorchiidae; genus Opisthorchis; species Opisthorchis felineus. Next base: position 874,279 of record SJOL01006425.1, on the reverse strand, counting down.
GATGGAAATTGTTGGGTAAGATCGGGCTAAAGGTCAGAACCAAAGTGCACAGAAGGTAACGAATATGTTCAGTAGTCCAGCCACTGTATAAATAGAAGTTCATTTAAGTGTTAATGGGCTCTCGCAAAAATTGCGGACAGGCCTTGCTGCAACGAGCCACGTTCATTGGAATTTCTGACACAACTTAGTAGCACAACGTTGTATATGTATTCGTCTACCCTGAAGAATTTAATAAGAATTAAGTAGTTTCTGCACAAACCCCAATAACCAAGCTAGTTTCCGTAGATAGTCTTGAGGTCAACCCAGTAAGGATTCAGAAGCAAACTCAACTAAAATGTTCCTACTTCACGTTGTTACCTGCTGAGTTCCGAAAACCACTTTTCCATTGCAGTCTTTGCCACACTGACCAAAATCAACAGCTCGCTCTTTTTCAAGAAGCAACAAGCTATTCCCGCGTCTTTTTTAGTTCAATTCCTCTTGCTCTACCACAAAGCTGATGGTTTGCAACAACGCGCTAATTAAGTATTGATAATCGTGACTCTTGGAGATCATGCGAATAGGGCAGGATGGATGCTCTCTCACTCTGTCAGAACTATCTAAAACACGGCAAAACGAAAAACCAATATGTCGCTGTGAGTGTGGGGAAAGCATTGATGAATAGATGAAAATGATGTACAGCTTTTGTTCTACTGGATAGAAATATGTTTCTATTTAACCTATTGTTTTCTTCTAAACGTTGTCGTGGTCTCACATCTGCGATGAGAACAAGCTGAGAGGGAGTAATCTCAACGTCGGCGAGTATGTTATGAAGCTTGGTGAGCAACAGATCTTGCACCAAATAAATGGCTAACATCCGATCCACGTAAATAGCCAGCGGTGGTCTAGGGGCTAAGCGCGCACACGCAACACATTGCATGCACCAGATGGGAAACACATTTTCCGTCGGCGATTATTTTAGCAAATAAGCACACCAAGTACGTAGGTGTTACGCACTGCCAGTTGAGCGCCTTCAAGGTGGTTTTAAATTGTTAAGCTGCTTGGACCTATGAAGTCCTATGAAGTCCATGCGATACTGGCTGAATCCATAACCAGCAAAAAGGCAGCCATAGTGGGCAACCCTGCTGATTCTTTCCCCCATGCAGTATGGATCAGTCGACAATCTCTTCCAGTGTCAGGTTTCTGCTTTGCTCCACTGTTTCCGTGTAATTTAGCTTCGACAGGTGATAACCTCTTATTATGTCCCCAACAAAAGAGGTGACTGCCTCAGGTAACGGTAGCGATAATAATGATATTTGGTATTCAAGGAAAAAAACCCTTTGTGAGACAACTCTTGTTGCGTCCTGGGAAGTTTTTCTTATTCATAGGCACCCGATTGCAGAATTATTTTGTGCTTCTAAAGTTGTTTCATTGAGAAGGTATTGCACAGGGTGCTTATTGGAGGGGGTTGCTGTGTTTCAAGATTATGAAGACAAACACCTGGCAACAAGCTAAATGTGCTTCCTAATGTGAGGCAGTGTACACGAACAAGGAACTCCTATTTTTACACAAAAATTTTGTGACCGGTATGACGCCGATTTTATCGAAAATACGGAAGGAAACACTATGGAGGGAAGTTGTACTGGTGTTCTGGTGGGAAGCCTTCAGGGAACTCACAAATGCATTGTACTTTGGCTACTCATAAGTAGCACGGAATTTAGATAGGGATGAGACCAGAGGGCAGTAGCGGGCATTAGGTGTAGCGTTGTCCGCTTGAGAGACTAAAACACCAGTCCCACTCGTAAAGGTGCATCCGAAATTCGAACATGACAGAATAAGTTAGAATAAACAAGATGATTGGCCAGTTTTTCCGTCGAGATTCTTGACTGCTCCGGAGATGCTTCAGTATCCTGTTTACATTATTCCTATTTTCACACTTTGCGTAAGGTGAGGAGGTATGCTCGAATCGGCATAACCTATGGGGAAACACCCCGACTTTTGTTATTTAAATCACTAAATGTGTTTTTCTTAGCACCGTTTTGCATCGTATTAACCTGAGCACCTTGATCTCGACCGTTTTCCGTATGGATATCGTTCCTCGCAACAGGTCCTCACCATCCTCTGTGTGATAACCGAACACCGGTGTTCGACAATTTTATTGTAAACGATAGGTTCGAATCCAATGATAGCCACCTTGTGACCTACATAATCAATTCATCCATATTACGGTGGAATGTGTACCAAAGAATGCAAGAGGTCTAGAACTGAGCGAGAAATCATGGTAGATCCACCGATTGGTTACCAAATTTTTCTGAAACCATATCGGAAAATCTTCGAAATACTGGAGTATGGAGGCATCCAGTGATTCACCACATCAGCATCGCTATACACACTTAATACATCCAGCGGACCTCCAGAATGCGGAGGATGCCGAACGAGTGCACGGATGGATCGTTGAAAACCGGAGACAGGGATAGCTGAGGCAACTAGGCACCAATTTACGCTGAATCAACCAGAATCGCATGAAACGTGTACAGACATCGACCATGAGCTGCGCGGTAAGTCTGTTTGTGCAAGCGGTGAGTGAGTGCATGCACTCTTCAAGTTAAAATGGCGACGAAGAATGCCGAAAATGGTAACAGAAAATAATTACTGAAGTATACGGTTAAAAATATGGATTTGAAGTTCACACACAAAGAAGTTAAAAGATATGAATTTATAACATTCCTGTAATGAATAAATCGTCTTTTGTCACGGTCTCTAAGCACACAGTGTCATAGGTACAGAACACCGAATAATCAATCACCTTCTCGGGTAACTTTCTTCATTATAGAGCGAAGCGAAAAGGTTAATTGGCTACTTGAGTTAGTCGGCGTCACAGTAAATAAAGCATTTGACCTGGTTAACCCCGTGTCAAATGGTGCCGTTTGTGTAGCGTCTTACGCCGCCGTGAGTGACGTGACAGAACAACTTACCGCTTCGCTCTGTGGGTACGCACATCGATCACAGATCAACTGTGTTCACATAAGACCGGATGCCCTTGCTGGTTTAAGGTAATTACACTCTTAAAACAAAAAGTGAACACAGCTGGCAACACGACGGATGCTGACAACCACTGAGCTGGATTCAGCTTAGGACGGATGCACAATAACTTACTTCTGACGTAACATTTTGCTTACCATAGAGATGGAGATTAAAGTACCCGCATGGAAACCCTTTAAGAAAGGTCATTCAATTTTAATAAAACATACAGAAAAAAATACGAGCAAACAATAAGTGATCCGATTCGCTGTGTAGTACTGTAGACTGTACAGCAATTTCTACTTCGTTACAGTACTACAGCAAAGCCCATTCCTGTCTGACTGAAGATATTCCTAGAAAATCTCGGTATTAGAGTCACACAAGAAAACACTTAAAAATGGGTTGATCACGCTAACAAATCGGGTGCAGAATGAGACCAGATCACTGCCAGATGGTTAGGCGTTGATAAGACATTGACCATCGTGCTTATTGATGACATTCACCTGCCACACCAGCACACCTGAAGTAACCGTAGAAGATGCCAGCCTAACATGAAGTGGAGCAAACGTGTAAAGCCACTAAGCATGAGAATAGCTACTTAATAAAATGAGCCAACTAGGTGGCAGTTTGCAGCAACTAAGGCTCTTCCCCGAGTGTAGTGAACAATACGGTGTTGTCATAGAACAGTCGTTGAAGGGTGAATCCGGAAAGAGAAGAGAGGACTGAAGCATACCTACGTTTCCATCATTTTCCTGGCATCCGGACCATTCGTACTTGAGTGCGTCTGCCTGAAAAAAATCGTGCTTTCCGAAAAAAGACCAAAAGTAAATGGAGTGACGCAGCTGTTTGTGGCTAGGGATCTAAACCGAGAGAATTTATTGCTTTCATTCGAAGCTGACAGAGGATATCACCGAAGGGCATCGGGAAAACTTCCAAAAACGCGATGCAACCTGCTAATAAAAAAACAAATTGTCTTATGATTGAACACTTGATAATTTGTCCATCGAGCAATCCTTCGCCTACTGTAATTGACAGCAAGGCAACCGAAACTGTGAGGATTCCGCTGCTGAATGCTTGATTATGGGAAGTATACTTGCTCACAGGGACGGAATACTATGTGCATATGACGTTGTGCATAAACAAGAAATCGAAAGAAGCTGGTTACAGATCATTCCGTTCTATCATTAATTAAGATCATGTGAGAACTGAACAGCGAATGAACTGATAAACTGGTTGTGCGATCGAAAAGCTCTACCGAATTCCCGAGCGAACGAGATTTGTTTCTGTTATTGATTGCCAAACTATGCATTAGGAAGAAAAGATGAATGGCAGGTATCCATACGTAAAAATGACGGCAGCTAAGATGCAGGAGGTTCGGAAACGTGACTGTTGTCAGTCTACAGGAATATGCCTACACCCACAATCTTCGTAACCACATGAATGGATTAAAACTGCTTTCGAGTCGCCGAGTTCTCCACCACTCCCGCACTACTGAGCTACCAGGAGATCATGACCCATGGCAAGGAACCTAGAGCAAATTCACTTGCAGACTACATCTACAACCAAAAGCACACGAATGGTAAAAAGAGTGAACAGAGGCCTCAAGAACAGTTGCTTCGCTATGTAGTAAGCGCGAATTTCACAGGTAAGTGAACTAGATTGCAACAGCGGTCCGTTACTTGATCACTGCTTAAGCCTGGAAGGGGTTTTACTTACATCTTAAACTGATTTGAACATCCAACCGGTATGAATTTACACGGAACCATACATGATAGCATGAATACTGACCAAAGCAAACCCTGAGGCAGCGTCGTCGCTGCACATTCAGTTAGGGAACATCATGAACGAGAGATAGGTTCGAAGATCGTTTGAAACTCGCATCCATCCCAATTTGATATGCCGATACGTCAAAAGTAGGATACGTGAAAGAAAACGAGTTCCAGTCAGATAAAGACTGACGCAGGCGCGAGAAGTCCAAAACAAGGCGGAGCTGCTGAACCGTTGTCAGGAAATTTCGGCCATTAATACCGATTCTTTTAGACGTTTTTCTTCCTAATGTTTACAAATAACCACTTTTCCTAATTTTGCCCTCAGACAACGGAAAACAAGCTCACACCTCTCGACAAAAGTCCAAGACCACCTAAATTGTTCACTATCAATCCGCTGGTAGTGAACGGAAATGCATGATTTGTGACCAGTAAGTGACGAATTCCGCCAGAAATCAATATAGGAATTTATGAGAACATTAGTTTCATCATGTAGCGCAAAAGTACCCTAATGTGAGGTATGAGCACGACATAATCATGGGACTATTGCATGCTGTCATCCCACTTAGAGATTTCAGTGATAGTTTCCAACATTGTCACCTCTCATGAATATAAAGGTGACGTATAGACTGATGCTTCTCCAGTAATGTTTTACGACATCCATCAGCTCAGTTTGGGGATCACGAACACCCATATATACGCCCTGTGTGCTAGTATACTCAGCGAGAACAATACTATAAGGCAGTCAGAATAGCACCATAAACGAAGAAAAATCCGGTTCTGGATGATATAGTGGGTGTGAAACACTACACCCAAGCATCCACACATGCTGTCTTCTGAAAGCGCATACCAGGATGTCTGGATGCAAATACCAGTAACAGAATAAACAGTGTGATTAGTTCAAAAGGAACTTTCCTTGTCATTTCATAGTAAATAAACACTTGTGAGCTGATCCGCCCCCACGCTTCTGGATCCACAGTCCAAGGTGATGGGCGAACGAACCCCTCAATACGAACCCAAAACATTACGACGGAATTGTTTCCACACAACCAATCTAGATTGTCCGAATGTTCAAAATAAAAGTAAACCGAAGAATGAACTCGCTTTTTGAACGGTTCAGAAAATTTGACACAGAAACGCTACTGTATGTAACTACCAGCTGGCTGTCGTAATTGAACTGCTTTTTGGCAATAAATACAAAGGCTCCGAAAAAGTCATTCGGAGAACACTCCAAACACGTGTTGGATATTAGACGGAACCAGCGAACCATTGAAATGTGAGAAGACAAATCATTTTCAAAACTAAAGGCAAAACGAGAGACCGAACTGTCGGTGTGATCGTTTCATGTGTATCTGAGTTCCACAAGTGGGAAAACGTTTAATTCGCTTCTCTGTCACAACAACTATGAGTTTGTTGCCTGGTTCAAACACAACCATTTCGACGCCGATTCAAACTCGAATCACAAAGGCGTAGATAAGCTAGTGAATTCAGAGGTCCCGGTGGACCGAAATTGGCAGATCACGTGTGTGTCACAAGGTACACAAGTGAATGTTCGGATAACTTAGATCACGAAAATTTAATCAGACTGACAGTAGATAGTCGAGCATTGAGATAGAAGACCGTGAGAAGTGTACTGAATGTTTATAATACATAGCTTACGTGGATATTTGATCAACAATATCACCTGCATAGAGCTGGTTTAAGCCAGCGACAAATACACATTTTGACTGGAAATGAGTATGCGTTTGATGTCTTAGAAAGCCTGTGTATTACATAGGGCGTCCGGCACAAAAGAACGCAATGACGCAGTCAAGTGCTGAGAATAGTTCTGTATTCATTTTTTTCGTATTGGCTTAACCAAAATAAGGATAACGTGAATTGTTGAAAAGATACGAAAACTGACATGGAGGATACGAGTACTCTCGACGTGACCAAACCCCCAAGAACGGAAGATTGGGTGGGGAAGCCCCCGTACATGGCCACAAAATGATATCAATAGCGTTTTCCTCAGCTTTATCAAGATTGTCTGAGTGCGTTTTGGGGCTTGGAGGTAACCCGAAGTACCTGTAGTAGACTAACAAAATGCCCCTTTCCTCGAATTTTCTTCGCACAGTTTCCTTTAGATAGAAAATTATGGTCGTGCAGCAATGAACCAGTTCTGGTAGATGCTGCTCTCTATGGAAGTGATGCTTGTGTGCAGGTTATCGATCGGAGGAAAGTGGATAGCCGTGGATAGTCGTTAGAGAAACTGAGAAAATCATGCACGTTATGTGAACATTCCTATACGTCGGGCCATGCTAGGTCAAAGGTGTCTGACACGGGATGGGTAGTGGTCAGGCGCGTTTACCTGAGAAGTCAGTTGACAGAAGTTCGGACTCCCAGTGTAGCTGATTATATTGACTTCTGTTTGCCTCGCAAAGTTATCCTCGCCCAACTCTCGTTGAACGGAGACGACCCAGGGGTGGTCAGTGCATGACTTGGCAACGAAGCATGAAAGACCCTACCAGTCAACTCAGTGGACTGGAAGCTGTCGTCACCCCGGATGTGAACCACCGGAAAGAGACAAACCAAAGGCTGCTGACCTTGACAGGTATGGTTGTGTCACACAGCAATTGGCGATTTTGCGTCAAGGCTATCGCTCTCGCTGCGTAGCTTTCTCTCTCATGTCCAGCCATACAGGACAAATAGAACTATTCAATGTCAATGAACTGGCCTAGTGTTGGGGATATCACTATCCCTTTAATCCAAAAAGACCGCGCTTGTTTCCTATTGGCCAGTTGGACTTCGTGTGCGCTAACGGATTTATTGTTCCCCAAGGTCGCTCAAAATATATATATATGACGGTGATCCCGCTGTACTTCGCCTTTGGTTGAGGCAGTAAAAGCTCTCCTCCGAAGGTCCGGCCTTCTCTCTGCGCTAGGAGTGGTTGGGCTCGCGTCACAGCTGGGGATTGTGCGTATAATAGTTGATTGTACCCCGTTCAGATACAAAACACCTGGTGACTGCTTCCCTGAAAGAGGCTGTATCAGCTGGAACCATTGTACTTCGGTACACGGTTTGTGGCTGAAAAAAACGAACCAACCGACTGATTAACTGACCAACAGACTGAGTGGAATGAGTGAGTGAGCACTAGTCAAATCCTGTAACAATCCAAATCCAAGTAAAACCTTGTGGAAGCCCACAAAAATGAGGCACCTTTTAAAGCGCGCAGACTGTATTTTTAACTAATTTAAGTACTCAGTTGGCTTAAACTGGAGATTCAAACAAGCTTCAGAGGAAGTTCCCATCCATGGTGTTCTTCCACTTAATCAACCACATGCCAAATGCCTAACAGTTCAAATGGGCCGAAATTTAATATATCAGGGGATTTTTCTTTACCAATCATATAAAAATACGAGTTGCTGGGCATCAAGGAGTACCAACAATTGCCATCGATTAACACCAGTAGGACATCCACTTTTCTGTCCGTAATCTACACATTTCGGAAAATGAGGAGACAAAGATTTCGAAATGGCTGTATTTGAGAAGACAATCCACAGCCTAATATTCGTCACCGACAACTTCGCCGTTCGTGAACAGCGATTTAGGAAAATTCCATGAGGCCGACTCATCCTATCAAGTGAGTAGACCGGGCAGTTGGGATGGCAACCGAGCTAGAACTAATGCATCACCACTTAAAAGCCATTTTTTAGTATGCTGTTGATCGTTCTTGCAAATCCTGGTATCCAAAAACGAACTATGAAGTTAGTAGGGCTGCTCATTAGGTCTTCAGTAATGAAAGAAATCGGTAGGATACCTAAGAACATCAGGGAAAACTGGAGCAGCTAATTGGACTACTTCGACCAATGGTAATCAACCCAGGTAACAAAACTGGCTTTATGGGCAATGAAGAGTACTAAACACAATGCTGATGTTAGACGTGATGAATCCGCAAGAAATGCTTGCTAGTGTGAAAACGCAGAGCCTGCAACAGATATTGTAGGACAGCCCGTTGAAAGCCTACTTCGGGATACCGTGAAAAATCATCCGCAACCTAACTCCGTAATTCTGCATGGGAGTAAGCAACCAACATCGTGCTTTCAACGACATCAGTGCTCCATCAACTGTCAGGGTTCAGTGAGGTTTACAAAAACCTATACAGTTGATGTCACAGTTTCAAACACACTATCAGAACGAACGGACCAGTTTACGTACGTGTTACTTGACCAAAACCGTGTGATCCTCGCCATTTGGTGACCCCTGAAAGGAATTCCATGTTCATGGAAATTTGACGGATTCAAGCAGGTTCACGAATCCTTCCACGTATCTCAGCTTACAAGAATATAAGAGAGGAACATATTGCTCAAAAGACTGCTGGACACTCTTCGACAGCCCACGATCGGTTTTGTCTCTCTTGGAGCACACCAGATAGACACACTCTTTGAGTTTCCGTCAACCTTATATTCTAAGTGAACCCAAAATTGGACGAAATATGGTGCTAATAAAAACATGAAGCCGCCTCGCGCGTAAGTTTACTTGGCAAGGAGTATAGTATCCTCGACAAATATACTCATTTGAATAGTAACTGAGTTTTCAGGAGAGACTCGGTTGCATCTCTCGTTTACGATATTCTTTAACTGAACGTGCTGCACAAAGGCCCCCTCATGTTTCGGTTGATACGATATTCGAGATAACCCATTTTATTTTCGTTGTGGACGAACGATTTCGATGACCCTGGTGCACAGAAGTGCAGTAGGCAAACTTTGGCACAACCTCGTGGCATCGTGACTAACGTGAGACGGCACCTTTGCCTTTTGTTATCAAAACGGTTTGTTTACTGTATCCTTTGAAATCCATCCTCCGTCACTTAAATCGGACTTAATAGGATAAAGATCAGAACGACTTGGCGCAAGTTCGCTTGAAAGCAGTCACGATTGATCGTAACAAAGCTTCCGTGTTCTCCGATTTCATTCACCAACAGTGCTTCGACCGACGGTTGTGTTTTACACAAACAAATACCTCGTCCTTGTACCGCGTAGGTGTTCGCATCCACAGGAATGTATTTGACTCAGGTCGACCTGATGGCGTTAGGTGGGTGACGTCACGTTCCAATGTGGGTATTTCAATTCATCGAAAAGAAAGTAACGTACATACAGGCCACAAAACTTCGTACGTTGTGTTGTGAATAGCCCCGGGATCTGCTGTTACATTGTTACAAACATGTTACAACGTTACATTCATTGTGGCCTCGTGTGTGTCTGCGACAATCAACCAGAATTGGGTAGTGCAGTGGCGTCGGTAGAGTAGGCATTACCGATTCACAAAAAAGGACTTGAATCGGTGATACTCTGCGGCGGATGTTGCGTAGACAAAAGAGGGACCTCAGAAAAATAAGCCACGAGCATCCAAAATTTCACACGGTCGATCAGGGTGGTATGCTTACAACAATGCTCAGACAAACGATAGTACTGTCCCTTTTTTGTTGTTCAGTCACAAGAGATGAGATCAATGTTCCAGGAATACAGACAACCGAAGAAGTTTAAAAAATGGATAAAGTAGAGAAAACTGAACGAGGTATTACGGACAAGTAACCAGTTGGTCACGTGAACGGTGACACAAACGGCGAACAAGTGAATCTGCCTTATGTCAGCCGTGTCTTAAACAAGTAAACAGATTCAGAAATGGTGAAATAGTAACGCAACAAGGTGTGGGACCTTAAACCAGCCACAAGCTTCCCGAAGTGAGTTCACATCATTTCACACACTAAGTAAGAACCATCTCCGTTGGGGAAATATTGTGAAAAGTCGTGAACGAAAAATAGCTATAATAACCTAAAAGTGCCTCCTGTGGACCTTGTGTATTGTTTGGGCTGAATAAAGTCAAAAACTTTGATACGGAGCTTCGTCACAGCTTGAAAGCGTTATAAAGTCATCCTAGCTTGTCGTCTGGTCTTTCTAAAAAACAAAAGTCGCAACACCAGTCATTGGTATTGCACCAATCAGCCAGAAAGTATCATTATCGCATGGTGCACAAAACGTGACTATGCGGTCGCTGACGAAAAAAGGGAGTATCGATAGTATGGCCGAAAGATTTGGGCTGGTTGACACAAAAAAAAACAATCGCAAGTAAGCGAGAGAAAAGTTAGGCGGGACTTGTTCCATATATGAATGGTTCCACGCAAGGTGAGCATGATGAGCTGCAACGGTAAAAAACCATGCACGAGGAACAGTGGCAGGATAATTATTTTGCAACGTTCATTCTTGGGTTCTACTGTCCCAAAGAATAGTACCAGGAGGTGAAGTGGTTGGGGGACGTATTGTCTCAGGATGTACATATATACATACATTATCAGCTGTAAGAACCGCGTACTTGCCGTACAGTGGTTATAGCTGCCACAATTTCGTTCACCGATAATTTGGGGAGGTGGGGTAGACAGCTGCGCATTGAAGACGGTAGCTGATATAACTGGTGTGTAAATACAGGGGTGTCAGTGGACTTTTCATTGGAGGGATTGGGAGAAGAGCTATGCATTGAAAACATCGTTTTGACGCTCTCGGAGCGTCATGTTTCTGACCATCTTTCTGACCCGCATAATATTATGGAGCGCACCTCTGCATCATAAATTCGACCCTTGACGGTTAAGCTGATGTCACGCCTGCGCCACAGGTGATCCAAGTTCACGGAAGCAGCTCTGCCCTTCCCAATCCGGATGGAAATAGCATCTTTCGCGAGACCACCCGGAGTAATATCGTTGCCCAGGTACAAAAATTTGTCTACTACCTCAAAAGGCTCATCCGCAATCATGACGTTAGGGCTCGAGCCCACCCAGTCTTGCAGTAGCACTTTACGCCTTGCAGGTGTGAGGCGCATGTCAAACCGTGAGGCAGAATTATTTGGATTATTTAATATTGTTTGCATTACAACGGCATCAGATCCAAGAAGGGCTATCTCGTCTGCGTACTCGATATCTGTGAGCGGACGCTCCGGGAGCACTTCGACCCCACAGGCATGAGAGGCTGGCAGTGAGTGTTCTATAATCGTGCAAATGACGAAATTGAAGAGGAAAGGTGAAAGAGGACAGCCTTGCCTGACAGCACTTGATGTGGTGAACCCAGGCGAGAGCCACCCGTAGCCCTTCACACATCCGCGGGAGTTGGCGTACAGCGCCTTAAGGAGGGTCAAGAATTTATGGGGACACCTTTGCTCCATGGACACTGCCATAGTGCCTGATGGTCCACAGAGGCAAGGGCAGCTTTCAGATCAAGGAACACAACCATTGTTGCTTGGTGGAAGCAGTGTCGCTGTTCCAGAATCTGTCGATGCATCCTCTTGCAGGACAGAGCCCAGTTTGGTTTTCACCGATCTGTCTCTCCCTGTGTTCAGTCAACCTTCGAAGGATAAAAACAGAGAGCATCCTCGACGCCACAGCTACCAGACTGATGCCTAGCACCTTCTCTGCACTCCACATAGCACCAATACGCCTTGTTAGATGGGTCACCAGGGATTCCCCGCCTTCTTTGAAAGGGGCTGGTGTCGTCTCACGTTTCAGTACGGATATTTTTTACTTTGTTTCTTCTTCCGACGGGCGATTAAGGTTTACATTCCATTCACTCGTATGCACTATCTCCACAGGCTGTGTTGCAGGAGGCCAGCTGAACTGTTCTTCGAAAGTTTCGGTCCACCTTAGTGATGGCCGATTTTGCGAGCGAATTAATGAGCCGCGTTTTCCACTTAACGTCTCACTGCCCGTTGCTTTCCTAGGGCCAGTGGATCGTATTAGTTGATATAGAGCATGGCTGTTTCCGGTAGCAAAAGCCTTTTTCATCTCCCGAGCTTTCGATGTCCACCATAACTCTCGGTCTTTCCTTAGGCTCTTCAATATTTTGCATTTGAGGGATTTGTGCGCGCCGTCGTATTCGTTGCCTGCTGACATAGATTTACTGGCATCAATCAGGAATAGCGACCTTGACTATATCCAGTGGTCTTGTGGTCGAACCCGAGAAGTCGAATAGACGGCACCCGAACGCCACTGGCATGGCTCCTTTCAAATTTCGCTATGTTTCATCCACGTGCTCGCTACCAGTACAGTATTGTTTTGCTGTAGAGAGTTGTTGAGCTAGCTCAGGGCGATACTGCCGAGCTATGGTAGTTCTCCAGAGATGGTGGATCGGCATCCTTCTTGCTGACCTGATGGCATGAAAGAAAGCGAACTGTTAGGCGTGCTCGGAATCAAGTTATATGCCCCGGAACGAATGGTAGTCTTGAATTGTGGCCCTCCACTGGTAGCTGACACCCACGTTACCCAATAGGGTTCATAATTGATTTGCACTTGGTAACAGCCAGGTTACGCGGTGCGAGCGTTCACGTTGATAATCAGTGCTGTTCAGAAGCAATGGATGATCAGCGAACAAGTCGAGTCACTCTGCGATGCCTGTGCGGCGATCATTGACTCCAAATCGACCGACTAGATGCGATCCCAAGGAGCTCAGGCGATCGAATTGAGCATTCATATCGCTCACAATGAAGACGTCAGTGCCTCTTGCTTGGCCAATGAATCTGGAAAACTGTCGACAAAAAGTATCCTTCTCATCGTCATAGTCGCATTCCGTTGGCGACATATACGGACACTACAAACAGGCACCGTTTTCTATGTCGAGTAGCATTCAGCATGATTGAGCTGGATGACCAAAAGGCGCAAAGACGACTGTTATCAGGAACTTAATCCAGAAAATTGTGTTCAGCTCTAGAGCTGAGTGTAACTCCGACGCCACATATTCCACGAGTCATCGCTTCTGGATCACCGGACACAGGGGGAGTGAAATGTGAAAGAGCTGAGACCGTCCTTGGCGTTTTAAGATGCATGACTATGTTTGAGTCTTTTATGCGTGTTTCAAAGATACATCAATTTTAAAGGAGTATAATGTCGGATCAAGCATTACCTGTTTGCCACCATGACGTAGGGTACGGACGTTGAAAGCTCCTGTGTATAAAAAAAATCTCGCCCATTTACAAAAGCGTTATTTTGTTCATTGTTAGTTTGCAGCGGAGTGGATAAAGCACGTCGGCCACATAACTGATAACTAAACGATCCAGCGAAGGAAATGGGAAGAGACATAGGTGGACAAAGAACTGTGCGGGTAAATTACATTTTCCGATTGCCCAGGCCGAGGAGGAGCGTTAAATTGGGATATCACACCTTGAATATTTGGCTCAAAAGTGTGAACCACAACAGGGTGGGAGGATGTAGGATTTTGTCTTCTAGTCTCTGACTCAGAAGTCCGAGCCGCAAGGCAGCGGAGAGTAGGGTTTCCTTGGAGGACCGTGTTAGGGGCATCAGTATCCTGATCTGATCAACAGTAAGGGGCTAACCCAACCCGAAGACACGGAGAATAAGGCATATATGTTTCACTCCTGAGACTACCGCGCACAGACAGTGTAGCCCGCGGAATCAAGGTAGCATTCAAGCCCCACAAAACGTCATGTTGACAGCTTTTTCTGGTACACCACAGTCGCAATGACGAAGTCAGAGGAAATACAAGCTTAGGTGAAAATCCAGGATTTTCACAGGGACTCCTTCAAAACACAGTTTACTTGCTTCTAGTACCCGCATCCTGTGTTGACCAACGCGGATTGCTCCCAGAAAGCCAAAATGCCTTAGAAAACCCCAGATATGGCTGGAAATCAGCGGGATGAGTCATTACAATTGGAAGCCTCTGCCGTATTCTGACTGGCATTCACTGACATTAGGACACCAATATCGCTTCTCAACGCCCAAAAGCCGTAACGGACAATGACGAAGTTTAAAATAGATTATCCAATGGTTTACGACCAACAGACGAATCACAGATTATCCGGCGAGAGCAGGGAATCACTGACTCGCGGTTTTGTACCATAATTAAGTGTTCAAAGTTCCGTGATGTGGTATCACGGTCACCATATTGCTCAACTAGCTTGGTGCGCATAACACGTTGCCCATGGAGCATGAATAGCGGGTGATCCGTATTTCCGGCTTCGCTGTCATCTCTGGAAAACCGGATTAAAATCGAAGCGTTCACAGAGCGAAGCCACGGTTCACCAAATCCGGAATAGCATTCCAATCAAAACGAAAATAAAAGACAGGAGTTATACGAATTGAGCATAAAGACGTACTTGATCGATTGGAATTCAGCCAATATACCTGTCCCATTAGAATTCTAGACCTGAAAGTGACGTATTTCTGTACCACAAACCAAGATACTCTGCGTGAGCTGAGTAGGTCAGACAGTCGTCAAGTGCTTGCCTGCTTGGCACAATTTGACAAGGTTCTGCTCTGCTCGTTTTTAGTTCCGGCGGCCGTCCCCCACCGGATATTATGTGCTTTGAAAATCGTGACGTGGCTGGTTCATTGCCTACTGTGGCATCCGAGACGTAACTGGTGGATATCTGAGTCATCAAGCCCAGCGCATTGGTGTTGACTGACTGGCAATCCACAGTGAACTCACCCAATAAACCAGGATTGGTTTCGTTGCAGTCATTTCTTCATTACTTTTCGTGATTAGTCGGCTCACACAGCAACACTTTTTATAGAGAGAGTGTGTATCGTATCTTCTAGTTATCTTACTATTTGTTCAGCTAGGACATCCTTTCCATCCACAGCTGCTATATAGTCTGAACGAGAGAAGGAATGAATTGTTGGCTACAGGAAGGCTGTTTAAACCTAAGGGAGAGCCATCAAAAAAATCAAAAGGTGTTCCTTCGGTTAGGAGCTCGCATCCTACGCCCTTGGCCAGTTCTAGATCGCGCTTTTTCTGCTAACTTATGGGCAGATTATATCAACCCGTGGAGAGCTACCCCCAGGGGAGAAAGAACTGTGATAAAGGTACAAAGAGTGAAGGCGAGTAAAATAAGTTCATCGGTTTCACAGAATACCGCTCATTAGAGAAAAGTTGCGATGCCTGTGGTGAAGCACGAATGACGTTTAGTTCACAGACCGTTTCCAAATGAAATAAAATGAATTGCCGCTAGGAAAAAAAACCGCACGTCTTTAAATGAACACTGATCAACTAAAGAAACATACGTATTCTTTTCGAGTTTTGCTCCCGTCCACCGCTGAAGGTGAGTGTTGTTGGACACGTTGAGATATTCCATTCAGGTTGACAGGTTTTGAGGTCAACGCAAGATCGGAATCTGGATCGATATTTACAACAGTAACACGAGGTTTTGAGAGGGAAGGTGAACGTGACCTGAACGATCTGAAAACATCGTCCGTGCTGGGGGCGGCCTCAGTTAGATCGGTCCCTTGAAGCATACGATATAACAGATATTCTTTCGGATCCTCATAGGAATCAATCGTAGCCATAACCAGTGCTGTTATTTCAGAACCACTCGGGAACGTTTGGCGTCTTGGGTGGGCCCGACTAAACGGCATCGTGGTGGTTGCGTTTGCAGAATTGGATGGCGGGCGGCGAAGTTTCATGCTAGTCACAGGTTTTTTCGCACTGTTTGGGACAGCAGATGGACTTTGAGAGTGACGGTTGTTTAGAGTTTCGTTAATCGTCACCCGTTTAGCACCCGAACTGGCAGTGGCTGACATGAAGCGACGTGTGTTCTCCGGGCCCACACGGTTTGCAGAGGCTCCTAAATGGAAGGCAGAAAGCAATCGATTAAACTATGCTCTTTATTTGCACAGTCCGTCCCTGGTAGGGTTGAAGATATTCCCCAAAATCATAAAACGCTTGTTCAAAATTTTTAGAAAGACCGATCACAGTTGAACAGAAGTAAAAATGCTATGTAGTATTCCTGCTAACAGGTGGATTTTTCAGTACACAACACAATTTCCCCTAAATCAGAAACCAAAGTTTTCGTAATAATCGTAATAGTGTTTATGTCATCATCTTATCGTTCTTCTACAGATCAATTCGCTCACACATGACCACGAACACAACTGACTTCAAACTGTGAAAGCCCCCTTATACGCAATAAACTCATAAAAATGGATTGCAAGATTCAAATGGCCATTTGCTTTTATTTAGCACTTATCGACCTGACTCCAGCGAAGAGCCGACCAAACAAACGAATGCAGATCATACATCACAAGATAACCTGTGATGTATTCAGAATGAATGCATAGTAGCTTCTAGGCGCGTACGACACGCCACATTCAGTAGTGCCAACAAGTGCAATTCAATCCACAACAAGGTGGAACCAGCTATAGTGATTTAACGTTGTTCATAGGCATAGGTTCATCTTACACAAAGCCCGGTACATGACCTCTCAACGGATGAAGCTAAACTGTCTAATTTCTATACAATGAAAGTAAAATAGCCTGAAAATTTAAAAGATGACCGGTTACAATGTGCTGCACTGGAATAGATAGCTGTTCAAAGACGTGTGCACAGGATTTTTCAAAAGGCAAATAGTCGAATCAAATGCTGTTGAGTTGCCAAGTTTTCTCATAGCAGGGGAATCCAAACTGGGGAACGGGAATAGCTGAGTTAATCAAAACGAAGCAGATCTGGATTACCCGGAAACAACGTACTTCGAAATCGTACACAATGTGATCTGACGTGAGTAGCACTACCATCGACTGCGCATTACCTTTCAGTAGAAAGAAATTCACGTGACCCGTTCACAAAAAAGTTACCGATATGAGCTCTTCTTCCTGATTTTAAAAAGTCATGTTAATTATCCAGCTACAAGCGAAAACACTACAGGTGAAAGAGGAAACCGAATGAATCACCATCTCTGTTCCATTTATGAAACCATCCATCCCTTCGACCGATAAACCAGGATAAACATGGGATCTTTTGAATGCAAAAGTCTCCCAAACTGAGGGCGCTCAGTATTCGGCTAAGCCCATTGGGACGCTGGGACAGTGCCAATTAAATTTATGATGATGTGGGATTTCTACAGCGTCCAGAAAACGAAGTATGGAAACTCTCGCGAAACTGTGCAGTGATCACCGATTGGAGAGCAACCGGAAGTGTAACATTAGTCTGTCTATGCTTTTCCCATTTGAGGAACAGGTTATGGTAGTCTCTTTGAAAATTCGGAACAAAACGGAAGAGAAAACGCTTAACAAGCCGATAAGACTATCGTTTTCTCAAGAGATGGGTAAGTCATTATGTTGGTCTTACTAGATCAGAACTCTCTTTAACTTGTGTAACATTTTCGGGAGTCAGGGACAGTGCCTGATTCGAACACAGAATCTCCCCTCAAAACTACATTGAGGACTCCGAAAACTTCGGTCTTTCTCCTCTTACTTGCTGAAGGACACTGGTGAAATATCCACCTTCCGTTGAGCACTATACACGTTTCACGTGAACGCCGACTTCGCTTGAAAAGGTTTTGTTTTATTCGAATTATTAGAGCTTCTCATCGATCAGGCGATTGCATGCGTCCCGGCTAATTCGTCCGAAGCCTCCTGAGTGAAGCTCATACTTCAAATGCTTTCCTCGTGTCTATAAATCACTGACTACCGTACTAATGTTTGAAATACTTGGGATATATCATTTAAAGCCAAAATTATCCATAGTAGTTCGATTTCGCCTATCCTCCTTCAGTCATTGAAAGGCACACAATTCATTTAATAGGTCTATGTTTCAGAACACCCGCATCGTGTGCGATACGAAGCAGGTCGAACTGAGTGTGCGCCGTATGCGCACTTCGTGATCCCATTACTCTGCTCCTGACGAAGGTCACTCACAGGTTGAGTTGTAAAACAACTCTGCGATTATCGTTGTCTTTTTCCATTACTAGTCAACCTAAACTTATCTACCTATACTGTGCATTTCTTAGGACATCAAAGTGATGGTCGGTCTGCGCCGTTCCGTGAAAGTCTTTTTCACCTTTTTAGGTTCAGCAAACAGCCTTAGGCGTTGCTTGGGCAGGCCGGACATAAAAATCGCTCCGAGTACATGACAGGCCCATTGTTGAGAAGAGCTATTTGTCTCGCAAAAACTACCTTACCAAAGATACGGAACTACTCAAACAAAAATCACATGGCAGTAGTATGCGGTTCTTTGGCTGAATTTGACTTGGTAGTACACCGACCCCCAAGTAATGATAGCGCCTGGAAAACTAGGCTAAGAAGCGGTTGGTTACACATATGTATACATGAAGACAGATGTATGCATATATATATATATATATATGTGCATAAATACAAATACATATATATGTATACATACACATATATTGGACGTATGTTTAACCGATTGGCTGGTCACAGTACAATCAGCCTTTAACGTACACCCTGTTGGAAACTGACGGGACCATGAGGCACCTGGTCGGTTGAAACTGAGAGGTCGATGAACGACAGTATAATTCGATTCGACAATGCTTGGCTGCCCATTGGTGGTATTTGGCTTGATAATATTCCATACCAGCCTGAATGACAGTGAGCCACGCTTTCAAAATGCTGACGTCCGGTCGGCACAATACAATACAAATCAGGAATGAAAATACTCTCGCAACTGATACGGAAAGTGTGTACACGAAAGAAAGGTTTCAATAAGTTTTTGGATATTCAGTCTGGAATACGGTGGCAAGATTATCAGTTAAGCATGGAGATTTCGCGCTTGGTGCTGGAACTTTTTTCACCTGAATAGGGTGCAGATAGGACGAACAAACAGATGCCCCTGCAGTCAAATTCGACTAACCTAGCGATAGTATCGGCAGAACCTCTAGCAAGTGTCACGTGTCAGCTCCATTTTGTTAATTTTAAGAAAATGAAGCAGTACGAAACCAAGTGTGGTCAGTCACAGCAGCGCTGTGTTGGCAATTGCTGTTGTTGTTGGATAATCCACCCAGCAAACAACTCAAGGCTACGAATGCCACGCTAACGAGCAAGAGAAACACAGCTGGTCACGTGGGGTCTCACCTCCATCTAGAAGTGTGTGAACAAACAAGTTATGACACAGCTCCTGAAAAAGTTCGGCAACAGCTAACCTAGTAGGCGCACAAAAATGTTGTTTAGGTGTTGAGACCATCTAACAAAATTCATTAAGCAAGACAAAAAATAGGAACAGTACGGTCAGGAAGCAAGGTCAAGTGTTGGTGATCAACAAACTGCGAAGTGCGGGGGCGGAAAGCGAATACGTCATTGAAAATATCGTGATAAACATGGTGGACAATGGAACAATAAGAAAAAAGATAATATTCATGATGGAATCACACCTCAGAATTGGGCGTGGTTACAGTTGCTGGCACCACACAGCCAGAGGAAAATAGGGGGATTAGAGAGCAACGAAAATTGACAGTTGCATCCGGAGTGGGAACGCAGAAACTGCGTACTGGTACCCAGATTGAATGCATTTTAATGGACGGGGGTGAGATGACTATTTAGTAACGAGCGCTTATCACGAGGGACCACTTAGGCTGTGTGTGGCTCAATCTGAGATGAGTTAAGCAGGCAGTCAATGACAAGGAGCGTTCGACATTGGCTATGAGCCACAAAGAATGTTTTTGAATGGAAGCCCATCACGTACTGGCTGAGGATCGTTAAAGTGGAATACTCCCAGATAGCGATGGAAAGGTTCTTCTTAGAATGGTGGATAGGCGAGGGAGTCATCCAGGCAACCTTAATTTCCCACTCGAGATTTCACTGTTCAACACCATACTACTCGCTGAAAAACGTACATAGGACGTTCACGATCGGCACGCGCATAAAAGCGGGTTGCACTTACCTACAAGGCGGGGGGGGGGG
>SJOL01006425.1:817109-849453 GCA_004794785.1 Opisthorchis felineus | reverse complement strand
CGAGTCTTGACTGTGCTAGCGCTTACCGCGCCTTGAAGTGCATTCAGCATTGTTTGTCCTTTCTTCGTCTGTTGATCTTTACGCGCGTGTTTCCATACCAAAATTCTTTCATACGTTGGGATTCATCTTATCTGACCGGAACTGTTGATGGCATGACTCCGAAAGAGACGCTTCTCTTTTTTACCTCATATTCTCCTGTAACCCTTTCACATTCATCGCTTGCATTTACTTTTTATGTCTGTGAACATGTCCTTCAAAAATAAACGATAAAATATTAAGGATGTATTGAGCAGTTGACAGTAACCTGGGTCAGGGCCTTCAAATCAGAAGATTAACCATGGAAGTGTGCTGCTTCGAGTGCAGCTTGGCTACGTGAGATCTCGAAGGGCGATCAATCCCAACGGAAGTGTCCAGGTTTTGTTCAGATAATCAACGGATAAGAGTATCACACTGATAGCATATACAACAAATTTTCAGAGGAATGGAAATGAGTGTGAGCGAAGTTAATCTCTCATAGTAAGACTGCGGACTGCAGCAATAGCGTATGCGAGGACAAACTTTACTCATAGGCTATCCGGCAAAAAGTTGCCACATATTAGGTAGGCGGAAACGGGTTACCTCAGTTCACGAATTTCAGGCCATACAAGTAATGCAGTTTTGACAGATCTACCCGGATCAACGACGCATGCACGTCAGCGCGCTAAACATCGATTCCAAAAATGTTCACACACCGGTTAGCACATAAAACACTCAAAATGGTGAGTAAACTACTGGAAAGCCCTTCCCATGGTTTATGGTGAGAGAAAGCTAGGACAGCTCTGTTCAGAAGTCTGTCTCGAGAATTGGTTTATGATGGTTAATATAGGTATGCGATTGAAAATTATCTCTTCCGGAGAAAACAAAAGCGTTCAGGGGTGAACAACACGCGTTTTCTTTTCAGTGGGGCGGGGTTTATTTTGTATGCAGAGCTTGTACCGCGTAGCGCGAGGAAAATACAGGACCTAGGCAACCAGTGGTGACGTACTTGTCACTAAAACTGGTTAAAAGTTACATTCCATTGAAATGTGTTGTTTTACAAAAACAACCTCAGCAAAACAACGGTGCCTCTCCGGAATCGAGGACAGCGTTTGCTGTCTACTTAAACCCATTTTTGTAACAACATGGACTCCCGGTTAGTGGGAATATGACGCCAGAGAAAAAAGAATGTCATTTGTTCACAAAACTGGTACGACCGCCTACTGCATTAACTTGGATGACGAAGTCAACCCGGTTGGAAAAGGTGTGTGGGCGGACAAAAAAACAGAAAAAGTTCATGGGCGTAGAAATCCCATATTGGATGAAGTGGCAGTGTAACGTACTACGGGGACGAGTGGATAGAAAGGATAGATGTTTGGTTAATCAGGCAGACTAGCAGGCAAAGAGTATCCCAGGAAGAATAAGCATGGGGATAGAAACTACTCAAAACAGCTGCTTTCCATCACGGCCCCATATTTTGTCTAGCAGTCTTGTAAATTAGATTCGTCGCACAAATTTTCTAGTTTGGATCTCTAAGGTTAACTTCTCACTACATACCCCTTCAACAGAGAACTACTTCGTCCATCTAGCAACTTACATTTCGGAGGTTGAAAGAATGGGGAGCGATAGGCGTTTCATCCGGATTGTGGTGAATCAAATGAAATTATCCTGGAGATCAAAAAAGGATAACAACTTGTTAAAAATACCTACCCTTCACAGGTGCACGCACAGATGACTTTTGTGACACTGTTGGCGCACCCACCGATGTCGATGTCGTTGCGATACCACGCCTAGTTGTTTGTGGAATGCTGACTAGAGGCACCGACTGTAGGGACGGTCTACTCTGGCTAGCAGGGACAGTGCGCCGTACGGTTCCAGGGTTAGTCACCGGTCCCGGACCTCTCCTACCCAGTGTTCGAGCTGAAGAGAGGCTAGGAGGTTCTGTAGCAGACTCGGAAGGTTTTCGGTCACCACGGCTAGTGACGCTTGATCTCGGGGTATCCGCCATGTTTGAGCGCCATTTGGTGACGGGAGTGCTGGTGACACTTGGAGTAACACCTATAGAAACTGAAATGTGAATGACACCATAGCGGTGAGTTTGAAAGCTAGTCATTAGCATGTTACGCAAGTGGACAGAGAAAGTACTAACCGACCGATCACTCAAGTAAACACCAATAAAGCAACTTTTTCTATTGACTTCCGCCGCTTTTGCTTCATTTAAAACAATAAGATCTTCAAAACATTATCCAAGATAACACAAATCATCACTAATCTTAATTAAGTGTGCATGAAACTCGTAAGGCTAAGAACTGGTATGGCCAAATCATGGAGACCGACGCCAATTTATCAACCACACTATTCATGAAACTAGTCAGAGACTTCCAATCAAATCTCAGCCCTTCTTCAGTTTATCCTACCTCGAGGGAGCTTAGTGGTTAAGGGGCCAACTAACTGACCAGAAGGTCCGTGGTTCAAACCTAATCCCGGCATCTCGACTGCTCCTGTCTAGATGTGGGCAACCTGGCAGCAGCTCAGTCCTCGTGTCCCCTTGGAATCACGTGACAGCTAGACATCGAAAGCATCTTAAGGTTAAACGATTATTCATTTTATTTTATCTTCAGTTCATTCACCGTATTGATGAACCTGTTTCAGCTGTACGCATATCCCGTCATTATGCCCCACAAGAATGAATGGACTGATATCCGCGAGTGTGCGCAGGATGGTTTAAAATCAAAGATCAGGGACAGTAAATTCGATCTTGTTAATCAAGCACCAAGGATCGAAGATTTGTGATGTCGAACTCTCATTTTTTGTAATCGTTCTTCAAAGAGAGACGGAAGTGGATAGTCAACAGGTGTACGGATGTAGGAATCGATTGTGATTTCTCTGTCTGCTTCAATTACCTGAGAGAAATTGTACTTCAAGTCATCAAAAGATCCTCAATTGTGAATTTGGTTACTGGTTTTGCGAGCGAACCCAACTATTTAGCCTTCCAGACTGCACCCTGTAACACCACTGAATACGAGTTTCTTTCGTTTGTGATTCCATAAGACGTGACCTGCTGACAAGACTCTGTGGTTCTTTCCCGTGTTCATGCAACTCAAAAAAGATGCACTAATTAGATAGGCCTGAGCCTCAACTGCAAGTGAAAAGGTCGATTTTATAGAAGGCACCTCAACTTTGCGTTGACACGAAAATTGTGGCAAAATTATGATTTGACCGGTGCCGAGGAGATATTCACCAAAGTAGTCGATCAGGTGAATTTCGCTGCAATAGATTCGGTACTTACAGCGTCGCGTGATTCAGACAAATAATTGGACCGCTCATCTTGAGAGCATACATCACTGGAGATGTCTCATTAGAATCGAAAACACTTCAGTTTTGATCCTGAGGCATCACTGATTGAAATCGTGAGCTTCGCGCCTGTCGTGTGCAGGTCGGAGACTTTTGTCGATTGGACTAACAAAGTAACCTTGCTAGAGTTCCACACGCTCTTGGTATGATCCTTTAGGATTTTTGTGCGTGCCGGATCAAAACTGCCAAAACTCAGTAAAAAAAATGCTTCGTGAAATACTTTAAAAATCCAGATGTTCTAAGTTGACCAGGACGGAGAAAACTGAGAGAAAAGTTGGTCTTTATAGCCATACGGACCCTGAGTTGAGCGGCAGCTGAGTAACGCACTACCGTCAAAAGCAGCAAACAAAAAAATCGGCTTAGGTGAACCATACATTGCACTACTGCTGCAAAAGTGAAGAGATGGCGGATGACTGGGCTCATTTTAAAACCGTTCCATAAATCCATTGAAGGCTGTCCGTGCGTGCCCACGAAAAGTAGTCCGAATTGTTCAGATTGCCTGTCACAGTCTGTAGGTCCATGTAGCAAGCAAGGTATTCAATGCTGGCGACGTCCTATCATGATAAGCCGGTTGTCTGGTGTTTCTCGACCTGTTAGCAGAGTTTGACCTGGCTCTATATGACAAAAACTCTACTAAGAGCTCAAGTAAACCTTTGCTACTCTCAAAAGGCGTCCACAAGAGTACGGCCCTTCCACCACCGAGAAGACGGAGCAGAACATGTTTTGTGATAAGTTACCCTTTTGTAGCTTCGAATAGGGATTAAGCTGAGTGGCGAAAATTGACCACTCACATTGAAGCAAATTCACATTTATCACGTCTCAGTCATGGATGTATAGAAAAGCAATTTCAGATGAAACGAACCGGTACACCAAGTGTTAATAAACAAAGATGAGCAAAACACCTGGAAACAACTACGACTGCACTCTT
The DNA here is from genome assembly GCA_004794785.1 of Opisthorchis felineus. Lineage (NCBI taxonomy): Eukaryota > Metazoa > Platyhelminthes > Trematoda > Opisthorchiida > Opisthorchiidae > Opisthorchis > Opisthorchis felineus. The sequence continues at coordinate 845,156 of SJOL01006425.1, read as the reverse complement.
CCGGTACAGAAAAGGTATCACACTATTATAGACGTAATACACTACTCATAGGGTTGCTGGAAGCTCTTCGACAGCCCACGACCTGTTTCGCCCTTCTTGGGGCTCATCAGGTAGGCGCAGTCTCCGATTTTCCGTCAACGGTATGCTCTACAGGAACCCAAATTGCACGAAATTAGCGAAGCACATTCAGTTGCATACCAATTTATTTTTGACGGGATACTCACCTGGAACCCAGCTGAATCTCTCGTTTATGAAGTTCTTCTCAACTGAATGTGTTGCACCAGGCCGCCTCATATTTCAGTTGGTACGATGTTCAAGTAGAACATAAGGTTGAGGGAAACTCGGGGACTACGCTTACCTGATGAGCCCCAAGAAGGGTGAAACCTGTTGTATGCTGTCGAAGAGTTTTCAGTAACCTTATGAGTAGTGTATAACTTTTATACAGTGTATCTCGAATATAGTACCAACTGAAACATAAGGCGGCCTGATGCAGCACACCCTTAACAATCAGTCTTCCCATGAGGAAATGCCCTCGAAGGTGCTTCCCCGAGGATGGAGAACTGTATTTCAAAAGTTGAGAATCGCAACAAGAGAAAACCAGAAGAAACTTTGGCCGACTGACATGCATAGCCAGCAGTGATACTACGTAGCCGTAAAAATGTATCGGGCTCAAGCGGGAAAAAGAAAAGGTACAATAGGGATAGCATACTTTGGAGTGGAGGTAATCATTTTCCGGCGAGTGTAAATGAAAACATTATACCGAGTCACCACTGTCCTGTCCTGCATGGGAGATTTAAAAAGTGGTTGGGGTGTATACGAGTAAATACAAGTCTGGTGAACCTTGAATCAGTATTGACAACATCCACCAAATATTTGCGCAGGTCTCATATTGTACATGATGAATAACAGAAGTTCAATACGTGATGTAACGTTAGAAATGGGAGAACGCGTCATATTCTGCTCCAGCTTTCGACGCTGTCTTACTAAACACAACCTTCCTTCTCTATACAACGAGAAAATATATCGGACGTTTTTTCTTCCCTGTCCACAGATGTCCTACCGTTCTTTGAGTGCACGGCCACCATTCAACTCAAGGGAAGCACAACGGTGGAAATGATGCCGGGTTTGCCGGGCCCAATAAAAATGAGAGGGGTAGATGAGAACCGCGGACCACCCAGTGAGGAGTTAATGTCTTACCCCGTGAATACTAAGCACAATAGATGTAATAACCACTGACAAAATCTTTCCGCTGGATGTGAACTTGGATGGCGGCAATCGACCGGATGGGAGAAGGACAGTATGCGTGCAAATCGATAAGATTTCACATCTCTAAAAGGAAGCTACATGAAATGCGAACTGGTGACCGGAAGGTCCATGGTTCGAACCCCACCTCGGCATCTTGACTGCTCCTCTCTAAACTTTGGCAACCTGACAGTATCTCAGCCATCGTGCTTCGTTCGGGTGGCATGACAACCAGACACTGAAAGGTTTTTGCGGCTGAACGACTATTATTATTACTAATGAAGGCGCGGAGGAAACTGGTGTTGTCCGCTAAGAAATTATGGGGTGCGAAACAAAGATGTCTATGCATCTATTTAGATTCGCACTACAACGACAAGGCGGGTCTTTCGGAAGGCGCTTCCGATTAGTTAATCACATGGTTTTTGAATAGATAAGCTAAAATGGATGTGCTTACTGCATGAAATAGGTTGTTTTGATACAGGAGAGACGGGACTGGATGATGCGGTCATCGTGCGCCGTGCAGCAGCGGTGCGTCCGGTCACAGTCTGAGCACAGCGTGGAACGTAGCTCCCAGTTGTAGGACGCGATGCCGGTATTTTTGAGGTCGCCGTCGTCGTCAACGCACCCCGTGTAGGTCCGGCTGACTTGACTATTCGCGAATCATTTCTAAGAGTGCCGGATACTGGACGGCTACCTCGAGCACTGGTGACAACACGAGCGGCAGTCCCGTTGCTCGTAGTAGCATTTGCAGCTCTCGTAGTTTTCAGAGACTGGCCACGCGTCAGTTTAGCTGTAACGGGCTGTGAATAGGGCGATGAAAGCGAAAGAAAATGAATAGCAACGTTTGATCAACTGGCCGCACCAACAGATTCAGTGCAAAAACCTTGATTCATCGATATCTTCAAGTCGTCTGGTTATTTTGGTATAAACTCAGGGACAAAATTCAAGAATGCTTCGAAAAACAAGTTTTGTCAAATTCGTTCCTAAAACGCAGTATAGACAGCGCCTGACGCTCCTGACATGTATGACAGACAGAAATGTGACGGCTTCATATCAGAAAAGCACGGTCAGGAAAGACAACGTCTATTCACCAACTGACCATTTTGTGATTGTGTCATTTTGTGACTGCTGTGCGCACCTGATTTACTGGTACTGGTAAGAAGGCGCGACAAATAAATGAAGGGACAGATCATAGACGGTGACAGGTAAAACAGTTATTCGATCGCTATTCGATACCAGCAACCTCCACAAGAGATCAGCATCATCTTAATTGACAGAAACACCAAAAAAGAACATGGATGTTTCAATGCCCTACGACAAAGCTCTGTTATGAAGAGAAGAAAAGATGACACAGAAAGAGGGATTTCGAGCCAGCCTATCACAAACATCCGAGGTGCCTACACCTTCAGCACTCAGTCAAACAATCTGGATAGAAACTGACAGCATGAATGCCACTGACAACGGTTAGCCGCCCCACCGTTCAGCGTCTCCAGACAAGCTCAAGAAGGATCAAGTGGACCGCATTCTGGAAGTTGAACAACACCACCAAGACCACCACTCCGAATTAGACACAAAAAAACAACTCGCGATGGGAAGCACACAACTTGGTCATATTAACTTGCAGTGGTAGATACATTCTTTGAGGAACGTATCTTGTCTCACCAAAACTCGTCTCCTCATCACCTCAATGTGAATTCGCCGGTTCCAATCGATTCCAGCCATACCTCTGGGACATTGGTGTTCAAAGATCTGAAGACGTTTCAGATCCTCCGCCCGAATTGGCCAAGTCACGCAGCCGTACAACAATACAGCCCGTACTGTGGTCTGATACACACGTCCTTTGAGACATCCTGAGATGCCTTTTTGGGATATGTTTGACGACTATACGCCCCACAGTATGACTATGCATCTCGTGGGTGCGAAACACATGTGTTCAACTTTTTCTCAAAAAGGCACCATTATCGACTCACTATACTTGTCTGGGGCAGTCTCCTTATCCCGGAGAGAAGTAAATTGGTTAGACCGACTGAAGATTTCACCTCCATCCTTTAAAAGAATGGATGGGAGCTTGTTAGGAGAGAGAAAGGCAACAACCAGTTTTCGTTTACTCGCCTTGGTGTACGCAGCATGTAGGGCGACCCGGCTGATGGCGACAAGTCATGGCCGATGTGCCATGATTATTTGTACGTCTTTGTAATCGCACATGGTTGTACGTGGGCTGGGATACTGCCATGGCACCCAGACCTAGACAGGAGGACGATCAGGGTCCTCAAGCAAAGCCTTTGGCTCAAAAGCCCAACCGCAAAATAGCCGTTGGTTGGTGTAAGACTGTCAGGGCAGCCTACATTCTTAAGGAGCGAGTCACTACACATGTTCCAACCCCAACCTGGAGCACCAGGAGACTGTGTTAGCCAGACCTCTACCCATTGACCAACCGGGCATAAAAGGTTTTGTGAGTGTTACATGTAAACTCCTCAGTACAATTCAGTGGACTATAGAGGTGTACAAACCATCACAGAGCGGTAAGGCTCAGTCCCATCGTGTTTATCACCGCAACACATAAGCACGGGAAAGGAGATTTTAGTGGTCTCTATCCAGGGATCGTACATTCCATGATGGATGACTGGAAACCTTACTGTGTACTCCCAGGAAGAGTGGTCTATCCTAGGAGGAGGTTATTGCACGGTAAAGATAACCTATCAGTAATAAGTTATAGCAGTGAGAGTAGTTTACATCGCTTTTGAGACCAATAAGAAACTGCCAACAAAAAAGAACAGGAAAGCGAATGTCGTCAAGAGAACTCAAGGAACTTAGTAAACCCTCGTTAAAACGACAATGTAAATTACGGTGCGGAGCAGGGGGCGCAACAGAAGTTAGTAGCTCCTCATCGTACATGGAAAGGTGCAATCAAGCAATACAGCAACTCATCATAACGTCACCTACGCTTTCCGTCACTTGCGGGCATTCGCAAAACATTAATACAATGCACTCCTCACTATACCATCATCTGCTAGATATCTACCACCTGGTGATTGAAACAGTTTCACTCCATCACATCCACATTACATACGTCAGCGTGTATAATGATCATCGACAACTTCTTGAATGCTGATCGCTTCATCGGTTCAGAGCGGTAGTACGGTTCACCCTCGTTGTAGCGATAACGTCCGGAAACCGAGACTACCGGCATAACGAATTTGACCTGCTAACAAACCCGTCTTCCAATCTTCGGCTCAATTCCAGCTCAGTTCCTACAACCAGGTAACGAGATTTGTGTCCTTCAACGTGCTAGCGTCATTACCTTCAAAAAACCGTATTGCTCATTTCACGCTAAAATTGGACGACGGGACATTCAACACTTTCCTGTCCTCGTAGTGGTCTGTGTTGCTCAAGTTTTCCTTAAACGCCACATCATTACAGGATCGGAACTCCCAAAGTTCGTAAAGATCGTCTGTCGGGGTTAGTTAGGTGTCCACCCAAACACCAAAGCGATCCGAATGGTTTAAGCATGTGTTACGGTCATTAGGTGTTTACACAATCCCAGGCAGTTCCACGAGATCTCACAGGTTCATTACCGTTGGTGGGGCCAAAGAAACTGAAAGTTATTTGATATAATTATAGTGAATCACACTCTGTTGCATTTGAAATGGATTGCCGTGTTTTATTAATCTGCCGCTAAGGTCATGTGGGCTGAGACCCATCTCTAGGTGCATGACTTGACGCTAGACAGCAAAGGCGATAGTTATCTAGTAACAAAAGCACGCCTGCTCGCACTTCTCATGTCGATGCTAAAGTTGACCAACCGCTACTGAAGCATGCGACTTATCATCCAGGTTCTTTTGTTCGCCTTACGTATCTTGGAAGTTGTATTAGTTCCGAGTGTAGTGTGACAGATGAGGTCAATGCACAAATCCGCAAGGCTCGGGTCGCGTTTGATAATTTGAGACACCTATGGCGTTAAAGCGGTGTATCCCTGAATCTCAAGGGACGTGTGTATCAGACTACGGTACGGGCTATTTTATTGTATGGCTGTGAGATTTGGCTTGTTCGAGCAGCGGAACAGAGACATCTTCAGGTGTTCGACAATCGTTGTCTCAGAACCATAGCTCGCGTAGGTTGGTGTCAGCGAATCTGTAATGAAGCAGTTAGAAGGCGAGTTTTCGGTTGTGCAAAGGGGACTTCAATTGGAGAATTTATTCAGCACCAGAAGCTGCGTTGGTTAGGCCATGTATTGCGCATGCCGAACCATCCTTTGCCGAGAAGAGTGCTGTTTTCCGTGTCCAATTCAGAGTGGCGGAAGCAGACGTGGCCAATCCTTGACCTGGCAGAGGGGTATGAAAGAGATTACGAAACGTTTGGGTGCTGTCGGTGCTACTCGCCTTCCAGAATGGGGACCGCGTGATCCCCACTGCGCCTGGTTGGAGACACTGCAAGATATGGCTGCTAATCGATGTCAATGACGTTTTTGTTGTCAGTTTCTATCCAGATTGCCTGAATGAGTGTCTGGAGATGTAGGCACCTCGGAATGATTGTAGTTAGCTGGCACCTAGTCCATTCCCCGTTCACTTTTATTCTTTTCTTCACAGTAAGGCAGCGAAGCATCAGTGTTGAACACTGATATCATGCTCTCGACGATGGTGATGATGTTCGCCTGGCAAAAACACAGCATGCCTATGGTGATTAAAACCAAGAAGTATGAGCAAGGAAGGGTCTAACGAGAACAAATGAGTATTGATTCATGCAACCGACCAACTCGTTATATATCAGCAGACCGAAAAAATGTCAGTTCGCCAGTATCTATATGTATTGGATTCTGAAGACCCCAACTGTGGTACTGCGCTTGGTTTCTGCATCCATCACAACACCCTCCTCCAGTTAAATTTCTAAGCACACATGCCCGGTTTTGAAACTGCGAACAACTATTACCACTGTGAGATTGGAGTCGGTCCATAACATACCCAAAGGATACAATATAGTACTTATTACCCACTTTTCAAAAGACAGTTTGCTGCGGCAAAATTAGCCGGTCGCCTTTCAATAAGCCTTCAAGCTGACGAATTTCAACGTCTCGTTTTTTCACACGGCCTCAAAGGAACAGAATAAGTAAAAAAATCCACCTTCTCAAGGCACTTCGAATTCTCCATTGTGTTGCTCTAAGGGTTTCAGTCACTCCAACTTTGTTCACAGGGGATTGATTTCTGGCACAGAGACAGATATCCTGCTTTTCCTCATTTGCGAACGGCTGGCGAACGCGTTTCGGCGTTGGGCATATGATGGCTTCAAGCGAATAGCAGGGCAGCTGAACAACTCATTCAAGTCTAGTCAGGTCAATTTTTACAAATACTCCCACGCTCACCAACACCATTAACTCACTGAGTTTTGAGCGTGTCTGCAATCAGTCTATTCACATCGTCCCCAATCATGACCGCCTTTTGATTCAAAACGCGGCCAAAAGGACTGGCAATGTTGCAGCTGTCTCTTAACAGCCGAAAGGAACACGTGAAGGATGTGGCGAGAGCAGCCGTGAGGTTTCGGCTTAGGTGTCCCATAGAGCCCGTAGACAGAGTTGTAATGGAAATGTTTTTGCGGAAGCCCACAGGTGACAGAACGCCAGGTTGTTGCTGTAATGGTGGTTCAGTGGACCCTCCTTCCAATTTGTTTCTTTCATGTAGAGGTTTCTTCCTAGAGGGAGAACTTTGTCCAGGCCCTACGAACTCTACTATCAGACTGATGGGCAAAATGCAGCACTCTCCTAAAAGCACTGGAAAATTTCGGCAACTTTAGCCCATTACTCCCCAACAGAGACCACCCTAACCCCGAAGTCTGGAAACACCGAGACTGTTTGGCATAGCAATGTCCATTCGACCATTACAAACCAGGATGTTTGACCTCCGAGTTCACCCCTGTTGCTTACGGTCAGTGTGCGTTACTGGTATGGACCACTGGGCCTGATAAATGAACCAAAAAGCAGCACAAACGAAACAAACGTCCAGCTGCAGCACCCGAAGGAAGCACGACTGCTGAGATTCTGCCAGGTTTCTCAAGCCCAGACAAGATTAGTTAAAAAGCCATGATTGGGTACGAACCATGGACCTCCTGGATTTCGAAACTTAACCGCCGGGCTATCTCGAGCTCATCTGAACTTAAGGTGTAAAGGAGTGATCCCATAACCTGCATGTATTGCAGCAAATCATATGATCTACCGCAGAGTGTGACTTCAACTGTGGCCAGTCTAACAGTTCCAGTTAACGACAAGAACACTTCAGAGTATTATTGAGCTTGTTCGATTGATGAAAGCTCAGTTGCGTAGTTGTTGATTCAGTTGTACCGGCTCAAACCCTCAGATGATCACATCAATTTCAACGTAGATCATTCACCTCAGTCCAGAAGACCGACTAGTGTAGGGCATTGAAATGTAACCAAATACAAGATGGAGCCTGTTCACTATGTCCATGCTGTTCCAAAACAGGTGTTTTGGAAACATGTTTTCGATAAAGCCTCACCTGCAAGGTGGTTGAAAACCCTGCTAACAAAGCATGCAGCCGATCCCGGTGGCACGCATACTGTCATTTCCTAGCCGGAATGTCTAGCTAAAGTTTGCTTGTCGTTGTGCACTAAAATTATGAGGTTGAGGTTTGAAATGGACGCCGTGTCGATCCCGCTGACGGCGCCTCACTGCGGTCAAGTGCTCAGACGTGTTTACTTTGATGCTGTCCAAAAGTGTAAACGCCCAATTTTTGATCGCCTTACCTAACTGCTTCTTCGCACTACCCTCCCCTTTCCATCCATTCCTTACTGAGGTTCTTTCCTCGTGGTTGTATGGCAGTTGAGCAACAGTATATATTAGTGTTGTATTGCTGTCAGTGATGACGATGGTGATGATGATGATGACTGCAACTAGCAAGTACGGTTATCAATACAAATAAAACACGATACATGAGAGTGCAAGAGCACTCTAAACTCGAAATACGAGTTTAGTTATATCGATTAGTTGGAAGAAAGAGGTGATTGGTTGGCCAAAGCAGGTCTCCGATAACACAAGCAGGGATGATGTAATTTTAGTAGCGATTGCTTCGGCAGTTTCGTGTTTTGACGGCTGACCTTGGAGCAACTGAATGGCACTCAATAAATCACGTTGAACGATCCGGCTGCATTGAGACGGACGAATTTGTCCGGAAACAAATATGTACCCATAACCTTAAGGACACGTTCGACTTCGTTGACTGCATTCAAGACGCCAACCTTAGTAACAAACAGACGTGTACCTTGGATGTTTCGCCGTTTTTTTACCAATGTATAACCATTTAAAACGATTGATTATATTTGATTGATCATGGTTGATTACCGGTGACTTCATTAGCCAAGCCAATATCACTTTACCCATAACAACCTTAGATTGAAAAGAGTGACTTTTGCGATGTATATTCAAAATACAGTTTTGGTTCAATGGTGGCATCTCCAGACGAGGAGATGGGGTAACAATGGGATCTCCGCTAGGTCTCGTTTTAGCTGGTACCTTTATGAATAAAACCGAACACAACATCTTAAGCCCCGTAATCTAACAGAACCCACTTTACAGAAGCCCAGTTGGTGACGTTTTCATGATCTTTCATTCGAATTCTACTACGCAGCGGCTACTTCGTTCTTGTAACTCGGCCTATTTACCGACCCAATTTACTAGAGTGGGGTCAACGACAGATTTATTCTCGACAGTTTCTTGAGGTTGCATGAAATCAGAGATCGGATGGTACTCTCCAGAGGCTGGTATACCGAAAGCTGACCTGGTCGGTACAAACTTCTACAGATTTACGGGCATGCGATATGAATGAAACCTAACCAAGCATCTAGCCCACAGGGTCCATAACATTTGTATGGACGACGCAACTGAAGACGAACTGAATTCTATTCCCAGGACTCTGAAGAAAAACAAGCACCCAGGTAAATTCGCACTGAGAAAGATTAGTACGAAAGAAAGAGAAGGAATTCCGTGGGTCCAAAAATTGTCTGTCTACGTCAGGCTATCTTTCAGAAGCGACAGAGTCTCTGAAACTAATACATGATAACTGAACATCTCCCTAAAAAAGAACATTTTATGCCTTGCAGCTTAGGAGTAACTTCACTGGTGACCGTTCCCTCAGAACCAAAGCCAACGCATAGGCATTTAGCCTTAAGTGGCATCCTCTTACCGAATAAAAAAATTACTTCAGAAAGGACCACTTCGACTAGGTCCCATGGGTGGTCTCTACCGGGGGGGGGGCACCAGAAACCCATTCAACTTCTGTTCGATTTCATGTGGTCCAAAGGCCGTATTTTTCTCGCACTACATACATGTAGCATACATGTAGCAACAAACCTCACTCACCTTCCCAGGAACTCGTAACCTGAGTAGACTTTTAACCACGTAATGGGAGACAAATGACGCAAATGAAATCAATCTTAAGTTGCTAGAATCCCTCACTGTATGCCAGCTCCGCAATATAATACAATAAGATTATAAAGCAACGCACCATTATTCTGTGGTAAGCGTCAATCCCAGCAGGGAGCTAAATTCCTGGATTTCAGGAGGAGGAGGAGGAGGACTAGCTTGATTCTGTCCAATGCAATTCAAAGTTGGGTCCAACACGCACTAAGGACTAATGATGTGTTTTTGACTTTGAAAGTTAGCACACTGTCTCAGACGTTGAAATGTTTGAAGACCATGCAAGTCAGACCTTGCGCCCTATTCATTCATCGGTACCATGTAGGCCTAGAAAGGTGCGAACTTGTCAGTCTTATAAAAGGTTGGGTTTATGGAAATCCTTTGGGAGTAAGAGCAACTTTTTGGAAACAGAGTCGAACACTATCTAGGCAAGTACGGGGTGGACTAGCTGATGGTGTTAAATTCTAAGGAAAGCGACAACTGAAGTTTTCTGGGGACTCTTCTGGTGAGTGGCTCTCCTTCAGTGTCTTCATAAAAGCTCAAATAGGTTGTGACGTCATCACATTCTCCGATAAAGGAGTTATGCTATCCTAAAGGAGGACTGTGTTAGGAAGGAGACTGATGTCAACTGACTACCCAAGAGGTTCCTACGTGTTTTGTATTGGCTATGGGCATGCTAAGTGGTAGTGACACGCAGCTGCATAATTTTTTGGTCTTGCGACAGACCATTTGTCTATTACTTCAGCTAATGCGGATTGAGATTCTCCAGTTGTGAGGCAATTCAATCGGGCACTCGTCGATTTCGCACACGTATCATCTAGTGGCTGGTAAAAACTACAAATACCAGCAAGGACTCACAAATGTGAGGAACAAGCTTCCTCAATAGAAGGGAATGATTAAAAAATGGCTTTATCTCGTCATCCGAGGCACTAACCTTCGATGCTTCATTCGCTGCTTGACGTCGGAGTTTCTCCTGCTGTCTCTCCCGTTCGCGCTCGTCAAATCCGCGACGCAACCTGTCAGGAATGCATTGACTCAGACTACCAGAGGTAGAGGAGGGTAAGTCGCCAGCAGCCTTGGAAGGACCAAAAGCGATCACAAAGGATTCAGCCCGTGGACGTTCAGACTGGCTTACAGACACCGATGTTGGTTCGGTGCAGGGCTCAGCTGGGAGCACCAAGGAGAGTAGGACAAAAAATGAAGGGAAGAGTTTTACGTAATGCAGATAAGTGGCAACAGGACAACAGAGCAATACTCTCTAATTTGCTATGGAACAGTAAAACACTAATCAGTGTCCGTCCGAAAAACCAGGCTTAGGACAAATGCAGTCTACCTCGGCTGAGAAAAGTACTGAATAATTACAACAAATAATTCGTCAGTCCTTTTCCAGTGGGAAAAGAAAACAGAAACTAGGATCACGTAGTGAACTTGCGCCAAAGGCAGAAGCGGTGAAACCGACTAAAGGAAAGCTATTAAGGAGTAAACTGGTACAGTGCTGGAACTAGTGTAGTTTTGGAAATACTTTTCATAAGGTACCCAAAAGAGATCTTTGGGTGTCTCGACAGAAATAGAAAACCAGTATATAATAACTCACAAGGTTTCTGAGACAGCCCACGAACGATTTCGCTCTTCTTGGAGCTCATCGGGTAGTTGAGGGACATCACAAACAAGACAGATTCAGCTAGGATTCAGTTGTCTCTCATGGAAACCAAACTGATGTCAAATGGGTGTATTTCGCAGTACATAAGAGTTTATACCAAATCTCGTTTTGTATCTGAACGAAATCAACGTCTGGCCCAAAGTGAAACCCACACAAGGGGCTCATTAGTGGCAGCGACAGATAACAACTGTTAAACCAGTGGACAAAGATGTGGCTAATTAGCTGCGAAGTTCGGGTATATAAGCGTGACGGAGAATAAGCGTCCTCAGTGTCTCAGTTGGTGGATCACCCGCCCGATAAGCTGGGAGTCCGTGGTTCGAGTCCCACAGTATGAAAGGGGAAGCATTATTATCGTAACCTTTGTGGTGGTTTGTTGGTGAAACAAGACGATACAATACAGCACAATACTTTCAAAATGGAATCCGGCAACACATGTCAAAGCGCCCAATCCGTGCATCAAAACCTAGTCGTCCAAATGTAGATTAAAATGTTATCCACTGGTCTACTCAAACCCACTGGGCATTTGGATTTTGTTGCATAATATAGAGAGGTATCAAATTGACCGCTCAAGCGCAACCAGGACGGCCAACATGAGAAAGAAAAAACTACATCAAACAAAGAAATACAATCGGTTAATTGAATTCAAGAAAGTGAGACTACGATACAAACTAAGAACAGACCAAGAATACCAAGAATAGAAATCACCGCAGCGGCCAACCAAGTTCAAGGAAGAAAGGCCACAACGCAACACAAACCGGTGACGGACCAACCGAAAACGGACCTGAAACACCCCAAAGGAGCTAGCCCACAATCCGTTGGAATAGGAGGTATGCGGGCCACAACGCATCGGAAATCGCCAACGGACCAATAAGATTGCAAAGAAGGTATATAACAATTAGCCAACAGCATGAGAGGATAATAGATATTTTCCGAAGATCACGTAAACGCAGCTAGGTAAGGATGAAATACCCACTCAACTGCGCACAGATGATGTCTCCCCAACTAGGGACGGAATGTTTGCAGGCCAATCGCCAAGCTCGGCGAACGGATCAACCATCATCTGATCAACCACCGGTAAACGCACCCGAGCTACCAATATTTCGGCACATTGATAATAACAAATTTAGCACCGATACATGTGGTCATCGCGACCGTTTGCCCGACCGTTTGGCATATTTATACCCGACTAAGGATAAGGCATGTGGTCCTGGGGGTGTTAGAAAGCCCGTTGACGAAACACAAAAGTGGAGGCGATTTTGCCACAAGGTTCACAATTGTCCAGTCAATTATTCGAATGAGAGTACTATTAGCGACGGTCAACCCGAAATTGCAGACCACTGTCACAGTCTTGAAAACGTAATCCAGTTGGCGGTTCATCCTCCGTGGGGTCTTTTCACATGGATATAAGAGAGATTGTCGGGTTATTCCGCCGATAACGAAGGGGAAACCGCTGTAGAGTAAAATATGTATGAAGTTCCTCTCGTCAATGGGGAACAAGTTCAATGGTGTGCGGTTGAAAAGTATGAATTTCCAGCAAGCACTCGGCTATATACTACGCAACCTAACCTGGATTTGCTAGACACGCCGATGCGGCTTCAAATCATGGTAATGTAGACTGGGCTTGACAAGCCCATTTAAAAACAATACGGAAAAAACCGGCTCTATTAGAATTCATCGGGTCAAAAGGAAGAGATATTCCTTATTCAGTGGGATATGTTGATTCACTCTTCGTGAACGTCCTGAGTTGGCCAGTTTCGGTGTTATGATACTGCACGCGTTTGACGATCACAATGATGCGAAGGTGTCAGCTTGACGATCATAAACTGTTTCCCCAGAAATGCTCGTTGCTGAGCTGCACTATGGAAAAACACTTGCAGTTGTTTTCATCTCGTTTGTCTCGCAGTGTTTCCGGAAACAAGTTGTGGTACATAAGTACATTGTCACGTGTTGCGTGTTGGAATTTTCGTGGAGAGACACGAGGATGTTGTATCGAATATCAGGATGCGGTGGAGTGCAGCTGATTAATCGAAGATTTTCAAACACCACACTTACCTCATAAGATGCTGTTCCCGTAAAGAAATTATCTTCAGTGAACACCGAAATTCGGTCACCCTAGAAAGAGTGGTCACTGAGAGAGAAAGTCGTACGAACAACTGGTCCAATTAAGGAATCGAAGAGGATGATTTTTTCCAGTCAAGAGGCCGCTTATTTCGTAGTGAGCTGTGCTAACCCGGTTAACAGATTTGCAGATGGAACGTCTTGAATTTGGACTGATAAATGTTGTTAGCTAACGTGCTGTGAACACGAAATCAACTGTTACGCTATGTCACGCTTACTCTGCTTAGCAACAGACAAAACTACCGGTTCTTTGTCTAGGCTGCATTGGTCGAACGCACAAAACGGATGTTTGGTCCCACCAAAAGGAAATGGAAAGGAATAATCGGACCGTTCAGGATCGGAGCCATGAAAGTAAATGGCCGGCGTCTACTAACGGCGTATGGGACTATGGTACACGCCATTATGAATCCATGGTCTAATGCTTGTTATTGGCCCATTGCGATTCGGGTGCATACAAGGAAAGGACATGGGCACATCTTTTGGGCTATATCATTGTCTAACAAAGGGCTCTCAAGGAGGTTTTCATCACAAATGTCCTCCTCACTGCAACGAGGATCAGGTATACGAATGATCTAAAGTGCAATTGGCCACAGAGAAGCCCCCTTGCCGTGAAACGAACTTATTCCCTCAACCAGGCTCGATATCACGTGGTTGCTGGATCAGTCAGCATTAAGGAATTCCCAGTAGTCTGTCGCTCGCAGCTTATCCAGTTCAACGACATCATATTCAGGTTGGAAGAACATTAGACCGGGATCAAGGAGCACGTCAGGGCGGATGCAATTGAAACCATTGGATTCAAAGGAGAAAGAGGTCAAGAGTGGTGTCACAAAAATGATGCACTTTCCTGGTCAATAAAAACAACACGGATTTCGTCAACACCGCCAGATTCGCCATCATGTGAAGAGCTAAATAATGCAAAAACCCAATTTTCGAACCACACACACCGAGTGAAAAATTAATGGTGGATGAGAAATAGTCAAGAGATTCAATCGTATTCAGATCGAAGATGACATAAGGAATGCTTCGCAGACATACTGGCTGCTTGGAACGCACTCTTCTCAAAGTAACTTAACGAACCGTCCAATCTAGCTTTGGAATATCTTGCACAGTTAGCTCAAGCCCCTGTGAGAATGGATCTTTCCAACCCATCTACCAAGATCGAACTTCTAAGAGCGACAAACGAACTACAAAACGGAAAGGCTGCCAAAGAAGATGAAATGCCTGCCAAAACATTCAAATTCGGTGGGCATTGTAATACGAAGTTTCTCATATGCTGCATAATCTGGAGGACTGAAAATGTTGCAGTAGTGTTCAGGGACACCACAATCGTACCAGTGTTCATGGGAAGCCGGCAGAAAATGGACAACTACCATAGAGTCAATCTTCTCCGCACTGCGGGCGAGATTTTGGCACACATTTTATTCAGCCACCTGAAGATGGATATTCTGGAAGAAAACATCCCCGAAGAGCAAAGTGGATTCCGAAGCGGAGCCAGTTCGATCTGCCTCACTTCACGGAAGTCTTCGACTCTGTGAACTAGCGGGCGCTATGGATCGTCCTCCAAAAGCTCAATTTCAATTTATCAGCTATAAACCGTGTACAATAGGCGCGTTGGTTCCAGCTGCTACAGTTTCGAACACCGGAAAACGGGAGAGTGTGGGACAAACAGCCAGGCCTTGGAGGTGATGACATGTTCAGTTTGTTCGGAAATTGGATAGCTACGCATTGAAGGCGATAGCTTTGATGCACGAGCGCCATTGACTGCACGATTGGGCCATTTCTGCCAGTGTCAATAGCCATTGGTGAGTTGAGTCCCGGGGTCCCCATCCAGGGAGACGGCAGTTGTCCACCCGACTAAGTTTACTGGTTAGTATTTTCACACTTCGTTGCAAGGTCATACACTGTCCACCTCTCGGTCGCTTCCACTCAGCACAGCGCTGGGCGAAAAGAGCTCTGCGAGGCAGGCGGTCTTCTGGCATGCGGAGTACATGTCCTAACCAGCGTAATCTATGAAGCGTGAGTAATTCACCTATCGCGGGAGAGTTCCTTCTTCCTAAGACCACCTGGCGTACCTCAGCATTGCTAATCTCTCCAAAAGCTAGGCTGTTCTCTAAATATTGTCGACACTATCAAATCCCTTCATTCCGTGCGAGGGTCTGAGCAAATACCTGTGCATTTCATGATTTCAAAGATAGCGTACCGGTCCGGTACCGTCTAGATAGTCACTTCTCCAACTCGAGACGCTTCAAGGCCAAAACGAAGCTGCACGAATGAAAGACCCGTACGCTGTCTTCTGGGGATGATTGTGCCTAATTTGCAGCAACCTACCATAGCATTTGCCTCGGCAGCATCTCGCTTTGGTCTGAATATAAATTCTTCTGAAACACTTGTAATTTACTAGGCTGTCCGGGGAGTTACACCAACAGATTAGTGGCCGCCGCATGACGTGAGGTGAAGGTTTTCCTCTACCCCCATCACCTTGTCCACCGAGTTCACAATCAACACGGAATTACACGCTGGGATTGACAAGACAAGCGCCGACTATACAAGTTTGTATGAAGCAATCACAACCTGTGCTTTGACATCGAGGCCGCAGCGAACCGAGCTATCGTAGTGTCTTCACCACTGTATGGCAGAAAAACGTGGAACCCATACCGACCGCCCATTAGGCTGCCCGACATATTTCACTTACAATGTCTCTTTGAAAGGACACAATCGAGAAACCACTGCAAAAGACCTGTGAGTTAGTCCTTTCTGAGAACGAGTTTAGTGCTGGAGCATGCTTTGAGGGACCAGCTGAAACTTATCTCTTATGAGTGGCCTCTCGATGAGAGATATAATGCATCTTAAAAGGGGTGAGCAAAGCCCCGAGGTACACCTCATTATTAAGATGATAGTTAGGAAAACGGTCTTCTAATAGGAATGAAAATCCATGCCAGTTAGTTTACTGATTAGTCAGTTTTCAGGATGGTAGTATAAGTTTATATATAGGATATTTCTGGGAGATAAAAAGGGGAAGTGATCTTGAATGTTAGCTTAGGGTATCCGTTGATCGGTGTGTCGCATATACAGGTATCCCCACTGAAGAGATCATATCAAGAAAGCGAGCAATAACGATTTCTTTTCGGGGAGGTGAGGGAAGTTTACTGCTGAAATCTGTTGTGATAGTTGGTTTCTCATGAGAGTGATCATTACAAATTACAAAAATATAACTGTAGCCTCTGGATACTTTCCGAACTAGAATGTCGCCGAGGGATGCCACATCGCACACAAACAAGTGTGATCGCCTGTCAAACACTTTATATGATTAAACAGACTTCACAGACGACCTTGGTACTGCAATTGTTTCCATCTGAAAAGACCTCTATCCACTGGGACCACTACACACAGGACACCACTCTTGCCTGGTCCCTCAAAGCTTCTTTCAACGACCACGATTCCCTAGGAAGAGATCAGCTTTGGCCGAAGCCTCCAGGTGGTCTCCCTTGAGCGTGGCAGATCGACTGGCCCAAACCAAATGTGACACGTTTTATCCAGACACAGTAGTCTTGAACCCTATGAGAAACACTTGACAAACAGTATGTGACGATCTGAGTGGGCTTGCGGAATGCTATGATTGGATTTAAACCGTTGGTAGCATGTCCACAATCACATGGAAGAGTCGTAATTGCGTTGTAGATCAGTTGGCGTTTGGAACGCTGACCAGTCGATCGTGGTCAAACTGTTATGTGTTCAAACAATTAGCCGGGAGATCGCTCGTATAATCCCCTGGAGTTTCGTCAAACGTGCACTGTGGTGCTTCTCGGTTTTTCATCACAAATTGGCTTCACTTGCAGGACGACCCAATAAAACCAGTTTGGTTGTTAACCTTGAGAAACCTAGTTTGACGAACAGAATATACCACTCTATCCACACTTAATATTTTTGTGAGTTTCTACGATTTTCGATCATATAGGCAAGTTAATTTGTAAATGTTTCTGCATCTTATGGAAATCTTTGAAACCAGTATTCTCCTACATCGTTGACGTTTGGTTAGTCACTCCTTTTTTATGGGCACCGTTTACATTGGTTCTAGTGGAGTTTGGATTGTCTACAGTACACGCTGGTATCCTTTTTTGGCTCCCTAATTAGCAAAACCTCACCTGTCTGCCTCTGATTTGACTTGAATTCAACATAAACCGTCACGGTTGTTCAAGGCCAGACGCTCAAACTGAGCAACTGAGTATGCATACTCAGGACCTTGGTGCGTAAATGGCAACTGATGCGAAACTGAACATTAAAGTCGTGACAAAGCTTCATCAACCTGTGGAATAACCCGATGACAACTCGTCACTTGTAGTCCACAGTGTGTTTGGACCTGTGGCCGAGCCCCATCGTCTGGGCAATAATTTGGCACAATGAGCGCTAAGTGATAACTGATACACAGCTTCCTTATCAGTACACAAGTATCTGGCATAATCATACATTTCGCTCCGGTAGCAAGCCGCGAAAACGACTGACAGGTGGGACAAAATAGCGGAAAACGCAGGAATAAAGCGAGTAGATGGTAGTAATTCTTGTGAGGTCTTTGAAGAAATTGGTCGCTGCAGGAGTGAGAAAATGGTTTCTGAAAACTGTGATTACTGTTGAAATGGCCGTGCTTCAAAAATCTTCACTAGCGGAAGACTGATCACTCTGAAAAGCATTGGACCAATTTGTGCTGATCCAGAATGAGTGCACAATACAAGAGCAAAGATGCAGCTGTGACGAACACAGACCTGGATAGGACAAATCGAATCCGAGTTTCGTAAATGTCAACTTCTATTGTGAAACAACTGACATACAAAAAAGTGAACGAGTTGTGGACAGAGCAACAAGACCAGAATTAAGATATATTTCCACAAAGATCTTGAAAATACGCAAGCAACATATGAAGATCGTACAGATAATCGATGTTCTGCCGTTAAAAATCAAGTCAATCGATTTAGGGACCGTGTCCACAGAGTACCGAGTTGATGCGGAAACAACTCAAAAACTGGCAACCTGAAAGTTATTATTTACAAGTGAAGTACATAGAGCTACATGTCCAGAATGCTGTATGTACAACTTATTAAGGGTAGAGTTCAACCCAGTTAGTTGCACCACAGGTCTTAACAGACTGAAACCGCTCTTCATATGCGTGCGCAAGAGTACGTGTCAGAGAGATTTCACGTTCACTTTGGAAGAAACAACACAAAAGTCAACGAGCAAAACCAGGACTGTAGTAAGGTCGCAGATTCTGTCATATTCGCTGGGCACCTACTTGAACAAACTACAATAGCAGTTCAAATTACGTTTTGAATAAACCGGATGAGCCCGAATGCATCTGATTGGCAGGTTCGTTATGACTTATCTAGGCAGGTCATTCCCCACCAGCTCTCACCTGCTATACGACGCACATCTGTCTCAGGTGAATTTTCAAAACTAGTTTAACGGTGAAAAACTGAGTACCAATCAGACACGTGGCGATGGTACAAACAAATCAGTTCTAGCTGAGACGGCCAGCAAAGAACGGGAAAAGGATGGTGCTATTGTAAAAACTATTACGTCGCTCCACTGCAGCGAGGTCATCCCAAGGCAAGGGAGTGGTCATGGTAGAGTAGGATAGGGATCGTGTGATCCACTAATCTTCAGCAGTAGCTGTTGTGATCGAAAAAAAGTGAAGGGCAAGACAATACACTAGCTTGCAAACCAACTTGGTTTTAACGGGCAACTCAACCAATTCGCAGCTGAATCTCTCGCTTATGGTATTCTTCAACTGAATGCATTACACAAAGGCCGCTTCAAGTTTCATTCGATATTGTACGATACTGTGTACGATATTATGTCCAATTTGGATTGACGGAAAAGTGGAGAATCCGCCTACCTGATAAGCCCCAAGGACAAAACCGGCCGTGGGCTGTCGAAGACTTTTCAGCAGTCTTATGAATAGTGCGTCCCGTCAAGAAAAACAGACATGTCAGGTCGAGCGAACGATGTCGTCGGCTCGGTAAATGAGCCGTGAAACGATGTAACAAACTGCTGTTCGCCTGAACTGTGGTTTCTTGAGGGTGGCTAAGATAAAAATAGCAACACATCCACATAATGAAGCCGCTCTCCGTCCTTTGTGCTTTTTTGATTAGGCGGCATTGTGATAGGCGTTACCCGAAATGACTAAAGCATCAAAGCAGTGCACAGCCCAAACAATCGTGACGCTCTTAAATTTCGTTAAAAACAAACAAAAATGTGAGTCACACCTGAGCTGTTGAATGCGAGCACATGCATGTGATTGTTTCACTTGGAAAAATGCAGAAATCGATTACGGCTGATTAGTCATTCAGGAAGGACACCTAAAAATCCGATAGTGTTCGGTTATGGCAAGTGTCGAGCAGGCGGCGATCACCGAAATCATGGATAAACCTCGGACGAATTCATTTCAGAAAGTAAGCAGAACGAAATTTGAAACAGTACCGAACGACTGAAACAATCACAAGTCTCAGCTTTATAGCAGTAAAGCCTTCAAGGATTTAAAGCATGCCATATGTTGTATTTGGTCGTCCTCCCCAAAAAGATGGCTGGCAGTGTAGAATACTGTTTGAGCATCTAGCCGATGCTCAAAGAGGGCAAAGGGAAGAAAGGTGCTTGAATCAAAGTAATAGACACTCAGTACAAGGGATCCGATAGAGTCTTGATTCCAAAGGTCGGACCACCAAGTACAAAAAGGCTATGCCGCCCCAATGATTGAAGCCATCTAATAAGCGTATGAACTGACTTCGAAAGCACCGTCACTGAGGGGAATATCCAGCCAAATCTGACGTGTCTATGGGGGTCGAATCCTTCGCAAGCAGAACTCCAATGGAGCCCCGGACATTTGCGTCACATTTCTCCAGTCCCATGGGCGCGTGAAAGTTCACCACCAAAAGTGATGTCCCTCAGGGTTGCCCTCGGTCACCTTTCCTGTTCAACTTCCTAATCGAAGTAACCATCAAGAAACGTTTGCTATGTCATCTATCTCCAGCGTGGAGCATCTTCCCAGGGAAGACTTTAGAGACATGTAGTATGTGGACGGCATTGCACTACTTGGTTCAGATTCTATCCAGATACAAAACATACTAAATAGTCTAAATAATGTTTTCATGCGTTTTGTTACATGCCTTGCACCCTCAAAGTGCAAAGTGCTATTACAAGACTGGACGAATGGACCATCGTAGCTGGTCATGGCATCGAAACCACTAGAGATGGTGGATATATTTACCTATCTGGGTAGTCGGATGACAGCATTACTGACGAATTGAATGATGGAATGGCTAAATTCCGTTCTGCTTTCCTTCAACTTAGGCACTTTTGGGATCGAAGTGACGTAAGCCTGTCAGTGAAAGGCAAGGCCTACAACGAGGCCTTGCGTCCGGTGTTGTTAAATGGTTTGGAACCCTAGCTACTGTGAGTTCAATACAAGAAAAGATTGCTTGTCTTTGACTATTGGTGCCTCTGAGGCGTTGCATATTTATCATGGGAACATTGAATTAGCGATACTGAAGTGCGACGAATGGTTTTCGGCAACAAATCGACTGCTTGACCGACTGGTGTGTTGACTGGGCTGCGCCAAGTACACTGGCTTGGCCAAGTGCTCCGTATGCCAAATGATCAGTTGCCTCGCCGTACCCTGTTTGCCGGGGCAGATTCCGACTGCACACGTTGGACAACGCATGACCTAGAGACGGAGTATGAAAAACATAACATAGAACTTTGGTTGCTCCGGTGCATATCTTCCCAGAGGTCTACGTATCTTAGATCTGCCACATCAATGGTTGGAGGTACTCACATACACGGTAGTCCACGAACCAGTGGCGGTGTTGTGTATACTCACTTGATCCTACTCATTAACCCGCTATTTTTTTATATTTTTCTCTCTTGTTTTAAGTGTTTTTCTGCACCTCACCTATCCTGCACTATGAACTACCATCGGCTGCAATGACCCGAATCACCGTACGCACGTACACGGTTCACAATTGTCAAACTAAAGTGACCGACTTAACCGAACCCGCAATTCAACCTGTTCAACGGTAGCATTCATTCAACTCATAGTTCCCTAAAAATGACGCATTCCTTGTTCGCAACATTTCTGTAAACACATGGGTTGGAGAATTCCGTCGTCTGCTGGACTGTACGAGCTATATGGAAGTACAGAGAACAATAACGACAGCCAAATACCTTTCGAACAATGGAAGAGTAGGAGGAGGACTGGGTGACTGCACAGAGACAGGGTGACTCGATATTTCAGTGAGCAGACAACGAAAATAGTGTCTGATAGGTAGATGTCCCACTTAGGGCAGACCGATGAAGAGCATCTCCACTAAGCCATCTATAATCAAGACCAGATCGGCCTAGCCAATGTACGTTTTAGTAGATGGACGAACGCCGATATCAAACACGACAGCAATGAATAGCACGATTTAGCAAACCTGTATAACGAAATGTACGGCTTACAGACCCACAGCAGGAATCGTAACTAAACAGTCGGTAGAATTCCAAAATAGGCAGGAGCGTTTTCGACTAGAGTCATTCCGCTGAAGGTAGAAATCACAAGACACTCCAAACAGCTATGGATTTCGCCGTGAACATTGCATGAAAAGTTCACTCACACCGAAAAAGAACATCGCCCACATGATGAAAATGATAAGAACTCACAAGCAGGTTCCGGAGCAGTTTTCTTTGGTGAAGTTTTACTGTTCGCCTTCGGAGACAGCATGGAAGTGTGTGGATAAGAGTAACTATCCTCGCCGTCACCCCACCAGCTTGGTTGGCCGTAGAGTTCTGCAGAGGGCAACAGTATCAAAAAGGGGGCAAACATGTTAAGAGTTAAGTGGGCACTAGAAGACGTCGTGCTAGTAATCAGTGTGAAGCCGCTCAACAACATCATTATCAACAAAATCTCTGACACCAAAGCCAGTGTCTTACACTGGTGCTTGGCTGTCGGAGAACACAAGCACCTGCTATAGATTACACAAGAGGAGCCGCTAACCAAGCGGTTATAATTTGGAAACATTTCCTACTTATACACTCATCTGCATACCAATTTGGTTCTGACGGGAGACTCACCTGGAACCCAGCTGAATCTCTCGTTTTGAATAGTCTTAAGGTTGACGGAAACTCGGGGACTGCACGTACCTGATAGGCCCCAAGAAAAGCGAAACCGGTCGTGGGTTGTCAAAGGATTTTCAGCGACCTTATGAGTATTACTCTATAATACTCTATAATAATACTCTAGAGTGTTACTCTATACAGTAGGAACATTTCCGTTTTAGATGAAAAGGTGTGTAACAACCGGTAGGGGTTTTCCCTTCAGCCGTTATGTCATTTTGGCGTATGATTGACATGTAGCTGACAGGTATCACGACAACTGCAGTACCACAAGATTTTGGAAGGCCTGATGGGTGTGGTTGGTATATATACGGAGGACTGGACCAACAAACCTTACTGTCAGGAGCTTGCATATTATTGTCTGCGCAAGGGGTATAAAAACAGGCCAAGCTATCAGATGTATGCACAACCGAAAGGAAAGCAGTACTGGGCACCCAACAACGCAATATCGATGGGTCCTACCATTCAGCTGAGACACCCTTTCGGTACATAGCTGCCATGCCACCCAAAGGGAGCGCGAAGGTTGAGATAATGCCAGGTTGCCCAATCCTAGACAGGAGCAGTCAAGATGAAAACATTAGGCTCGAACCACGGACCTTGCGGTCAGTAAATTCGCTCCTTGACCACTGAGCTATCTCGAGCTCCTAAAACATGTAAACAGCAGTCAACCGCACTGCCGCACAGCAGTCTCCGGTATAAAGGTAGGGTGTTCTGAATGTTTCAGGTTTAAGCCCCTTCGGACGCATTAGAGGCGCTATATCCTGTCCAATTGCGAGTTAGTCACAATGCTGGTCAGCCGCCCGTGACCGAACGATTAAGTGTTCAAACTACTAGCCGGGAGGTGGCGAGTTCGGAACCCCATGGTGTTTCGCGAGGTGCGCACTGCTGATGATTCTCAATAACGACGAAACAGCTGTACAATGCTTCTCGGCTTTTCAGCATAGATTAGTTTCACTTAGAGGAAGAAATATCCCCACAGCACCAACAAACAATGCTCAGTATAGACAAAATGGCTTCGTGCTGCTTCTGGGTTTTTAAGCATAGACCAGGCTAGCTTTGCGGGAAGAAACTATAGATTAAAATGTTCGCCACATCGCAATCACTTGATGGGTCATTTAGCACTACACAAGAACAGTAGCCGCACTAAATAACTGAACAAGAAATGTTGTTCAATTTGCACAGTGTTCATACAGGGTGTCAAAAGGTTTGAAGTGAAGTCAAAACCAGCAGTCCTCAGGCTTTTCGGCTCAAAACCTCCTTAGGTTCGTATGGGCGACATCATTGCCTTCCTTCTCATTTTATATGCATCACTTGAGCGGCAAAACCGGAAATTTGAAAACCAGCAGATTAGCTCATACATCCCGCGAAGGATTCTTCTGAAAAGAAGCCACTGTCCTGGACAGTACACAACAATTTACCCCGTTAAGCATGATTTAGCATGCAATCCATTCAAATGGTTACCATCCCCAAAGAAACCCTAGCATCCGCTTTAACCGTGTAGGTCCATCTTTGAGGGTAAGTGTGGACAAAAAACCGATGATCATTTCTTATCGAGGGATCTCATTTCCTCAGTCCGCCAAGGCTGTTATTGGACTAGGACTTCCTAAGGTCACAGCCAGTGACGTGTGTTTGCTTGCCATTGTGGGCCCTCCGCGTACTTACGACACTTTTATGCGTGGTACATGGTGTTGAGTGTACATTCTTGCCATTGACTCTCACACCAGACCCAGTATGACGGACACTTTGTGCCTGAGGTGTGAGTCTTGACTGTGCTAGCGATAACCGCGCCTTGAAGAGCTGGTTGGTCGGTTGCTGGTCTTTACAAGCGTATTTCCATACCAAACATTCTTACATACGTTGGGATTCATCTTGTCTGACTGGAACTGTTGGTGGCACGACTTCGAATGGGACGCTTCCCTCGTTTTATCTACTTTTCTCCTGTACACCCTTCCACATCCATCGATTGCATTTACTTTCTATTTGTGACCATGCTTTTCAAAAATAGACGATAAAGTAAATGCAGCGGGTGCGTTTCATACATGCATCCAAAACTGTGGAAACCATGCAATTACCACTCGGAAGTTTGGCCACCAAGCTGCGGTTTTGAAATTTGGAATTTGAAAGTATGTTGACTGCATTGAGAGCGTCCTTTGCTAACTACGTTATTTGAAGTGGAATAGGCCACAGATTAATGGTGAATAGTGCTCACATTGATCTTAACTTGAATTTGTAGGCAATTGACACTATGTCAATACAACAGGAACTTGGTTTTCCGCTTCTGATGAGCTTCTATTCTGAAGGGACGCAGGTCTTACCATCACTTATCCTGGGCAAACAAGCGTCTATCCAACAAACTAATACTGTCTGTACGGAGCAGTGCTACAGAACAATGTCATCAGTAAGCAGTTGGCTTAGACTCCTCCAAATATGTTTACGCCCAAAAATTTGTCATTCACAGATCCGTTGCAGCAGGTAAAGATGCAGATGAGGGGGTATTGCATACTGGTACAACTACGGATGATGTGTCCATCACTGCTCTGGCCGGTATTCTGATAAGCGGACCAACCATGCTAAGTGGCCACGCGATAGGAAACAGGATCTAATCAAGTCATAATTGTACCCTCCAATGAGCTTTATTCCATAACCTTCTATAGCCCGTTTGAAAAACGCTGATCTAAACCAGAGTCTGGATGACATGCTGGCATCAGTGGTTTCTGTTTTCAGGAGGAATACAAAGCCACCACAATATGTCCGCACACGTGGTTCAACAAGAGGCAAGTGAGTCACCTCATACTAGGATACACAATGACTTCCACACACGTTTGAATGCTCAAATCCTCAGTAGAGCGCGAAACGGTTAGCCGCCCATATGGTCCGTTGCATTTTTTAGCCAAGACTCATGCCAACTCGACAAAGTATTACGGAAAAAGACAGGTTGCGAAAAGCGTTCGTATTGGTTCAAACGACTATCACCATCAAACGAATTACTAAACACCATGAGGAAAGATAAACGGAAAAAGACTACATGTATAAGATTAATTTTCACATGACTAAAGCCGAAACCAAAAGTATAAAACATACCCTGAACGCTCTTTCGAACTGGTCTGGATGACTGTGTTGCATCGGGTGGAGTAGCGGAACAATCGCCAAACGCGGATTGCTTCACCCCTTTCGTCTGAGTATCATTTAGCCCGTTAATGCAACTGTCGACCACACTAGTTTGCTTGGTAAGCCGTGTATCATGTTCCAGCTCAGCATCAGTAACCCAGACTGTCGTAGCCAGAGGAACGCTTGCTTGGGCAGGCGACTCATCCATCTCGGAATAATCATCCGATATGTCCGCTAAAGTATGGTCTTTCAGTGAGGTATCGGCAGCTGCACCTTCCGAACCAGAGGCCAGCAAATTATCCATACCGAAAGGTGGGCTTTGCAACAAACCTACGCCACCTCCCTGTTGCAAAGACAATGGACTTGGTGGTTTATCCTGAGGGTCATCTTGATCGTGCGTGGATTGAAAGGGGTCCTCAGCCGACTTTACCAAGGAGGGAGCAAGTGCAATCGTCTACAGTTGAGAAAAGCACGAAGGTATGTAAAAGTAAACAGAACAAATTGGATGTGCATGTCTTTGGATGTTGGGCCAATTCAGTCACTTATACACAGTAAAGTGTAAAAAAAGCTATAAGATCCCTCTCAGAAAAAACGACTCCTCAGAGTAGAAAACTCGTGATTTGTCTCTTTGGGAGGTCTGTATTTTTGCAAACCTGTTCTCCAGAAGAGACAAAGACCAGTCAGACCGAATGGGTTGTTGACTTAGGCCTCGATGTAGTAGCGGAAACTGAACGACCAGATCATAGGCGATACAGTCGTCCTTTTTGGAGCTACCACCCTCGGGAGAGACCACATCTCAGAAGAAGCCATGCCTCTAAATACACCAACAGTAAGTCCACTGAAGACAAACGTAATCACAAACTCCTGTGGAAAAATAAAACATTTTCAGCCAGTGCCCTTAGATGGAATTTCTAAAAGACAACAAATATAATCCAGTGTGCAAAAAGCTATAAGCAATTGTTCTTGATTTTTCCTACTTCTATTCAGCTCAGTACGTTACAGTTTTAACAGATATTTGCTGAAGTCTCGCCCGATCCCGAAGTACGACACATCAAGCTCATTAGACATTTTCGGTGCTGCGAGGGTGCAAAACACTATTGTTGCCCTTTTACTGATCCAATTGAACGTTGATTACTGTGTTGCATTCAAAAACCGCGATACGCAAGGAGTCAACCATCGGTGGTGCGAGATAAACGCGCTTAGTCGTAATTACCACTTTATGAGTCGTGCTCTTGGTTTGAACAAAAACTAGCCTTTTCCAAGCATCCGAAGGCTCGGTTCAGTTTTCTACAAATAGAAAGTCAGAAGAAAATATCGCCATATGGGAATGAATCGAGCCGTACTAAATGGAAACCTAGGTCGCAGCCGCTGATCAGAAATGCTTGGTGGACTTCGCTATACTCCATCAAGATTATCTCCGTGCTATAAATTACTTTAACTAAACGCTTCAGTCACATTAGTCCGGTATGATAAACTACCCTCGTGATAGAGGCATACATGTAAAGAAGTGTTGCACGTAACATTAACGTTTGTCAAATCCTATATAGGTTTACGCATCAGCTTCTCCTCAAACGTGAGATTACGGTACCCTCAGATAGCGTCTGTAGAGCGTTAGCCGCTTCATTACAGCAGTCCTATAGTTCACCAAGGAGCTTGCTTTTCTGGGTGGGAAATGGCTTTTGTATGAGGGTAACCTGTATTTTGTGGCCCCATAAGGGAGGATCATAGCATTAATTCGCTAGCTCATGTTTCATCATCCGACTGTCAACCATTGATTCACGAGTAGCAACGTGTGCCCCTGTAGTCAAGAAAAACGGTCTACTTCCCTAGATGGATCAGCTCCTTACCTAAGACCACTTGGGCCATCGACTGCAAGTGTTTTTTTAGCATTGTACAGCACCTTTTCGGTGCCTAGCAGCCATGCCGAAGGAAGCACGAGGGTGAAAGCTGTATGCTTAACGACTCTAGCGCCGACTTTGAATACCAGACTGAAGGCCAACAAGAGGCTATGCAGCACCATTCGACCGGATACCTGACATACCGAGGAAAGTGTTACAACTCACTGCTTGTGCGTTCGGGTTTGCCGAAAACGTATCCAGTGTGTTGACGTGTTCTGCGGCGATATTTTTCTCCATGATTTCTTCCCTGGCAGGTGAAGAGTAAGTCGTGGGAATATTATTCAAAATACACACATAAACGCCGCATGTCGCTCAAAACACCGCTCGCTGTTGTTAATCTGCCTGTTTCACACTGTAACTGTAAGCGCTCTCCGACGTCGGGTAAAAAATACGTGTAACACAGGGTAGGCTGTGCCGGGAAACAAAAGCTCTGATGGCTGAAAAATTAAAAGTAAATGGATTGT
>SJOL01006425.1:712438-789858 GCA_004794785.1 Opisthorchis felineus | reverse complement strand
AAACAGAGTTGATGACTGATCCATTGAAGCACTTGGCTTCTGGATGCAGAAATGTGATGCGGAATTATTAACCCAGAATGTTGCTCGCTAATAGGTTCCCCATGGTTTCCATGGGCCCGGTAAATTGTTTTATACGTCACATCCAAATGGCCTGGTGTCCACCTATTCTGTGATTTGATATATCACCATGCAAGATAATGGGTGCATGGTATCTGCAGATGAATATTTCCACTACTTTTTTGCTCCACATTACTATGCTCTATTCCTATTGGACCTAAATCCTAACCTAAAATCGCCCAATCGGATCAGCGATTAACTGACCTTGAAAGGTTACATTCACTAGCTCAATCAATCCGTGGTCTGATTTTTTCGCGTTCGTTGCAAAAACTCGGACACGCTCTAGGGTGTTGTGCGGCCTCCGACTTCGGGACGTGCCATCGATGACAACTGACAGTTAATCATGGTTGATTCTTTGTAGTAAAACGCCCCACATTGTGAGCATTTGTACTGAATGCTCTATCTGCAGTCACGCACAACTTCCCGAATACGGTTAACTATAAATTTACAGACGAAATATCTAGGTATCGCTTCAGAATTAGGACGATTCCAGTGGGTGTTTTGTGCAATATTCGGTTTTCCTATCACATACAAATGACTTGTAAGGCGCAGACTGCCTGCCGAATAGCTTCTTGAAACACTTCGACTCACATTTTGGAATAGCACTATTACCACAAAATTTCGGCTTTTCATTTTTGTGAACTACCAGGAGTTCATGAGAGGCTTTTTATGATTTCAATGGAAAATGCAACCTTTTGTTGGTTTATGTGCACTGCAATAGTGTTTTCAGGTGTTTGCTCCAGTTACATTCCGCATTTAGCCAATGTATAAGGTTTTTTACCATGTATTCTCTGGCGACTTACTCGGTTTCTTCATGAACGCGATGCCAACGATGTCGACACAAAGCAGTGACATCTAAAGCGCCATTCAGCTGTGATGTATAACTATACAGTCGTAAATGAGGTCTTCATCCTCCTTGACGTGCGGTTTAAGCACCTTGGAAGTTGTATTAACTCCAAAAGCAGTGCGAGCGATACGTACGACCGATACGATACGGGTTTCTAAGCTTCGACTCGCGTTTACTCGAATAGTTAAGCTCTGGCACCCTTTCACTGAATAGCCGCCATAGAATTCGAAGTAAACACAAGGGATGAGACACTGCCTGTTTAAGGTTTAGTTCGAACTACGGACCTCTCGGCCAGCAGTTTCGTGCCGTAACTACCGATATATGGTAACACGAGGCACCTGTGGGGGCAGTGACATCGCTCAATCCCAAAGAACGTGCATATCAGGTTGTCATATGGGCTGTTTGTTTTGTTGTTGCGAGACGTGACCTCTGCGGGTAGCCTGAATGAACCGTTCTCAGGTGTTTGATAGATGTTATATCGTAACAGTGACTTATGCTGACTGGTACCAACGATCAGCAACCGGACATCAAGGGATTGCAGTCAAAGAATGTGAAATGCAATCCGGAAGAATACCTTGAGATATAAAGGCCTCAGAGTCCTTGTTTGAGTCAGGTTCCTGTCCCTTGTTTTCCCAAATAAGACTTTCAAGCAAACTATGATTCGACGAAGTATCAGTGTTCGATGCTCTTGAACTCCCGTTGATGGTGGTTGAAGATTACTGTGGGTCCCGTGTTGTAGGTCTTCTTGTGAGGGTTTCAAAGGAACGTAGATCGATCGACGTCAGCCGGGCGGAAGTCTGGTAATAACATAATAATAGTAATAATCGTTCAGCTGTAACACCCTTTCGGTACCTAGGTGCCATGTCACCCGAAGGAAGCACGAGGGCTGGGAAACTGCCAGGTTGCCAAAGCCTAGACCGGAGAAGTCGAGATGCAGAGGTCGGGTTCGAACCACGGACTTTCCGGTCAGTAAATTCGCGCTCTAACCACTGAACCATCTTGCCCCCATGATGACATGATTTTGAAAGGGTTTAGAACGGTGAACTATGTGCTCATCAAGCAGACTTCATATGCCGGGTTGTTGGTTCCCAGCCTCGTAGTCTTGTCGAGTCGGTTCATTCAATGATTACCATTTTAGTGGGACCGTTCGGCATGTTGTCGCAAACAACACTGGGTACTCTATTGAACTTACTCCGGCCTTATCTCCATGTGTTGGAATAGGGTGGCCTACACAACGGCCAGGTAGCACTCACTCTGATAAATGTTGAAGTAATACAAAATCAATCCCATCAAAAATTCGCAGCAGGCGGCCGAGGCCTGTGCTAATTTGTTCAAGCCTCTTACTTGCTTTCGAGACGAATATGTCGTTAGATGCCATATATCGCTGAAAAAGGATGGGTTTCTGCTTGATTCGAATAGACGTTTGTGAGGACTTGTATGATAGAACTGGTGTGAGAGGATACTGCGTAGGTCCATGTCCGTCCGCACTCCTGAAAGAGGCTGGATTAGTCAACTCACTGGAATACTGCTGTCCACGACTGGAGGCAACACGTTGTCCAGATGGCCGGAAACTATTCCAAACCAAAATGCCAAAGCATATGGAGGCAGATGCCAATCAACTTAACTTTGGCAAGCCCTTCTAGCTGATTTGTAACGCGTGAAGCAAGCGCCCGCTTCAGAGCTTATGCTTTATGGTACAAAAGGTCATCTTATCACGGATCTTGACTATGAAGTCTCTAGGTGGATGGGACATTTTGGTCAGCTGCCAAGTCGCCCTTCGTGCAGTCACTTCCAGTCCCTATTTTCGGGCCCCGTTCCCGCATACGACATCAACTGCACCAACCCAACTGGAACTAAATGGCTCGGACACTAGGTGATCCAAAAACAGCCTCCTAGAGATTATATTCCAAATGAGGTATACGGGGCGTGCACTTCGCACTGTTAAAGCCCATTCCAAAACCTTTTCTTTCTTTAGGGAATACAAAAATATTCTTATCTGACAGTTATTTCAAGTTTTCTGCCATCCCTGAAGAAAGGAAGCAAGTTGGTCTGCGACAACTGCCCTATCAGCCTTATCGAGTAAGCGTTGAAAATACTTTCATTACTTCTGCTCAGTGTAACTTCCACTGCCAGGTACGCCAATCTGAACTTATCAGAGAGCCTGTCCTCCAGGTGGAGGAGGATCGATTAATTGTCTACTCTGCGTCGAATATTGATGTATCGCTTCGAAATCCAACAACTTGCTGCTGCGGGTCTATGGGACAGCGGACCGCCCGGCCGCTCCCTGGAAGCTGCTTGTGAGCAAAGCCATCAAGAATCAAAGAGGTGTAACCATATTCAATAAAGAGGGACGCCTCGACCGCTGGCTCGAGCACTTTGAAGAACAATTCTCATGACCACCTGCTGCCACTCACTTGGATCCTCGAACTGCAGTAGAACTCTGGGTAGTGAACCTGGAACCCCCTACGACCTTGGAGGTTTATGACTGCATATGTTCCCCAAGCGCCACCGATCTCCTGGTCCGGATGTCCTCCCACCCGAATTGTCTAAGGATGGAGTGGAGGTCTTCAGTCAACGCTTGTCTGATCTCTCAAGCTTCATTTGTGAAAAGGAGGCTGTCTCAAACAACTGGAGGAAATCGATAATAGTTGCCATTTTCCAAAAAGGATCCACAGTGAGTCCCGCAACCACAGGGGGTCTGATTGACGTCACGTGCCCTTCATCGCCTTATGGTGGCCCGTAAAACAGTAACTCGAGAGCAACAAGCAGGATTTCGGCCTGGTCAGGATTGCTCAGACTAAATCATCACACCTCCGTGGAGTGCTAGAACAACGCTAAACTTATTCCTGGATTTCCAGGGCACGTTTGACTCAGTCAATCGGTCAACAAGCATTGTCCGTGAAGTTTGTGAATATAATAGGTTCTTTGTGTTCCCAGACTTCCGGACGTGTGAGAATATACGGAGAGCTCTCCAAAGCCCTTGTATACAAATTGGTGTCCGGCGAGGACGCTCCCTCTCAACATTCACCACTGTGCCTGCTTGGAGATATTGCAAGAAATGGCGGCTAGCCGATGTCTGTAGCGCTCATGCTGTCAGGTTCTTTCCAGCTTGTCTGATTGAGCGTTTGACGGTATACGCACTTCAGAATGCTCTCGGTGGCCTCTTCCCTTTTCACTTTAGGGTTTTATATATTATTCGATAAACCTTGTGGTTGTACCGCGATGAAACATCAGTGTCAACACTGATGTTGATGTCACTGCTGCTGCTGCTGAACGACCAAGCGAAGAATGGATTGAGGATGCACATCGATGGTGCCAAAAAAGTGTTCCTCAACCGAAGAGTGTCTTGTGACTTGGATCGGAAATCATCCCCTGGGACACGTCCCGGTCTTCCAGGCCATTGTCCGTTCTCAGCAGCTTTACGCACTTGGGACCTAGTCACTACAGTATAGGACGTCCGGAAGTCATGGGTATTCGGACATTGACACATAAGGAATATATCTAAAACAGTAAGGGCTGCTCGAATCTCCAATTAACCAGTTCGCCAACTTCACGTCAAAACTGGCCGTCCAAATGTAGCAATGGTAAACACAGTAGCTTGGTCCTCAATCCAGATTCGTGTCGGTGTTTAGCGTGGCGGTTGATTGTCTGTTGTGAACCCAGACCTCGGTCACCTTTACCTTTTGCCCGTTTACGGTGTCTGACGCCTGAAACAAAAGAGTCGCCATTTGTATATATCTTGTCACGAATCGACGGGCATAGCCAAGCGTCGTGCATTTTCTTCACAGATCTGGCTCCTCTTGTTGCTGCTGTCTAGGCTTGGGCAACCTGGCAGTATCCCAGCCCTCGTGCCTCCTTCCGTTGGCATGGCAGCTAGGCACCGAGGGGCTGCTACAACTGAGCGATTTGTTGACATAAAAATCGTTTTAGGGACACGCATCTCTTTATTCTGTGTATTTTTTCTGATTGCAGCGAATTCAACCTCTTGTCGTCCCTTATTGAACAATATCTTCGTAGCCGTCAAAAAATGCCCGCTGAGACCATCAAAGGTCAACAGTTTGAGGTCTCGCCAAGATACACTAATCTTCATTTCATTGGCGAAGGCGCTTATGGAATGGTCGTGTAAGCAAGACCACTAATTATCCAACGTTTCAGGGCTGCGCTTGATACTCAGCGACAGGAGAAAGTTGCAATCAAGAAAACATCGCCATTTGAACATCAGACATTTTGTCAGAGGACGTACAGGGAGCTGAAGATCCTGTTGCGGTTTTCACATGAAAATGTAAGTTCATGGTCACCTCCATTTATTAGTATTCCTGTCCGCTTGGATTTTTTGCTGGTTAGTTAGACCACTACTTGCCAGAATCGCAGTGTCGCTGAAATGTATTGTGCTTACAACAGTCATGCTCTCCTTGACATACTTCATTCTATTGCGCAAAAACCCGTGCATAGTTTACATGACCACATTCTTCCTGCAGAATATTACTCTTGGCTAGGTGACACTGGCCTCGAAAAACCTGTCTACACCAGGTTATGGTACATAAAAATGAGCGGGGCTGAGTTCATGTTCTCCAAACTGCTGGTCAGTCACCTGTAGCTCAAAGATTGTCGGCTAGGATTCTAACGGGGATTCGTTAGATGTACCCCACAATAAGAGTGAAACAGTTGTACGTGTTTCCCAATCTTTCAACATAGACCAGCTTATTTTGCAGAAGGAAAGTCAGCAGCAAAACATCAAAATTTTCGTTCTACATGAAGTTCTACATGAATTCTTCCAAATTTTGGACTGGAGATCTGGGTTTGGAGATCGTTGCACAGTTCAAATGTGCTGTGTGGTGCTAAATATTCGAACGAAACGTTTTGAGACATCTGAATTTATATGCTATGTGGTCATTACTTCAACTTCGTTCCAATCGAGTGGTATAATTATTTCTATCTGTGCCTCACAACAAAATGACTATGTACTGAAGTCAATTCCTTCAAGGGGCGCTTTCGTGGTTTGGTAATAATCAGTAGCCTTGAAACTCTACCCGGCCAAAGTGAATAACCGTGGTCTGGTGGTTGTCAAAGTTACATTTTTGAGACGAAGTTTGTCCTGTTTGAACTGGCTCGGCATTTTCCGAGGGGAACGCTAGAGCGACACTGGGCAGGAAGGGGGCGAGAAGGAACAAGAGAATTGTATTCAGCATCATGTGTATCTGTGAGCAGTTTCTACAGTTTTTCTGTTTACCTAAGTGCTGAATCGAGTAGTTGCACGCATGTAACCAGATGGCTGTCATTACGACACCGTCCACGTGCATCTTCGCTAACTGTGGATCTATGGATCTTGAATGCGTGTGAACAAACCTGGATGATTTAGACCCGTCTGTCACTGATAGACAAAGGCCGTTATCAAATCCTCTCGTTTCACAGAAAGAGGTTTATTGTTTGTAGCCATGGCCCCTTTAATTAACATTGGTTTTTGACACATGGAAGTTTCGATGGGACTTGCATATCAGCATTCCGTCCCTTTAGCGTGGAAACCAGGCAGCAATAGCTGGTCAATTTTGTGGTTTTTTCACGCAACAACCTCATAGAAAACGACATGTTCAGGGAACCGCATGAAGACCTGTGGTTACAGCAAGACTTGAAAACTCCTAAATTGCGAAAAGTTAAGTTTTTGGACAATGCATTTCGACGTCGTACTTAGCGAAGCAAGGCTTCAGCTGAGAGAACATGTTTCGCTTTGGACGTCAAAACAAACTGCAAACTTCCGAATCTCGGACTTTTCTGATTGAGTGTCAGTCTGATAGATACACCCACCTACAAAACCAGGACATCGCACCAGCTGTTATTTATGTTCGTAATGTAGTTTCTCAAGGTGAGCTACGAGCATAAGAGTTTTTGAGCTCCTCTTCGGAGGTATCCCTCATCAATTCTTGCCCAACTGGGAACGCTGTCGTTGACATTCCAGAGTAGTGGTCTCCCCGTTCGAAGGCATCGCTGTACACCATAAATTATCATATGAAATGATGTTTTTGTTTCCGGTATGCCGGTTTTACCACTCATGTTATGTACACAAAATGATTGGGTGATAGCATAATGCACGGAGAGCTAAGTAGACGTGCTCGAACTTTTGAGACCCACCGCTTTATCTAACAACTGAGCCTTACGGGGAAAACCAGGGATGAGCCAGTCTTCGACAGAAGAGGTTGGATTGGGTTACTTCTTAGTTCTCTGTGATTTTTAAACTTCATTGATGTGAACTTGCGTATTTTCCGATATCTTAGAACGCATTTCGATGAACCAATTGATCCAATTAGGGAGCATCACTTCGCTCTCCGAATTTGTCTAGATAACATCACCATACGAAGAAGTGTTGTAAACCTTTAATAAGTTATTCGCGAACAAGTAACATGAAAGCAGTCACTATGACTTATGCAGTCAATGGCAAAGAGGCCAGGACTTATCATAGTGTACAGCTTTTTGTACTTACTCAACCCATCGAATACTAAGAGTGCTCTGCTGGCATTGGTGAAGCGTGGCATACCGCACTGCTCAGTGCACACAGGTCTGACGAACACTGTCTCCTCGCCTTACACCTTAGAGTTGGGGGTTTTGTGACAACGTGCCTCCTAAATAGTGGAACATTCTGACATCCCACATAGCCAGTGAGTGATCGTTCATCTGTGGCACCCTTTCGTTGCATGGCTGTTGTACAACTCGAAGGAGGCACGAGGGCTCAGGTACTGGCAGGCTGCCCAACCCTAGACAGGAGCAATCGAAAAGCTAGGGTTGGGTTCAAACCGCTGACTTTCCGGATAGTAGTTTCGCACTTTAACCGCTGAGCCATTTTGAGCTCTAATGGACTGTTGAGCTAAAGACTTTTGCTCTGAATCAGAAACTCACCCATTTAGGTAGTGAAGCACCATATAGCGGCGATGTTGCCACCGTAGTGCCTTCAAATGCATGTGTTGCGTAAGACGGGGAGAAGAGAAGAGTGACGGAGTGATCGCCAAATGAACCCTCCCGCACCGTTCATGTCACTCGCATCAGCTCTTAGTGTTTGCTTACGCAACACTTTGGTTGATGACCACGCTGTTGACCACAGGACCGCTCAGACTTTGGTAGCGCATGTGTGGCTGGTTCATCAGGTTGTGGCTACCGGTAAGCTGCAACTTAGCGATCGAAATCGATAGCCCTTTCTTCAGGAGTTTCTTGATCGAGTTTCACGAATCTCTTGAAAAATGACGTTGAAAATAAACAGGGACGAAATTTCTCGCCTCATGATCATCAACGGACCAGCTGGACGTCCATTCTCTCACTGACAAGCACGACAATAATGATGGATTATTGTTTCTAAGTCCATCTTCTTGGCCTCCAGTGGTGTTTTATTATCTCAAGCGGCCTTCGGCTAGTCGGTATACAAATGACGAACCTGATATGGTTTCCGACAGAATATTCTTCCACCGATTTTATTCTGCACAGCTTCATTTTTTTCCTCCGTCAGATCATCGATATCAAAAACCTGTTACTCGTCGGCAGCTCCCTGGAGGAAATGAAAGATGTGTAAGTCACTCTTCAACCCTTCGTCACCCTATCTGCATCCATGCAGCTATATTGTTCAGACCTTGATGGATACCGATCTATACAAACTGCTGAAGTCCCAACGAATTTCAAAGGAACATATTTGCTACTTTTTATACCAAGTGCTCCGAGGTAGGTGTTTCTAGACATGGTTTGTAACCTCCAATCATCCACTTTCACCTAGGCCTCAAGTACATTCACTCTGCCAATGTTCTTCATCGAGATTTAAAGCCATCCAACCTCCTAATTAATGCAAGCTGTGACCTCAAGGTAATTCCTCTCTATACTTATCGTTCACTACTAACCCACTTATACATCTCGGTTTGATTTGTTTCATAGCATTTACCCGAGAGGTTCCCATGGGAGTTTAATATAATCTTGCTACTTATATGGCGAAAACCGTCAGTAATGCACCTCTTAGAGGGCAGATTCCCGTGTGCTGGGACGTTTTCCATAATACTCCCATGGCTGCCATCGAAATTCTCATAAGACACCCTTTTACTTCAATCAAGGTAATCAAAACTCGTCTTAGCAGGCCGCTATATTTTAATGCGTAATTAACGGCGTGCCATGTTTCCGCTGACGACAGAGAAATGCGTAGAGAAACATTCGCCCGCCGAAGGTAGCCGTTTGTGCAAATTCACTGTAGGCAATGTTGGTATGAGGTTGTCAGGCGTCACCGCTTGCATCCAAATATGACTTAATGACTGAGGATTTGAGAGTCGGGGAATGTTTATGATAGGCCAGCTCTAGGTCGCTCTCTTCTTCGCTTCTAACAGATACTTCCATCTGACTTGGGAATACCGGCAATACCCTAGTTCTGTCATCGGTGTGCTAATTAAGTTGTAATCCGCGAAGGTGCTGTTTTACGCACTGAACTACGTCCGGCGGAAATCCTAGAACTTGGCTAGATGCTTATCGCATCCTGTTCTGGATTGGATATTAATAGAAAATTAAGTCGTGCACAGTAGCCCAATAAAGCTGGGCCATTCATTAGGCATCTATCTTGTTGGTTCCAAGAGACTTGAACTTATTGGAAAGCGATTGGATTCTCGGGCATCGGGAACAAACATGGGGGAATGAGCAGTTTACTGTATTTTCCGAAAGATTATTTTTCCATTTCGCTCTCCTAAAAGGTGGTTCGAGGACACTTTCGTTATACGACTATTGTCTTGTCCGTCACCCCAACTCACGTGACCTTCGTAACACGTGCGCCTTGCGCTTTGTTGAACAGTACCTTCGTCCTCTTTGTATTACTTTTACTGCTCCCTTAGCATCCTGCAGTGATATTGGCTGTAATTGAGGTGTTATTGGGGCACTCGTGGATATGTAGTGAGAGAGATAACGTTACCACTGTCATCACCATAACGGCGGTCGTGTTGGCATTTCGGCTGACTAACGGAAGCAGTGCAATCAACAAGCAGAACCCTGTAACCAAACTCCGTGAAAAAATACACGGTCACTGGACATTAGGGAGCGACCGTTTGACTCGTTGTTTTTGCATGAGTCAACACGAGATT
Organism: Opisthorchis felineus; assembly: GCA_004794785.1. Classification (NCBI taxonomy): domain Eukaryota; kingdom Metazoa; phylum Platyhelminthes; class Trematoda; order Opisthorchiida; family Opisthorchiidae; genus Opisthorchis; species Opisthorchis felineus. Next base: position 779,808 of record SJOL01006425.1, on the reverse strand, counting down.
TGTCAGGCATAAATACGGTGTCGAATGAGCCACTTCTGACCACCTTTGTGGTATGTGCATGAGATCATTTCCCAGTTGTCATAACTGCCCGTTCACCGTCCGATTTTTGTCCATGATACCCCGTTTCAGATTTGTGACTTCGGCTTGGCACGCGTCAATGATCCAGAGCATGATCACAAAGGTCTTCTCACCGAATACGTGGCCACGCGTTGGTATCGAGCCCCGGAGATTATGCTCAATTCCAAAGGCTACACCAAATCCATCGATATCTGGTCTGTTGGATGCATTTTCGGTGAAATGTTTAGCTGTAGACCGTTGTTCCCTGGAAAACACTGTATCCTTTTCCTGGTCTCTTGCTGTTTTCCTACATCTGTTCTGTCGTCAAAATCTGAGTCCAGGTATCACAATTAAATTGTGTATGCACTGGTGATAGGCTGGTTCTCCTCAATTCTCACCATTAATCAGTCCTTTTAACAAATTCGGATAATACGAGGTGAACGATGCGTGAGAAACTTCGCCTTCGTTTGATACTATTTCTGCGCATATTACCTATGAATCCCATAAACTGATGAGCAGTGCGCGTGGCTGACCAAGTTAACCGTAGTGTTGTTCTAAGTTGCATGGTCATTTCTAGCTCCGTTCCTCTAGGCACCTTTGGTGGAGACTTCGTTTGTATCGATTTGTATTTGATACATTTGAGAACACCACATGTGGCAACCCATTTAACCAACTTGACAGCAATATTGGAGTTCACAACTTGAAAAATGAGTCCCACTGAAATTTACGCCATAGGAGTACAGTGAAGCCACCTGTGCCACGTGCTTCCTACAGCGTGTTAGTGGTCAGAAGAACCTTGTACCTGAGACAGCACTGAGGGCAGCAAGTGTGTCCACCCATGATTGGATTTAGGCTTGGATGAGGCGGTTGTCTCCCTCGGGTTGCTCGGCAGCCATGCGCTTGACGGATCTTTCTTTACTTTGTTTTCTTTGTATTGAACCTGACTAGCTTCAGAGAAGCTATATGGTGGCATCGTAAAACACGCACTGTTCTCCTGAAGTTGTTCGTTCCGCGAATAGTTGTTCATTAGGTCAGGTATGTTACATATGGCGATCCTATGATTAGCAGGTTTAGCAATCCTGCTGAAGCAGGGGATGCGAATAAACACACAGAGAATTGCTTGGAAAAGGTGTTTAATCTCAGGTTTTATTGTCCATCATTATGCTACATTCTGCTTATCATCCGGTGGGTGCATTCTAATCCAATGTTCTTGCGATTGCAAGCGCACATGTTTTCTAGGTACTAGGTGCATCAACATCATGGGTGGGTCAATGGCACAGAAAGTCTGTAGCCTACCATTGTGGTGTATATATTGTTCTACTTTGAGAGGAGACGGTGATAAAATTGAGAACCAAACTTATTGATTATAAAGAGTTTGGATGTGGCCCTTCGAGAGATGAATGCTGTCGTGCAACGTCTGCTGTAGATCTTGAGAAGTATCCTCCCTTCAGAGGGATGTCTCTTGGGTGTGGGCTCTTGTATTGTGCATTCCAAATATAAGCCAGCTGGGAGAACGAAATGCTTCAAAAGAATGCTCAATGTCGAAAAGGCATTGGTGGACTAGGAGGCTGTTCGTGTGACGAACTGGTTTCATTTTGCTGTCGAAGTTTGTATTTACAGGCTGAAAATATTTGGATTTCTTTTAATTCTCAAACTACTCGCGGGTGGTCTCCCCAAGTTGCGTTTGAAGTCATACTGCATAGAAAGGCCTTAGTTGCATTTGCTATTCGCTCCAATATCAGTGTGAAATTTCGGCTTCCATTTTCTATGGTAGATCAACGACATACCACATCTAGTCACCTCATTTGCAACATAGTTGTATTGGTCCTGTCGCTAGTGTCGAATGACCACTTCCTTTTGCGGGATGTAGGTTTCTAGAGCTTAGGATGTGCTTGTAAGCATATATGGTTAACTTCCTGTCAGATTCCGAATTATTCCAGGGTTTCCGGTGTTCTTTTCACTAACTTTCATTGACACGGTCATGCGCGGCATAGGTTGCTTGCATTCGGTTTAAAATGTCATGTATGCAAAAACCGCGTTGTTATTTGCAATCCACTGATCCGGTGATTGGTATCGGATGCATCTGGTCACGTGAGGTGGTATGTGCATATGCGTGTGGACCTCGACAAGGGTCCTAGAGCTGCCAGTCTGACCAGGTGTGCATTGACCAGGGTAGCGATAAATTTATGGAAACAGAGTTTTTCTCGACCAAGATAGTGTGATTCTGATTCTTCAACCTTGAACATCATCCGATTCCAGCCGATGGATAAACACTGCTGTTTTTGTAGATGAATTGCACGTTCTGTGTTTCGCTCGCCCGTTGAAGCACTGGATATAACATTTAGCCTCTAAAGCGTGACATGTTACCGTTTGGAGCCGTTTTTATAAGAAGACAAAGTACTATTATGACCCAAAGTGCTCCAGTTTGGAAATTCAACAGAAACCATGTTCCTACTGCACGCATGACCGCTCACTTGCCTGATTCTGGTGTTTTTTTTCGGTTTGGTGTGTGCGCCAGCCCATCGTATAGCACTTGTGTGTAACTTTGGAACACGGACGGGCAAATGGATGATGGGGCGGCCACATGACTTTCGAGCCAAGGTCGGACATGCTTGTACCAAGTTACTCCACGAGCTAACGGCGCATCATTTTGACCCAACTGTTCGGTTACCTTTCCCTGTTCTTCGCCTTCGTCAGAGCCATTTGGATACGATCGGTACACTTGACGCCCAAGTTGAGCGTTAATTTTAACTCGATTATAACAGTACACATCTGTGTGAGTCAGATGTTGGGAGAAGACTAGTGCCTGGTTGATGTTGGCAGATTTCGCCTCATGCTAACAAGTGCATAGACGTGTACGCACACCGATCTCTGACTTTGCTCACTAGTGGCCGTAGTTTGGGAGGCTGGAAACCCGTGTGGCACTAATCACGTGTCACTCTGATGGGTCGCGTACACTGGTTTGACAGTCCTGAAGGTACGTGAAGGCAGCGGGCAGGTAAAAGACACGCTACGCTGGAGAACTTGACAGTTCGATCATGGTCAGCTGTCCATACGAGCTATGGGGTGCTTGGCACAGAAACCACACGATGTGTATCAGTGTAGCATCAGTGTCAACACTGATGTTGCTGTCTTTGATGATGATGATGATGATGAGATTCTGATGTTAGCTGTGACTTGACCATGACAATTTCGGTCTTTCTCTTCACATTGTATCAAGCCAAGCTAGTGGGCATTAAGGAAGCAGAAAATGGTGTTGTGTGAATCAGCAACTCTGCACAGTGTGCTTCGAAGACGAAAAACGATAAAACAAAGATTAACCAGATGAAGGACTTCTCATTTCCATAGCAGTTGCTAGATGCATTGTTTGCTCGACAGTTTCGTTGCAATGAATTTGTTGAGCTTAGCGAACAACAACGTGACCATCTGATCTCCGTACTGATCTGAAAAGTTCCCAAAATTCAGCAAGGTTTGCCGGAGTCCCTAGAGCAGAAGATTTCTTATGACTTTCTGACTTTCTCCTGATGACCTAATTGATCTCGAGGATGAAAAAACAGAAATACTCCATAAGCAACTGAAATACGGATGCAGTTCTCGGTACCCCCTCATAATGTTCACCCTCCCTAAAGAAATAGACTTTGTTGTTCACTAGAGGATGATCGATATAAGGCGAGAATCACTTACTTGCAAAAACCTACCTTTTGACACAACAACGTGTATTTGGTTAAGATTATAATCTAATTTGTTCAGTGTAACCCACTTCACTTCCAATAGACTCCCGAGTTGGTATTTTTTGCACGTGGAGCGTATTCCTTCTGTCCTCCTTTCGGGGTTCCATTCGAACTGGTGTCACCTAGGCCCTATTGTTCACCATCCTGTAAAGCTAATCTGCCATAATAATGTGTGGATTTTCGCACCAATCCACCAACACCCAGATCAATGCACTCAAGTTTGAAAAAGTTCACACCAAATTTAAAATTGAAACATCCCTCTGGAACTGGTAGCGTACCAAAACTTTCTCCCCAAACCCTTTTAGATTTATTTTTATTTCCAATTGCCCAACAGCATTTTTTAACGGCCAGTGCCTTGTTATATGCAAGAGTTTCCTCTACCCTCCATCATTGACCGTCCTCATGATCCCCAACAGCTATAGAGTAAGAAATCCTGGTTTTCTACTGTGCGCGCGCGATTCACTTGTTTCTGCTTACTGTGGATGTCATTTCGATTTCGAGGGTTGGGCATTTTATTTGTTGTTTGGGAACGATATTATTCGGCAAGAAGGTGGGAAAATAAATGCTCGGCCGAAAGCAATCCATTGTGGGACCCATGTTAATTTCGAGACCAAGACGAAGCCACTGAATTTGTTTGGCATAGAGCTTCAATGGATTCTAATGTGTCTGTCAGTCGGCTGGCCAGCACTTCTACTTCTCCAGTAACAGTAGTGTTCGGAGAGAATTCCGGGAGAATTACCAGTGGTACAGTTCGATTTCGGGTCAAATATGACGATTTCTTGTCCTTAACCTGTCAATGTTGCGACGTTACCATAGACGTTGATCAACTCACCCTTATCCTCGGTGTTTTGGGTTACCCGAAGCGGGAAGATCAAGCGTGGATCGTCAACAGCAACGTAAGTCATCACACCGCATTTACTGATCGGTATGCTCAGTTTTTATACCTGATCATCAAATTGAACGTATACTTGTGTCTTGAGAAAAATAGATTACAGCTTCAATTTTTCTTTCTTTTGACCTTCACTGTTAGTACGGTAATGATCGGGGACCGCCAGAAGTGGTTTTTGGCTGGGCTGGTGGTTGTCTCTATTTGGCAAGGAATAGAATTCCTTGCGTAGCGAGCAGTCCCCCTTGCTTTGTTTCGTGTGTCCATGATGGTTTGTCACCTTATTTTGTCGCATCTGAAAAATGACATTCTCACTCGTACGCATGATTATACTGGTCCATGTCAGCAAGGTCATCAGTGGACATAGCCTCTTCTCAAAGAACGGTTTATTCGGGTGGTACTATGTAAAAACTGTTTGTTTTATAGACGTAATACACTACTCATAAGGGTGCTGAAAACCAAATTGGTATGCAAGTAAGTGTATTTGTCGAACTGTTTGTTTTATTGTGTCAGTTATTTATCCGTCACCGGAGAAGGTATTGTAAACCTACACAATTTAACCACTTCAGCCGAAACTAGTAGGACTTTGACCTGGAAAATAAAGGACACCCGACTTTCTGATCAACACTCACATTCCTTTGCCGGCACTATCGTTCCGCTAGGTCTTGTTATGACCTCCCATCTTGATGGTGTCTAAGATTCGCGTTTTGCCTGTTTCCAACTGACTGACCTGTCATTTTTATCCACCTCATCTTGTCTTCCGGCGAAACGGAACCGGATTTTAAACATTCATTTACAAATTACGGAGGTGTTAGCAAGAGATTCAGCTGAATCTCTCGTTTCTCTGTAGGTTACCGAGTATGAAGTGAGCCTGATGGAAATTCGAGTACTAAGTCCACTGGATGAATCCCGAAAAGGACTGTCCAACCTTATATGAAGTGTCATATCAAGTGGCTATTTTTTATTACGAAATGCCGGATAACTGCAAGTAAAAGCGCCATGTGTACTGTACGGATAAGCACTCACGTATTTAAACCCCCATGGATAATTCTTACGCTATTAGGGTAGCCGGATTTGCAAACTCTTGTCCGTCTCCCACATCATACCCCATTCTGAAAAATTCCCACTGGGAACAAGCCGAATTACGGTATAATGCGGATGTCAGAACATTTCGGCTCCCAGCTCCTGCAGCAGTCGAGTGACAGTTGGTCTCGATTTGAGGGATAATCAATCTCGAAACCGGTTGTCCAACGGTAACAACGACTGACTCTTTTTAAGACATGTATATCTGGCTATAACAGGTGTAAATTTTGCACATTGTGTAATGGCACTTAGCAGGAAGGGGGGCGGCGTTAAACTCCTCTGGCTGCGGCTTTTCTTTAGCTTTCCTGTTTACTGGTCCAAGCTGCGACAGTTCCAATTCGACCATTTGATTATCCCGTTATATGCTCTTTCTTCCTCTCCACTACGCACTCCCTATCCACCTAAACTTATTCAAGCGAATCCGATGTACTTGTAACTGCACGTCCCGGGTTTTCAGTGGTATCGTCTTAAGACGTTGATAGGTGTTTGATGGCTCAGTGGTCAGAGCGCGAATTTACTGACCGGAAGGTCCGTGGTTCGAACCCGACCTCTGCCTCTCGACTTCCCCTGTCTAGGTTTTGGCAACCTGGCAGTATCCCAGCCCTCGTGCTTCCTTCGGGTGGCATGGCAGCTAGGCACCGGAAGGGTGTTACAGGTGGACGAAGTTTTTGGGTATCGGGGGATGCATCAACTGCCCAACTGTCGTGACTGATTTCAACGTATGAAGGCAGGCCACTGTGCGCCACGTAAACCGGGACAAACTGTTCCCGCCGCATACGAGTGTTCTGCAGCAATACCAAGTATGAAGCCTTGACCCACAATCTCGCTTGAGCATGCGTCTGTCAGCGATCGAAAAGGGACGGCAAGATGATCTTACTTTTACCCCGAAAATAAAGTTCTTTCCTTGCAGGATCTTTACCTATTCATAACGAGTTTTCCGTAGCTAGGAAAACATAAGAAAGTCAATTAATGCGCATGAAACAAGAGCCAGCAGAGTGAGAGGAATGTTGTGTTAACGACAGTTTATATGGTTTGTTTTGACGAAAAAAGAGCACCTACATGGTTGGGCTACTTTTGTCTGGAAGTGGATTTGATGGGTTTATGGCTTTCTGGAACATCTGGTCCTACCGGCAGCGGTTCAACAGTTTTCGTTTTGGGCACAAGGATTCTACGAAAACCACGCCTTCAAACCCGCCCTAGCAACGAAACATTGTCACGTTAACTTGGGTTTCTATTGCCATTGACGCGAAGGCAAAGTGCCAGCACCTCCTACTCCTAACAATTCCCGGAATAGATAATTCTGTAAACCGGGAAGCCCTGACTGACGGGCCAGTCGATCGACACAACCAAAGTATGTTACTGGGTCGTCGTTCGAGGCGTCAGGTTTCCCGCTCACATCACTCAAGCGCGAACATGTTCACCTGTTCAGACGTAAAAATTCAGACGAATAGTGGTGGAGGAGTGGTAACACGCTCCCCTCGCATGTCAGATGTGCGGAGTTCAAATCCCGACACGGCCATTGGATATGCACTGCTGATGAGCTCTAATAAGAGCGGAACTCGAATCCATTGCTTCTCCCTCTTTGGTGTGGACTCACCAGAATGATTGCGCCAGGACAGGAAGACAATCGTTCAAACGAGAGTCATGTGAATGTACATTCTACAAAATCCCACAACCACCAACACCTGAAACTGCTTTCTACCCCTTATAGTATGTCATCTCTGGAGAACACCAGGTCATGGAACACCATTTCATAGTGAAAAGTGCATATCTTAAAAGCTGTGGAAAACACCTCATCAGAGTGACAGTACACACAGCCAACTCTTGTGTTGATGTTACTGTGGCATTTCATCCCAGCATCTGAGATATCATCACTTGACTGAACATGCCACTTTCTAATCTGCATCTACCTTCATCTAGTGATTGCCAATGAACTAAAGAATAACAAGCTTGTCGGTAAACGACGGACCTTCAGCATTCCTTCTTCAGAACTGCATATAAAAACACTTAATTTCTGGGAGCTAACATAGCCGTAAACCTTATTTGTAAGATATCTGTTCAGCAGAATGAACTGCAACACCGCTATCCATAGAACATGTCAACTCAGAATGCTCTCTATTTCGTTACTCCTGTTGTAGTTAAGTGCTCGACTTGCTTCCTGAGCCCTCTAGGAGCCATCGTCTCAAAGCTCAGTGATCGGTATAATATTGGACGGATTTTGCTGTCTGTCATAGAATCGTTTATTTTGACATTGCTGGAACACTTTGGTCGATTCTTCCCCATGCCTCCCAAGCGTGACCGAATTAATCTAACCTTTTCGAGGTTAAAATACTGCGCGCAACTCCTTGCTGGACAAGCTGACGCGATTCACACCTGCAGTTCCAGTTCAGCGCATGAGCAGAAAGCTGTCAATCTTCGAGTTTACAGTCTTCGAGCAGAACTTCCGTTTTCGAGCATGCTGACAAAGTGGAAAGCCTGCAGGACGTACTTCGGTATTCTTAAAACCAGCAAAACAACTCCACTGATGCCGATATTTGTAGCCCTAACGGTCGCAATTGTTGTTGGGCTAACATATTCCCATAAAATTTGACAAAATCGGAGGTCTTGGGGGTGTATTTTTAGACTGATTCAAATAAGGCAAATCAGGGGACTCCCGACTGGCGTTTGAAAGAGCTGATTATGTATCCATCAAGGGGTTGAGGTGAAAGGTGCTTGATGGTGATGCCAGGCAACCAGACCCATACGTGATAACTTATGCCATGTCAGTTGGCTTTCACAATGTTATGTGCTTACGTTTAATTGGTTGATTGATAGCTTGCTGCAATTATTGATGTTGGCCGATAAATCTTCTGCGCATCCACCCACTCCCTCTGTTTTGTGGATTATGGGTCAAAACGTTAAAAATCCGTTACTGCGAATCGCGCTGCGGCCTTCCCGTGCCAACCCGAAGCAACACATGCGTACGGTGTCAAGGAGTTCAGAAATAGTGTTTGTGTGACAGGTAGTGAAATACGGTATAGCTCGAATTGCAATGGAAGTTTTTTGCCAGTTGAAGTAACAGCCGCACTCGCTGTGCCACAGGCACAACAGCAAACACAAGAAAATCACACCACATATTTTCATCTAGTCAGTCGGTGACAACGACGCAATCAACAAAACGCATGTGTAACATGACATTTACAATAGCCACAATCCTTGTGTTTGTTTTCCCCACAGTTACTCTAATAAAAAGGCACACAAACAGGTTCTCTTTTCACCGCACCGACTTACCACCTGCCCTGATGTTTCAGAACTGCAATTCCTGGCCTCTGCATAGTATGAAAAAACTGGTTAAATGAATTGCATTTTCATCCTTTGTGTAGCTTTTCGTTCAGAACTCTGTACTGTAAGATTTCCGGGCTTTGGAGCAAGAAGCCAGCAATGTTTGGGCATCGAAATAGAGGATGGGGTGGCGTAGATGTTGGGTTTCGACTGGACCCATAAGGATCTTTCAAGGACATAAGTCGTGGATTAGCTCAAACCACGTGACTATCAAGAAAAGTATTAGTAGCTATGAGTGCATAGATCAACGAAATTTCTCCAGCAACTATAGTTCACGAAATCCAGGAGCAGGAATATGATAATATCAAGTGAAAGTGAATGAATTTGCAACCGAAGTGAGGGAAGATCACTCAACCGCAAGTACCGGTTGATTTGCGAAAAACCAACGTGGATACAACATAGGATTGAACGTTTCGTCTGGCAAAGCTGTTGAGGTTTCGAAGTCCTATTGGCCTGCCTTAAACGCTTCTATTTGCATATATCCCGTAATCATCATCATCATCATTATCAGAACTGCGTACTTGTCGTACAGTGGAAATTAGCTTTCAGAACTGATAAGTATGGCAGGATTGCCAAACAGAGGCAGTTCATATTGAAACCTTAACTTAACAGGAGAGAAGTTCTCACCATAAGTGATCTAGATTTTTCCAGAAACTTAAAACTGGGACCGACACTTAGGGTGGTAATACCTGTGAAAGGAAAATATTTCCATGTCTTGTATATTGGCTCGAATGAACTCAAAAACAACCTTCAAAGTGTACATCTGGCTGAAGGGCATCACAAACGGATGGCTCGTTCTAATGTGGTTTAAATCTCATGTTAAAATACGTAGTAAAAATGCGAGGTCCAAGTATCCGAGGGAAGCATGAGGGCCGATTTACCCAAACATGGTCAGCAACAGTCAAGATGCCGGAGTTAGACTCGAACCGCGAATTTTTCGTCCAGCAAGTTCGCTCCTTAATCACTGAGCTATCTCAAGCTCCCAGCCAAAAGAAGTGCGAAAGTTGTACAAGGGTTACCAGTAGGACTAATCCTTGCTATGTTAACTGAACGCTCAACTCCATCCAACCCGGAAAACACTCATTACGGGTACTGGTGAGGAATCTTCTTTTCAGCAACTGAAGCGGAGTTCCCAATTCACACTCGGCTCACATATCCGGCGGACAATTACACTGAGAACTTACCATCCATCGGGCTATAGGGAGTGCTGTACGTCCTCAGCGATCCACACCAAAGATACTGATTCTGGTGAGCGGAGGTACTCCAACAAAACGATGGCTTTGTCTGTTTATCGTTGTTATGGATCGCCTCTTCAAGGTAAGGCTACTGAATTCCCCTTCAGGGGTTACGTCGGTTGTCCTGCCCTTGGAAACCGCATCTGGTGGGACCGATCAAAAGCGATCGCTCCTAGGAAGTGGTCTAATAGACAATCAATCGAAATTGAAAGCAATTATTTCAAAGAATTTGTGGTGATATTCCATGTCGAGAAGTTTTTAACCATCCTATAGGTTGTGTGTTATGCCAATGGAATTCTCAGACACCTTTAATTTATTGGTGCTGAAACTTAAACGTATGGAAATTAAGTGTCACCAGAAACCTGCGTGAAATTTGATGGAACAGGATATCCACTGTAGCCGGTTGCTGGAATCCTCGCGATTTTATCCCCATATCGGCTGGGTGCATTTCGACAAAAATGTACATGAAAGTTACTGGGCTCGCACTACCCATGGACAACCCTCTGCAGTCGGCGTAGGTGACTTTTGGAAGCACAGAGACGCCTGCTTGCATGTCCAACAAGCGGAGCTGGGGAATTTTCTATCTCTTCTGAGAGAAGTTCCGATCAAAATCTGCCTCCAAAGCTGGTCACTGCACTTCATGCTGATGGCTGGTCCAAAAATCCTAACAGCCTGAGGGTCGACCTAAATCGGTGTTTTCTGAAAGGCAATCTCTTCAATGAAAGACAACTTTAGTCTGAGGTTATAGTACACAGCTGTGTTCAAAATAAGTAGATTCTATTGTGTAATGACGTAGGAAGAAGGCACAACTCCGGACGAGACTGTTGGGTCGTTTTCCAGCCTTAGCCTCCCCACTGTTTACCTTACTGGTTCATCACTTATCCACTGTGCATGAGGGCTGCTACTCACGGTAGTAAATTTTCGATGCAATAACTGTTTCAGGTTGTGGATCACACTTTAGAGAGATGCACGCAAATCTCTGTTCTCGGGTGCTAAAATCAGATTCAGATCTGTCTCATTGACGTTTCAATGGATATACTATCAGGCATCTGCTGTGCTTGTCTTACAGTCCAAAAACAGATAAAATCATCCTGAACCCATTCGACCTAACGCAGACGTTAAGGTGCGGACTGATGACCTGTGGACCGATTCTACCCTCAGTATCTCGCTTGTTCCTCAGCAACTGAACAGTGTTTCAGTCCTCATAATTTCTACAGGTTCGGGAAATATATCATAGTAGATCACTGTGGTACACTACAATTTACAGCTGCTGTCGGGGGCGCAAAAACTGATGAGTCCCGCGGAAATCACGTCACGACCTCATCCTCATACATGTTATGTGAACTAGCTCTATGCAAGTCATCACCACCATCATAAACAGCAATCCACTGGTGGCAAGTGTTGGTGCTTAGTGCTGCATGATCGTAGATGAAACGTGAAACGAGGCAACTTGTCACAAAACCCCTTTTCCTCAGGTTTCAAGCCAAGGTGACTACAGCTCTGCAGTAAGTGTCCTTACGTGCCACTACTCACAAGTAGCCACTCATCGTAGCGAGAAATCCTATCATGGTCCGACCAGGTCAGCTGACTTGGTAGGACTACTGCGCCCATAAAATTTGGAGCAGCATGATGTAAAACCGCTTTACTCTTGGCTACGTTATGAATCCCTCCTCAGGTTTTTGCTGGTGAGTCCGCTTCCTCCACCAATGTGTACACGACCTCTCGCCGATCGTGTGCATAAATTAAGATGAGATAGGCATCCGTTGCGACACTCCACATACCTGGACAATTGTGCAGGTTGGACATAGTTAACCGTTGTCTCTGCTGATCGCCACGCATCAGCAACACACATCACTGTCTCCACTTCACCTATCGAGGACGCTGAATAGTGGGATGCTGTCACATGCTCATCCTCGTAATTATGTGGACCGCACACAGTTCCCACATGTTGAGAGTCATCATTTGATTCCAGGCATGGAATGGACAACTTACCCATTGACACGGTTCTTTTAACATTCACTCACTGTAACTTAATTCGAACTTGAACGGAGGTCGAGCCATGAATTTTTTAGCGGGAAGGTTACTGGCTAGTGTTCATTACTAAACTATTGATTTCTATTGACCACGACGGGTGTTTTGCCCTTCAAGGAAAGGGTTTCTCTTGGTGGGGCTGCTGCAAACTTCGCTAACCAAGCCGTCTCAGCACGCGTGTTTAACGCACCGAATCGATGTCTTGTGTGGATGATTTGGTATGATGTATCCGTTAGTTTCACTCTGTGCGTGAAAATCTGTTCGGCACTTGCATCATTTTTTTCTGAAAGATCCACCTTTTCATGTTTTATGCTCCAAACCAATTCATCTTGAACGGCAGTATAATGCTGCTAGTAACCACAACTTATCTATGGTCGTTTCGGGTGCTCGGCATCTTTTTATGGCTAGTGGGCTGAGTATGAGTCGAATGGGATATTTTGTTCCCCATCCCAGACAGTTTTCCGCAGCAGGCGCGTTAATTTTGGGGTTCTTTTGACTTCAATCCGACAACATTTTCTGGAACGAGCGACTTCATTACGTCATTTGTGGCGTTTTTTTCTCGGATGATCTAGTGTGTGTTGCTGATATACATGGTGTTCAGCTGTATACTTATATACCTAGCTTGTTTTCATGTGGTCTCACCGTGACTATCATTGATTACTTGAGTGCAATGGATATATCACGTTACTACTAGACAATATTATAAACACAGTAGCCTCATGGAATAACCATCTTAGGGAACGGCATTTCTGGAAGGTCCTGCGGAATAACTATTGATAAGACCGAAGATCTCTGAGCTTGTGTTGGCCTACGAGGCTTTTTTTTCCAAGACCTAGTTTCATTGTGACAATCCATTTGACCCCGTGACCCATCGACCCGTGTATCCTACCCCTCCACTTTTTCAGATTTGTACCTAACAATGCATGTCACTGATCTCTAGTTCCGTCTATATTAGTCAAGTTGACTAATCACCGACCTTTGGCGCGCCCCTTTTACCTTTCAGGGCGATTGAATACCAAAGGCTGGTAGAGCCACTTTTCAGATGTAATGGCTAGAACCAAGTTGGATCCTGTTCTTGGTCTGTTGTTACTCTAGTCATCCTTCAGTACTGACAGTGATGGCGTTCGCCATGTTGTCCCAGAGCGCTTGACTCTAATGAGGTTGAATTGTCCTTCCTCCGGAATCACTTCTCGACTTCTCCTGTCTAGGCTTGGGCAACCTGGTAGTATCCCAGCCCTCGTGCTTCCTTCGGGTGACACGGCAGCTAGGTACCGAAAGGGTGTTACAGCCGAACGATTATCTTTTTTTTAGCCCTCTGAATTATGGTGTCAAGTTGCTTACTCTTAAAGGCACCGTAAACTGCATCCAAAAAACCGCGTTTATTTCCGTCCTCTCGTAAAGGCTCGGCGTTTTGTCGAACGTTTCAAAAATAGCTCTGGGAAACCGTGGAAGGATGTGTACCCCATGGCAGACGCCAAAGGTTAGTGACCTACTTCCGATATATGTAGGACTGTCGTATTCTATCGCATTTATTATTTGATTTCTTCTTATTTGTGTCTCTATACTCGAAGTAAGCTTGATAGAGTATCTTATGTCAATGAGACAGAAACACAAATGAAGCCAACTACTCGATAGCCTTATGCGCCCACTTACGAGCTATTAAGGTCGTACATTCATATTACATCGACCCTGGTTGCGCTCAAGTGTTTCAAAACGCGTTGATTCACTTAACAACCGAAGCCTCGCCACCGAAGTAAATTTTCACTGTTGATGCTGAACTCCTCTCACTTATCGTTGGTACTGCTTTTTTGTACCCTTAGATATCTCCCGAGGATTGAAACATAAGGCAGTAGATGCAACATTGAAATTCAGTTGCACCGACCCAATATACTCATTTAGATGGCCTTTCGGGCTCTTGTTTGGTCAGTCATTATCGCCTAAGTTACCTAGACCACCCCATCACAGCACGGTCGAGTTCCGTCAAAGAATTATCGTTGCAGACAGTCGACTGTTGGATGAGATCGTCTCCTTCCACCAGCGGGTTACTCATTCGCCCCCCCCCCCAAAGTTCAGTAATGTGGAGAAGTGTGCGTAAATTTACAGATAAACGAGCGCTATATATAGTCGTATGGTCACAGTGGAGGAAGTCGGTGGGAAGAAGGAGTACTGAATAGTTTCGTACGGCGACTATAGTCTTCTCAGTCGATTGTCGATGTATGAAATGATCTGTGGCCAAGAGGAGACTGGCTTCACAGCTATCCTCTTCATACATGGGGTCCGGAAACAGCTTGTTCGTCTGCACCTTTCATGACTGTGATGCATGTGGAATTAAAAAATCCCCATGTCCCTTTGTTTCACGTCCTACATGAATCAACTAAGCAAACCAGTTTACATGTTTTTTCTCTTGCCGAACAGCAATCGATCTGCTAGAACGTCTTCTGGCCTTCAATCCAGCCACTCGAATCACCGTCGAAGAGGCGCTAGCACATCCCTACTTGGAGTGCTACTACGACCCGACAGACGAAGTGAGTTTTTTTTCCACTGTAGATTGTCCTAACCTCATTGCTTTTCGGTCTAAAGCATCTTGGACATTGTTTATTTCTTGATGAGTGTGACTCGCAGTATGCTGAGAATTTCATACCTGTGGTGTGTGACAATTCTGTAGTAAGTTGTAATTTGTAGGAAAACAGTGTTACGGAGTTGAGTATCACAAAAACACCCATTTTCATCAAATGTTTGGTTGAATTTACAGGGAGCCCACGCGTTAACTTTGACCTGACTGCATGAAAATAGCATGCTAGACCGTCCCGTGATACACTGCCACCGACTGTCCTCACTTTTAACACCAGGAGGGGAACCAACAGTAGTCAGAAAGACGGGATTGAGGAGAACCAGTGTTGCAGTGCACGATATCTTGTTCTCGGTGGTTATTTTTGTGCTGTTAGATACAATTTAGTAGGTCATTCATGTCACCTGCAGACGGCTGATTGATTTATACAGTAAGCAGTTCACATAGGGTGGCCAAAAACCGATGAGCGGTTTAAATCGACCGACCAGTAGCCAGTCTACCATGGGTGGGAAGGTCAAGATAACCAAGGTAAATTAGGGAGTAATGTACAGCATAAAATGAATACAGTGTAAAATCAAAATGCTATATTGCGAATGACCGGCATAAATATGAAGTGAGGACAAGACCAGGGTTTTGCCAGACTAACGTAAGATTAGCCACTAACTCGCAATATACACTCACTTGCACAGTAAGTTTGTGTTGACAGGTGACTCAACTGAATCCCAGCTGAATCCTCGTTTGTGATGTTGTCCTTCAACTAAATGTGCTGCACGGATGCAGCCTTATGTTTCAGTTAATACAATATTCGAGATATCGCAGTACATGGTTTAGACGGAACACGACGCTCACGGAAACTCGTTTACTGCGCCTGCTTGATGGGCCGCAAGAAAGGCAAAACCGGTCGTGGCCTGTCGAAGCAGTGTGTTCCGTCTAGAAACTAATTGTTTTTTATGTGCACAAAAACGGCTCAAACCGGTTGATGACAATAGTTTGCTTTGTCGGGATTATGTGTTTGTGCTTGGGAAGAACATAAGTGAAAGAGTCGATGTTACATCTGACTGTTTTCCCGGCTCCGGTGCCTCATGCCAAAAAAGTAGCCGATAAGAAACACAACAGCTTAATTACGAACAAGCGAGTGGGTGCGAAAAGTACAACAGCCTCGCGTTATATATTCAGGGGATACTGTCTGACCTTGATCCAAGGCTGTCTCGCACTACATTTTGAAGGACACTGTCTGACCTCGATCCAAGGCTGTCTGATCGGCGTTTAGTAGAGTTTGAGGGTCTCAGTAGGTTTCGGGTATTCTGGGATAATCCTCTGGAATCTGACCTTGACAGTTGACGAGATCTACGACCTGCCACTGTTTAAAACGCGTTGAGAGGTCGTGATTGTCAGACAGCCAGAATCACACCTGTGTAGCCACTTTTCGTGTTCCAACATGGCTTGTCGCTCGATCTATATGTCTAGATCTGCAGATACAGTCAAACTGATAAACCAAGTTTGACGCGCACTGTCTCCTCAATGAACCTTAATTTTGCAGCCTGTGTTGGATTCAAGTGACATATAGTTAGGAAGCCGATGGTATCACCCATGTGATAATGACTAGTAGATTGACTTTCTCGGCGCATTTGAGCCGCAAGCCAAACACTACCGAGGACAGTCATTGAGTGACGCACAGTCTAGCCTACAAGCAACCAATCCGATATGGCCCTGACGATAGAACTGAGTCTGCGAATGTCACAAAACTAAAGATCTGTTTACTACTAGCAATCTCTGAACAACTTAGTAAAACGTGCGTGTTCCAGTCGTAAAGCCACAAACCGGACGTGCAAAGTAATAACGAATGTTATCTAATTTAAATAATCAGGTATGCAATCGTTGGAAAGAACAATTTGAATGGTGTTTCATTTAACAAATTTCAGTGCACAATGATTAATTAGAGGTATGTACACTTGTAAAAGACCTCATGAGATAGGAGAGGACGCGTACAGTATAAACTCAACAAGAGATTAACTGCCAGTCGGTGTCCCGGAAGCGACGCACCAAAATGGAGTACACCACATGAGAAACTCACGACCAAGCCACTACACTGCGCCCAACCCTGCGCCAAGAGGGCGTTTGGGCTTAAAATACCTGTCGGCGAATTTGACAGCCAGTTTTCAGTCAGTCTTTCCTTCAGGAGGCGTTTATTCTGCCCCAACCTCACTCGCAATCCGTCAATTTGCGTTTATATCTTTTGAAGTGGATTATTTCACTCAGAGAAAGCCTTTCAGTCTGACCTCATTTATGTGAACTTGCTTGATCATGCATGCGACCTCCTGCTAACACTTCTAAGTAAAGTCGACCACTACAAAAACATCTGCGAACGCCCTTGGCCTCGGTTCATTCTCAAACAACGTGATCTCAGTTCAACACCAGGGCTAAAACAGTACCTAGTTCCCGGTCATTTGGAAGGAGCTCGGAATCGATTGAGGAGTCGTCGTTTCAGTAAAGTTTAGCAAACAATAAGGCACTAATTGCTTAGCAGACTTTTCTGAATCATGTTCGGCGGGCAACTCAGAGTTCTACGTGTAACATCACACCAGTTACATTCTGATTCTTTGCCGTAGTAATAATAAAGGCATCTTCAAGGCTCGTGGAACACGTTGCATTGAACCTTGAAGATGCCTTTTCAACCTTAGTCAGGCTCATACTATCTTGATTTCATCCCGAAAACTTCTGAATAAACACAAATGTTTGATTCCCGGAGTGAATGGTTTTGTCAGGTTTTCGTTGTGAGGCACTTTGCTGTTGGGTCACGCTGTGAGCAACGCAATCGGTGAAAAGATGCTTCATATGCTGTTCCATTTTCTAGATTTCAATAACTCCTGTTCTTAATTTAAAGGATTATCCGGCTTAGAATATTCGAAATGCGTTCAGTTCGCTTTAATCGTACACTACGAATGAATAAGTCCGTTAGCCAATCTGCTTTCTGATGCATTCCAAGGACACGGTGGGAATAGGGTTTTGTAGGTTTTGTAGTCCGCTTTACATCTTCACCACCGAGTATCATGAAATGTGTTTGGTGGCACTACCGGAATTCTGACTAATGACCTGAAAATTTGATCTTCTGGAAAGCCAGCAGGGTTTCTGATGCTGGTCGCCCAGTCTTTGGGGCTTGTGGAGGACTAGAAAACAGAGTTCCAAGTCGTCGGAGTTTGAACTGTGCATTTGTGTTAATTCAGGGCTGCATTAAAATGGCTTACACTGAAGGCTTGTGTTAAAGGATAATATACAGGTATTGCTTGCGTCAACTGGTGCCCGATTACCCGTAGCATTCACTCCCGACCTTACACTGGGGCATTGGACCTTTACTTGAAGTTCAACCAGCACCACATAGCCCATTAATCCCTGTTAAGAATTCCGTTTTTGGTGCACAAGTCGCGAGTGCGACTTTTGAACATAACCAGTAACCTTTGATAGTTTAGCTAGCATTTGTTTTCAAATGGTGTATCCCTGCTCAATATTCCTCTAAAGGAGATGGATTGTGAAACTATCCATTATCCAATATGCCAATCAACAATAGTACAGTGAAAGGCGTTTGCACCGCCATACCGTGAATGCTAGTAAACTACACTTTCTGCCAGGAAGGTTAATTTGCTCGACTCCCATTGTAAAGGGTGTTGGGTTCGGAACCTTGTCTGGTTTCGTGAGATGCATGCTGCTGACAACTTCCAGTGAGAATAATGCATCTGTATAGCGCTTCACGTATTCTCTCTGGAGGTCCACATTTAAATACTACGGACATGCAGCTGACTCATAACTTGAGTCCACCGGAACATCTAGACTTCGGTACTCACTCTCCCGTCTTCCTATGGGTTGCGTGGCAACCGTGAACCTACTGTACGGCTTAGCTTTGCACTGTGCATGCATTAGTACTAAAATAAACAGTCTTTCAGCTGTAACACCCTGTCGGCGCCTAGCTGCCATGCCAACCGAGTGAAGCGTGATGGCTGAGATACTGCCAGGTTCCGCAAGGCTAGACAGGAGCAGTCGAGATGCCGAGGTCAGGTTTGAACGACCGACCTTCAGTTAGTTTGCGCCCTAACCACTGAGCTATCTCGGGCATACATAGTCCCACCATCCACCCAAAAAGGCATTGTTTTCTTTTCCAAACCATCGTTGGCGAAAGGTTCGCGAAGAATGGTCCGTGATACGGCGACGTGAACTGGCAAACAGTATTGTGGGGGTCTCTGTGTCTTCCTGGTTGGGTTCCACATGGCTGGAACCGATGCAGGACTTGGCACGTGACCGACTGCAGCAGGGCGCATTCTGTCACCTAGCTGAGCTGTCTAGCTTAGGTTCGCGTGTCGCTGCACACTGGGCTCATGTCGAATAAGATTCGCGCAGGAGGGTGGGTCAGCCCTGCTGACGGAGTCTTACTTTGACTTGATGATCAGTATCGTTTCAACGGTGTACCAACATTCTTGGTTGTTTTCCCTTAGGATACAGAGTATTTTTGCACCAACTCCCTGTACATTCCACCCCTTTCTAGGGCTTTATTTCGTCATGGTTGTGTCAGTCAGGCGCTTGTATATATTACTGGTGTATTGCTGTCAACGATGATGGCGGTGATGAAGGACTAATCTATTTGTTTATTCGCTCTGAGAGTTCCAGAGCAATAGAATCCGTACTTACAACAATGATTCTCAAACATGCGACTGTCATATGATTGATGCATGTTGATTGACCCCCAGTGATGTTAAGATAGATTTCCGTTGAAATCAACATCCAGTGTTCTTAGCGGAAGAATACTATTTATCTACCTTATTTTTTAGCTGGTCTACTTTGGCTTGGAAGCTGAGCATGTCCGTGTATGTGTGTCGGTGCCTTAGTTCTGTGATTCTTGGGTTGCCATATATTGACATGGAGCAAAGCTGTGGTCTCGGAAATGTGAACACAAGGTGAATTGTTTACGCGCAACTACAACACCAGTATTTCTTAACGAAGAGATTGTTGTATGTGCTCCGACCTCCTTCTATGGGTCCAAATCGCTATGTTTCTCGGTCCCCGGGTGTCATGTGAGCGTCTCTCACCGTAGTTTGCTTGGTTATTATAGCACAGAAACCTTCAGATTACGATAAGTTTCAGTCGACCGGTAATATTACCCAGTTTCGGCTGAAAATACTGAAGTTTATGGCTGTCAGCTGATCTCAGTGGCGTTCTTGTTGCTACTTCATACCAGACTGTTTGATTGATTGCCTTGAAATGTAGGGATCTCGGAATGCATATGGTAAGCCAGCACTAGAATCCTGTTCTTTTCTTTTCTGTTTTTTAGTCTGATAGCAGTTGAACGCTGATAGTGATAATGCGGGTACAACTGTCTCTCTCTCTCTCTCTCATGCTTATTTGGCATTGGTCCAACAGGTTCTTTGGCAATGACTTCAGTCGTTACACATGATGCGCAATCTTTGTTCTAAAATTTTTATGTCCAGATTTCTTTGCCACATCGACGTCACGTGAATACCTCTTGAGGCACGAGTTATTGAAGAAATACCGTTTTTTTCGCCCCTATCCAACCACCTTCTTTCCGTTGACTTCCATCCATTCGCATTCCGCGTTGAGGAATGACTATGGAAAATATTCTGTCCACATTAACTCATCAGGTCCGCATGTACAAGTTACAATCCGGGAAATTGTTATAGAACAGCGCTTTTTTGCGTGGGTTCTGTGTGTATAGGAAGCCGAACTTTCACAACATATCAAATAAGAGCACACATCTGTGCTCTGAGTTCATCGCTCTGGATGTTTGGTAAAAATAACCCAAAATCGGCGCGAAATTGCTATACGCACTAAATCAGATCGGGATAGCTCAGTAGTGAATTGACCGGAAGACCCGAGGTTCGAAGTCGACCCCGGCGTTCTGATTACTCCCGTCATAGCTTAAGCATTTGAGTTCACGCATAACAGCTATCGTTTGAAGCGGTGTCGCAACTGAACGACCGTTATTATTTTTATTATTACACGATCATAATGTTTGGGTGTTCCTGGTACATTACAGCAATCATTTGTAAGGCGTCGTTTAAGGTTATGTAAACATCCTCGTGCGTTCCCTAGTCGGTTGATTTGAATCAATTAGGAACGAAATCGATCCATCAGTCGCTTGGACTGGTTAACTTATAGTTTGATGGAATAGTTCGGCAAAAACAAATCAGATCTCATGTGGAAAGTTCAGAGTCAAGACACAACACAGTGGGACAGGATGTTATAATCCAACTTTCCGGTTACCGTATGCAAGGATTCTGATAATCAGATCCTACTGACGCAAGCTAAGCTGCAATGCGTCAACTAAATGGGCCTGGCGGAGAGATAAATGATCGTCTCTAAACCGCCATGTGTGACTTGTGCACACCCCTTCCTAACATACTGTGACGGAAACTTCTCGTGAAACCGGGTAGCATAGACTTTTACAGTGCGCATCAGACAAACCGATTATTGCCATGTAACCGATAGCGGCGACTATTGTGAACCACATGTAGTACAAAGGATGTTATTGTTACATCAGAGCAGACGAGTTATGTTGCCATACGTTGGCGACCGAATAATATAGGCAGATTACATTGATATAGGTTTATTGTGTTAATCTTACAGTTCTAACATGATTCTTGGTATCCGTGCATTGGAGCATTCTGGAACGACACATCCGTAATGAATGTATGGAAAGCATTCTGCGAAAGAAATAACCTACTATTGGGACAGGAAGTGACATACCATCATTTTAACCTTGTACTACTCCTTCGCACAAAAGCTCTGCCTTGCCAGTTTGAAAAAGTGGCTGCCAAAATTATCATTGGTCAGCCGTCGCTTTGACTGACTTGAGCTGGTTACTCGTGTTTTCAGGATTTCCACAAACTCTCGTTTTACACATGCACTCCGAGTTTCATCTTTATCGGTTGCGTGATTTGCATGCTACGTGAATCAGCTTCATCGTTATGCCATTCGCTTCCTAACCGGGCCTTGGGGAACAGGTTGTGGAGGCCACCAAACCAGATGATTGACTGATTTGCTAGCGCTTGATGGCAGCCTGCAGGCAACAGCCTGACCCTTGCACAGCTAGCCCCGTCTTATGTTCGTCCCGCAGAGCTGTGCATCTGCCGACCGATATGGTGGTCTACCTACCTGCCGCCGTGGCCTACTATAGTGGATCACCAGTAGTGAGTTTGTTCCGTCAGGTGCAACGACTGTGCTTTATCCGAAGGCATTTGTACGTGCGCACAACTTAGTTCGCAATAATCAGCATCTAAACTGGCGGCTTGGGTATGTGAATGCGCCCCAGACTTCAGCGGACCGACGCATGTTCTGGCTTGCCATCAGCAGATGGGGAAGTCCAAATGTGGTACAGTTTTAAGAGTGAGCTCAACGGTGGACAGGTGTCGCTTTAATGAAGGAGATGCGAACACGATTTTGGGCAGGATGTCCGAGTGTTTGTCCCATGGTTGAAAAAGAGACGTGCCAACAGAGTGGACGAATTCAGTCTGTACTATATTGAAGCGATGATTTGATGGCATTGGTTGGACTGCAGTATACACGTGAGCGTTACGGGAAACGCCCCCTGTTCACTCTTGTGAAATGAGGATTTTGACGCAGAAGTATTCCGTAGAGTGACGTTAAAAGGCCACTTTTTCTCGATCAAAAGCGCCTTTTGTTCGCTTATACGAATACACCTCTAGTTCGGCGTCCGTTTGCTCCCATTTGTTCGGTATTGGAGTTTTTCACAGCTAACCACCGGGCTGCTTAGTTGCTTCACTTCCGTTTGACTACTGATAAACAACTCGTAACCTTGAAATCGGGCTATCCGTTCATCAACTTTGCATATTATCTACCTATGTATTGTTTTGAAGTTTCGCGGTAATGTCCTCATAGTTGATGTCAACATCTAATCGCGTTTTCGCAACATCCACTATCAACTGGGCTATCTCCAAGGTTCCTCGTATATTTTAATGCCTTGATTTTTCCAGCATGTTATGTCCGATTTTGATGGTTTACCGCAATTTTAGGATTTCTAGTTGGGTACATGCCAAAGACTCTTGAAACTGGTCTTTTCATACTCAGTTTACCCAGTATTCTATCTTTATGAGCTTGATGGGGTCAGGATATCCATGCAGAATGTGGTCGACTTGGGCTGTCCTCATTTTTGACATCTTATTAAAGCAGAAACACTGGAGAGATCTCATTTTATGTATAGATGGTTGGGTTCGAGTCCTGGCAGTATTCAGTTGTTCCGGAGGCTTGATGAAAACTTGTGCATAATCCTTTTGATTCCTTCACTGCTCCCAGCATCTGTTTAGTTTGTCGGGATATCCTGCCGCTTTCAGCAGCCATCCTCAATCGGGTATAACTGTTTTCGGAATTCTACTGTGAACGATCACAAGCCCCTCACGTTAACTTCAGATGTGTGGGGATATTTCTGTGTTACCTGAGCTAGAAGTGAGCACGTAAATCCGCTTCAAGCTCTGCGGACAACTTTGGATAAGTGTCATCGCACCTTGTTCTGATGATTCCTTGGGTTTTGGAAGCACCAGCCTCACAGGTCGCATCGCACTTGATTGGTCGTTTAGGGCGCCTCTGTTTGGTTCGCTCTACAGTCCGATTGCGAATCGAATCAGTTTGTATTAGTACATGCTCACCTTCAGTGTCCACCGCTTCGCTCGCCTCCAGCCAAGCTATCGCACATATCACAGGATGTGCACATGTACAGTCTTTGCTCGTCTGCAGTCGGAAGCGCAGCTTACCCGTGCAAACCTAATCACCACCGCCACTGTGATCGTGTTGGTGAGCTTACTGATGTGGTAGGCCCACTGTAAGAATCAAACGAGTATGGACCGGTTCGTTGACTCACTCTCTGAAACTCTAAATCCACTTGGGCTTGAGTTGCTCACCAAATGACTCGATGTTTTATCAAAATGGCAGACAGGTAATGAGGATAAGGTCGTTGTGACCGGTATGTGGTCTTATGATTATTCACTCTCCGGCGTACTATCCTGACAAGCAAGTCGAAAAAGGATTATCTTCACTGTGGATTGTTCGTTCAACTTAAAGTGCACTTCGGATTTAGGTCTCTTATTAGCACTTGGAGTTTGAAGGTCTAAAGAAGAATGTGTGGATTTCACTGCCTACTATATTCACCCCTCAAGGTAAGTTGCAGTAACCGTTGTCGACACGTCACCTCGATGTACACCCCTTGTCCGCTCAACACCCCAAGTTCCAGTGTGCCGGTTTTGGCCGTTCTGTTTTGACGGATGCAAAAGTGTCAAGTATTCGATTCTCATCCTAGAGATGGCCAATCGCTGTTGATCAGGCGGTGGACACATCGCCGATGACTGATCATAATCAGCGGAACAAAGTACTGCAAGTCAACTGAGTGGTATGTTCGTAAGATCAACAGGCTGTCTTTTTCTCAGTTAATAAAATGGGGTTAGACAGGCGCACAAGGTCCGTGGCTGAGTTTGTTTTCGTCAGGTACACCTATTTGGTCATTTTGACATGTATCGCTGTCGGTATTACAAAAACGAGCAACAGCCTATCTGAGGAGGAAGTTAATACCATGCTGTGACCATATGTTCCAGCGGCGATACATGACCTCAGTCGACATTGATGACCGACAACCTGCCATTTCATCTGGTCATTGTTTTGACTTAATTTTCCACAGCTGTCCGCCAAGCAGTTGCAATTTCATCCAGCTACTCTAATTTTCATTGTTGTATGGTTAGTTGTGTTCCTAATCTGAAGATGTCAGTTTGAGGCCTAGCCTTCCGTAACTGGGCTTATGACTTCTATCCACAGTGATGGATAAAAAACGGTAGGAAGGCTTGACCTCACTCAATTAGGTATGTACATCTGTTTGCAAATTCCTGCAAAACCATCGGTTTGATATTCCTAATTGGAGGTGTCCACTTAGGACAGTTCGTGTTCAAAAACATTGCTGTCATCTGTCAAAATTGCAGACGAACCCCGTGCTGTTTACTGGTCGAAATGTTGCCACACCAATAAACCTCATCCGGAGGCTGACTCCGGTGCTAAGCACATCCACGTTGTTCATGAAGCAGAGACAGCTTATACGTAATGCACTACCCATAAGTTTGCTGAAAATTCTTCGACAGCTTAGTTGTTTTCTGTAGAACGTTAAGGTTTTTGCCAATAGGCCCTCTCTTTTTCACCTTTATATTCACTCCTCATTGAGGTTATCTGCTACTCACAGTTACGGGGCAGCCAGGCCGCATTACTGATCGTCAGTGTATTATTGTTCGCCTTGGTGATGTTGATGGCGATTAGTATTTGCACATACATCCGGTTTGAGATGCCATCTACCACTCAAGGGTTATTGGACCACTCGTCACTAATGTGCGTCCTCTGGATTCACGGGATTTGTTTTATGGTCACATGACCAAGATACGGTTAACCTAGATTGGTATGTATACGCTTCAGCGACATTTTACATTGCATATGTTGCACGTTTTATTGATGACACAATCAAGTATTGGGTGTGCACGCTTGAGAGCACATCAGAACCTAGTGAACAAGCTTCTCCAGGCACACTATCCGTCCATTCTTTTTGTTTAGTGTACGCTCGTCTACACTGCTTCGCACACAAGAACGGCTTCTAATTTATGTTTTTCTCAGGTCTTATACAATTATTACTTCTGGTTATATCTGTTTCACAAAGACGGTTCTTAATTATCGATCCATCATGGGGACTAACTGTCTTCTACTTGGTGCTGTCTTGTGTCCTTCATGAGTCTGCTTGTGTGTACATTTTTGCATTACGGTAAACAAGGCACACAACTTTCCATAGGATCTAGCCCTACTTTGTTTTACCTTTGGTCATAATTGGTCTATAATTGATCCGTTTCCCAGGATGGGCACAAGGGCGCACTTGGTTTTCACTCATCTTAACAGTGGAATAGCGATATAAAATAATCCCAGTAACGGAATAGTGGCAAATTCAGAAGATGTACCCAGGTATACCGATTTTGCAACCAGAATTTTGTACCCTGAAGCAACACCGAGCCTCGGTGCGATCTGCGCCTGACAATGACGGGCATTTTTGCTGCAGACAGCCTTGGGAGGCTTATTAGGAAAGCTGTGACCTGATCTCGAAAGGGGCTTCCGCTGTCACTAAAATCCATCAATGATCGACCACATGACAGGCACAACTTGTTGACCTGAAGTAGCGAGGGCCTTCGTTTAGCCGGAGTGTTTGTGATCCCGCTAGGTCTTTCCCAATGAGGGGCTTGTGGCTTACTCATTATTGATGGCTAGTTAGGTGAACAACCTAAATAACTACGAACAGCTGTTTGATTACATCAACGACTGGTTTGACCAATAAGTACTTGTATGTAGACCTCTATCGAACAAGGGCCTATCCGAAAATTTCCAGAAAGCCTATTTTTTCACGTTTGATCTTGAACAGCTAGTGTTCTTACTGCAGGATATAAAGTCATCCAGGATCGGGATCGCAAGATTATCTCAATCCTCTGATTAAGCTTAGAGGGTGCATGTCACTGATGGCACATGTGTGAATACTACTCACGTGCAGCCTACTGGCCAAAAATACAAGGTAATCTGTTCAAGGCAATTCATAGCGTTTGTCCACGAGATCGGATCTGCTAAACTGTCAGATCTCTCACGATCGTCTGGATCATCAATTGATCGAATGACGAATGGGCAAATACAAACCATCAAATGTAAGCAACGAACATAGTCGCTTAGGCTAGATCTCACATACATTTGCTACGCATAAGCCAGGCTTAATTCGACTAAGGTTGCGAATGATTAGGACAGCAAATTTGAAGTTGTGAGTTCCTGGTCAACTGAAGAGTCCAAAAGTTCTTGAACTTAGGACCAAGAGCATATGCAGGAGTTGATGTGCTTCGATTATTCAGGGTCACCCACCCCTAAGTGTCATGGGTGGCGATTTCTTCACAGTCTGTTGTCCAATATATGCTTCTGTAGTGGGTGCAAGTGTTTTGCGTGTTTTTCTTTGTTGGAGTTATTGATGCATGCTCAGCGTAGGACCCTTTCTTCAACGACTCATACCATAATACTCTTGATATATATGTATATACTGTGTACACTATATATGTACTATCGGCTGACAGTCCCAACGATACATTGTTCTGCTTGCTGCAGTTGTTACTCTAACTTCATAGCGCCTCACGTTTATCTCAATCAAGAATAACCACCCGGTCATACGTGAATTTGGAGTAATGAACTAGGATGTCAGCTAACCAATAACTCGGTTAAATCAGTTCTTTTCAGTGTGTTGTTGGATAAATCCATTGTCATTCAGGACTCCTCAGTTTGCATCGTACCTCAGCAAATTCTCTTTAGATGTGTCTTGCGTCGTTAAAACAGTTGTTCACATGTTTAGCTTGTTGTTGAACTTTTAGCGTAATTTGTGACCTAGGTCGGTTATTTTTTGCTTAAACAGTAGCAAGTTACAACGCCTACAATGAAAACGGTTTGGTTGCACGAAATCAAAGCACCATACTTGAAGCATGAAATCACCGGAAATCAGCCAGTCGGTTAGAGTGAGACACCTCATTCAGCACTTTCCAGATTTTTTTTTCGCGTTAGTATCCACTCACAAAAACCAACAAATCAAGCTAGCATCACTCCGAGTTTTATTTGCTTTTGTTCCTCGTCGGGAGGTACACATTTCGTGGATTTAGAAGGAGGAGCTTAGTAGTAAATAACCTGGATGGAGCTTACGGAAATCAAAGACCTGGCCAGGCAACTATTCCGTTTCCGGAGAAATTTACTGCACTGAAAAAGGAAGCGGAAAGAATCGAGGACAAACCAGTATTGCGTGAGATAGCCTAGAAAAAAAACGCGATGCGAACCCCCCGAACAAAAATTGGTGATTGAGTGCGCAAACTCAACGGTTTTCATAAGTTTAGAGCAAGCTGTGCTAATTACCGTCATTGACAAAGTAGTATAAGTTTTTGAAGATTCATTTCACCATGATAAAAATTCCTCGGTGGGACAGTTGCGCAAAGTCATCTTCATAAGTCATAGTTCAGAGGGTTGTGGCAGCAATTAGCATTTTGACAAGCTGCCTTTGCAAGAAGGAATTGCTCAGTGCTCTTGTTGAGTGCTTGGATGATTCCACCGGCAGCAAGCTCAATAGCCCAATAAATTTCGTGCGTCAGTTTGTGAAAATTTTCAAGTGCAGCTTGTCACATATGTATCCCCAACTATGAGCCGTTACGTACAAAATTTTTACCATCTCTACAGTGATTAAGTCGATGGTTTTGCCGCCATTTGTCCGTGTGAGCCATCCATGCTTCACAGTATGACTTAACATTGACAGGTCATCTTGGTTTAGTTCGTTGATTCTCTTGAATCCGGATGCACACGCTGTCCTGGGTGGGGTTACTGAATTGTCCAACTTATTTTTTGCTATGCGCACTGGATGTAGATTTAACCTCAGAACATCTGGCTTTCTGATGCATCGCGTATATTCCGTCAGTCCTGTGATTTCGGCCCACGAAGACTTAGATCCTGTTACTTTTGAGAGTAGTTCAGCCATAGCTTACTCAGTCTTCCATTGTCGGGTTCACACGAGGTCTTTTTGTTTTTCGTGCCTGCGTTGATCCCTTGCTTTCTAGCTAGTCTTGCTGGTTTGTTTGGCTGTTGTCGTGGCTTGGTGTATTTTATCGAGAGTGAGTGGGTTCACCGACAGGTTCCTTCTGTTTGTTGTGAGGTCGGGGCAACTCAGTGGTTAAGACGCGAACTTACTGACCAGAGGGTCCGTGGTTGGAACCCAACGCCGGCATCTCAACTGCTCCTGCCTGGCCTTGGAGAACCTGGCAGTATTTCAGCTCTCGTACTTCCTTCGTGTGACGTGGCATCTACGCGTTGAAAGAATGTTACAGCTGGACGATTAACTTTTTTCGGAAATTCCATGCTGCTCTCAATAGTCGCTCTGCAAGACCAGTACCATATCTGTTCTAATTTGAGTCGTAATATCCACCCCTCAATGACCTTGACTTCTGGATCAACGATTTACCGATCAAAATGGTCATGCACTGCAGGTTGCTCGTTGAACAGCAATTGTACACAAAATCCCTTCATAGATGGGGCATTCCTATCTCCACGACTGAAGCTCACATGATGCATATATTTGGAAATAGATCGCAGAATTTCAAGCGGTCGTCTAAAAAAACCCGGAAAAAGTTGTCCTCTCTCAATTTAAATAGACTACCCCTGCGTACCACCGCGACATTCCAGTATTAACTCACGAGTGCACTGGTTTTGCCAGGTGTTCTAAAATTATCCTTTGCAGCTTACCCGCATATGTTCTGACAATATGTAGACCGCGTTTTTCAGTTGCAGAAAACAGTCACTGCTCGCATTTTATATATCTCACCAATGACGGAGTTTGTGTCGTCTTTCCGGAAGATTGTTTCTGATTCCACCGACTTTCTATCCATAGAATATGCACTGAATTATTCGTATCTCTTTTCCGTGCATTACGGGCCTGGATCGTAAGTGACCTCGTTCTTGACCATCCAGGGCATAAGTCCTACTTTGTGGACTTACCTTAACAATGCGTCAATCATTTTCTAACCAGCAAACCACTGATCCCTTTAAACCTGATGCGTATTGTTATCTTGCCCGATTACAAAAGGATTGTTCACATCACTCCTATTCATGTTCACACCTTGGCCCTATTTTTGGACAAAATATTTCCTCCATCCTAGTTTCCTCCCTAACCCCGAGTCCCTCGGTCGAGTCGTAGCTTGCGTCTCACTTTTATGTTCCGTTCGAACAATGTATCTCCAAGCCGATGCAAAATTTACCTGTGTAGCCTCAAATTTGGTGAGTATGCTTTAGTTGAAACCAAATTGGCTAACTTTTAATCCATTCTGTTTGTCAATTGTTGGGTAATGATCGTAATCGTGGCAATTGTCTAATCGATCGTCATGATGAACACAACTGTTACATCGCCTCGTTTCCCACAAAGTGTGCAGTCCTCATGGATTCACAGTTGGTTGGTCGTTCTCTGCTCAAACTCACAAGTGTTCATCTGATACACAACCAAACACCAGATGCGAAACCTCTTATTATTCCGTTACTTCGTTTGTCCGTCTTCCCGGGCGAGTTGACAAAACCTTGGTTGTCAGTTTCCCAAACCGGGTAGCCTTGTGAATAACTTCGTTGATTTGTATTTGGCCCGCTTCGGTTCGGGACCCATTCGCACGCTAAATTAAGCCACCAACTTCCGTCTTCATAAGTAATACACTGTTTACAAATTACTGATATGTGTTTGACCACAACTGCATCTCAGCCCTCTCCTAGTGGAGAACTACTTAATATCTTAAAGACTGACAACTACGATTAGCTGCAAATCTTAAGTCCGAGCAGGAATGCAGATGCACTTATTGTGGACGGAAAGACAGACATGTAGGGGACTCGAACCGGCAGGACGTGTGTTCCACCGAATGTACTACTCTGGATGGTGCCTCATATCGTCGAATAGGCCATGCATATTGTCTGCCTGAAAGTTATGAGTTCATCAGTAGTGTCCTCGCGAATTCAAATCAGTAAATAATCAGGTGATAGAATAATTTTAGCTTCCAATTGTGTGATTTAACAAAACCGGGCTCGCAAATATAGTGATCTCCGAAAAAGGGCTCCTCAAGGAGAAGCCTCTCCCCAGGAGAAATTACCCCCCTCAATCAGTTGAATTCAATTTATCAGCTATAAACCATGTGCCATAGACACAATGGTTCCAGCTTCTACAGTTTGGATCACCGGTAAGTGGAAGAGTGTGCGACATACGTCCTGGCTGTCCTGGCCTTCCCGATTCGAGAAGTTTTCTGGTCTCCAGCCTGTCTACCGGAACTTGTACGACTGCCCAGGTAAACAAATTTACCTACCACGTCGATTGGCTCGTCTGCAAGCATGAGGTTGGGGTTTGATCCCACTCAGTCTCGTAACAGCACTTTACACTTTGCAGGTGTGAAGCGCATGTCAAACCGTGCGGTAGAGTTATTTGGGTTATTTAAAATGGTTTGCATTTTTGAGGGATCTGAACCAAGGAGGGTAATATGGTCCGCACACTCAATGTCTGTGAGGGAACGTCCCGGGAGCATTTCGACCCCCGAGGTTTTAGAGGTAGGCGGACAAATTTCAAGCAGTACATCAGTAACAAATTTGAAGAGGATATGTGAGAGAGGGCAGCCTTGTCTTACACTACTGAACTTGGTGAACTCAGGCAAAGCCTTGCCATATACTCGTACGCGCCCACAGGATTTCGTATACAGTGCCCTCACAAGGGATGTAAATCTGGAAGGGACGCCTTTGATCGACAGACACTGCCACAGTTTCTGACGATCGACAGAGTTAAAAGCAGCTTTCATATCAAGAAAAACTACCAACGTGGGACGTTTGAAGGAGTGGCGCTGTTCAAGAACTTGTCTCAGGGTGAAGATATGGTCGATGAATCCTCGGCTCGGGCAAAATCCACGAATCTCTTTCTCTCGATAATCGATCAACATACGCAAGATAATACTGGAGAGCACCTTAGATGCGCGGATACCAGGCCGATGCCTCGATGGTTTTTGCATGACGTTCTTGCGCCCTTTTTGAGAACTGAGAGCTCCATTCGGCGGGTACTCTGTTTTCGTTCCAAATCTTCTGCAGTATGGATGTCAGATTTCACCAAGACCTCGCCACCTTCCTTGAAGAGTGTGGGGTGCAGACCATCCGGCCAGGTAACTTGTCGCGTTGGAGGATTGATATCTCACGCTGGATTTCTGTTGTTGATGGCGGGCTAGTGTCTGTGTTCTATTCAGGCCCACTAGGTTTTTTGCAGCGGTTGTGTTGAAGGGGACCAGCTGAGCTGTTCTTTGAAGTGTTCAGCCTATCGCTCAAGACGACGATTTTGTGAGTGAATTGCCGTTCCGTCTTTTTCAAATATCGCTTCGCTGACACTTGTCTTCTTTTGACCGGTTGATCGAATCAGCTGAAACAGAGCGCGACTGTTGCCTAGAGCGAAAGCCTTCGAAATCCATAAGCGTTCTCTGTCATTCTTCAAGTTCCTTACTATCAGATGTTTGAGGGATCTGCGTGCGCCATCACAGTCGCTAGTTGCTGGTATGGCCTTTCTGGCAGCAATATGATTTGCTGATCTCGATGATATCCAGTGTTCATTTAGTCGAGTCAGATGGCCTGGACAAACAATTCTAAAACCTGAGAGCATATCTCCTCTAATCCGCTCCCGTTCAACCTCCAAGCAATCTTCGTCATCCGCGTAACTGTACGTTTTCAGTCGCTTTCTAGCCAGATCAGCTGGATATTCGTGAGCTACTGAAACTTGTCGAAGTCAGTGAATGGAACTGCTCTGCTTTGGTACACGTAATGCTGACGGAAAGCAAAGTGATAACCGGGCTCGCACAATGGCATGATCAGGGTCAAGTTGCGTACCCCAGTAGGAACGACATTTTTTAACTGGCTCTCCATCGGTGACGGATAGCCACATTGTACAATTGAGTCCGTGACTGTCTTGTGGTAGGTGGCTTCCAAGTAACTCGATGTGAGCGTTTGTGTTGGGAGTTCATACTGGCCAGGAACAGACGGTGATCAACACGCAACTGAAGCAGTCGCTTCTCACTTTCCGTACGCTGAGTATCGACTCCAACTCGGCCACCTAATTGTGCTTCTTCTGGACTTAGCCGTCCAACTTGGGCATTCATATCACCCGCCAGGACTACTATATCCGTCCTTCTTGCCGACCGAAGCAGTCGTGACAGATCTTGATAAAACTCGTCCTTCTCAGTCTTAGAACTGCAGTCTGTCGGGGCGTATGCTGATATGACCAACAAACACCGTTTAGCGCATCGACCTGCATTGATCTTAATTGGGCCACACAACCGCACAGCGCAAAGACGACTGTTTACTGGGATCCAGTCCAGGAAGGCACATTCAGCATCGGGGTTGAGGGCAACACCTACCCGTAGATACCACAAGCCATTACGTCAGGACCATCAGATACCCGAAACATCTGGACTCGTCCTAAGCGGCTTGAGGCGCGCGACCGAATTGAGGTCTTGTATGCGTGTTTCGGAGACACAACATACGTCGACAGAGAGGGAAGGCAAGGTTTCAGCAATGGATGTTTGTTGCGCAAGTTGACATAGACTACGGATATTAAAGCCTGCAACGTGGATCAGATCTTTGGAGGTTAGTAAGCGATTACTTTGGTTTATTTTCCTGGGCGACGGTTTATACACGACATGATTGCTGTGGTAGTTACAGACGGGCAGATCACACTGCATCGTTCGGTGGGTGGGGAGGGGATCTAGAGAAATGTCAGTGTGCGAAGATCTGCAAGGGCGAATGATACTTCGCGGTTGCTCAAGCCGAAGGGGGTTTGGTTGAGGCACCCCAGCTTAAGCCTCTGACTCAAAGTCTGACCCATAAGGCGGTGAGAGGATGTCGGGTTTTGTTCGGGGACCCTGCCCTTAGCCACTAACTCAAAAGTCTGAACCGCGAGGCAGCGGTTATTAGGGGTTTCTTGTCGACCCTTCTCGGAGCAAATGACTCAATAGTCTGACCACTTGGCTGCAGGAGGGGGCCCGAGGGCGCAGGGAGTAAGGCATTACTGTCTCACTCCTATTGCAGCTGCGCACAGCATGTACCTTTTGGGCGACACCAGACTCTTTGGTTTTATAAGTATTTCGACCGTATTCAATAATGCGCTGGAGGTCACGGTCAACCGTTGGGCGATCGGAGTGTGCGGTTTTTAGGGCCGACCTTTTCTAACCCGTCCTTCCTCGGGGGAAGGCAGCATCGCTGCTTCCATGAATATGGACATGCTGGTGGCCTGGGGGAAACACCTTACTGCCTCCACACTCCTATCGCAAAGGACAGTACGACTTCACCTCCAGAACGCCTCCCCGTTGGCCTTCCTGGCATGGTTGAACCTTTAGGAACTGAGTTCCATCCAGTATAGCCCGCAGGATCATTGCAACACAGAAGCCCGAACACTACGACAAGGTGACAGCTTTAAGTCGGGGAATCCACCCCCTACCTGTTCATTAATAGTTTTCTCCCAATGGCTGCTTTATTTCAGAAAAGAAACCATGAACCCCATATTCTGTAGAAAAATACAACAGAAACACATGCTTCTTCGGTCGGGTGGTAAGTTTGGGACACAAGCCAACGCACCCGGTGGCTTCTAAACCTCTCAAAAACCTATTATTCGAACGTATCAAATTCACATATAACTTCGAAATCCTATCCGGTGCGTATATCCTGGTGAAGGCTAAATGATCTCGACAGAAATGCGCTGCTCTATAGCTACCACGCAGCAATGAGGAAATAACGTCTTAGTAACGATTGGGAAGGGAGAGAAAGGGTGAAAAAGCAGTGGAAAGTCCTGGTGACCTTATGGAATATGACTATGAACAAGGCGCCACACCTTTGAACAACACCTAGATATCAGTCCCGCCATCAGCAGGACGTGGTCGCCTCTATTCGGACAGATGAACCAGTTCCTAATTTTATGTTTGCACTTCCTATTGACACCCCGTTTTTCCAATATAATTCCCGCATGGCGAGCAAAACTGTTGGATGTTACTGAAAATCGGGACTCCCACCACGCCGGAATCCCATTCACTGAAGTGGATACAATTTTTTCCGTGGTCTCGGAGTCTCATTTATCTTGGTCTGTTTCATTGGCTGTCCTCAGATCTACCTGTCA
Organism: Opisthorchis felineus; assembly: GCA_004794785.1. NCBI lineage: Eukaryota > Metazoa > Platyhelminthes > Trematoda > Opisthorchiida > Opisthorchiidae > Opisthorchis > Opisthorchis felineus. The sequence goes on along the minus strand of SJOL01006425.1, from coordinate 745,145 downwards.
CGTAAAGGACACCCAACCAAACAGGTAAGAACGGCACCGGAAAGGTAAAAAAATGGCTGGTCCCTACTCGAACCGTTGTTCCATTAAGGTCTGGTGAGATGACCCATTTTGATGGGTTTTGAAGCACGCATTTTCTACTTTTCAACCATCTTGAGATACTCCTGACAGATCCGCCTCAGGGAACTCTCTTCTTTCAGTAATGCAGAAATTTGGTTCTACTACTGGTTGTTGGATAACTGTCATCCTTAATTATTCACGCCACGCCTGCTGTACAGCGAATGAATCACGTGCTAAGGATGGATGAATAGATTTCGCATCAATAAGGTAGCAGAATGTGAAGTGTTTTGTTTTCCCATAAGCCATGCTCACCCCTAAAATGTCCTCGCAACGAACAAACCAGTCTATGGTGTAATGTAAAAATCACAGTAATGTGGCTTCCACAACACCGTAGCAGATGGGTGACGGTCGGTGTTCTTTAGAGATACAACCAATGTCGAAACAAGTGATGTCACGTGGACGCCGCTGAGCCGTATACATAAATGCTCATGGTAGGCTTAACTTTTTCAGCTTGTTTTGGACACTCAGCCGGAGGGATGTCAGATCATTAGACCGTTTTTAGAAGTCGTACTTCAGCAAAACAATTTTTAATGTCGCTTCTCGGTTTGCCAACATAAGGTTTGTTGTTACTGTTGCAGTCCGACTGTTTGACCTCCGCGCCATGTATGTTTATCTTATGTCCACCCACTCGTTCCTACAACTCCCCGTCATTTGCGGCACTAAGGTGACATCAGTTTGTCTGTCAAGAATGGAGTGTGCACTGTTGTGGTACGATCCACTTTGCTTTTGGGATCAGAGGCGTTGCCACTGCGCCTAGTGGATCTTCGAAAACTGCTTGACTCTCGGTGTCTCCGAAGCATCGAGTTGATCTTATGATCAACTTATTAACTTATGATCATCACTGCTGTGGTATGCGACAGTCTCTCCAAGCAGGTTCGTCAATGGATATAGGTCTGACAAACAGTTTCCTTTTTATCCAGCTTTGGGGCCGGAACATATATGGCGTATTGTTCCTTGAAAGTGTACTGTTATGCTAGTCGTACTCTGATTAGAAGCTTTGGTTGAGGACTCTAATCGTCCACCTTTCTAGATTTGGGCGCCTTGAAAGTATCTCGGCTAGTAAATCGCCGTTACATACGCAACTATGTGTAATACCGTACAACATTGGTTACATTATTCGCTGTTTGTGGTATGGCGGACCAGCGATAACATGCGGCTGTTGATCCTCAGCCCCCCCCCTTTTGTCCTATTTAATGATCGCCCTTCTGTAGACCCTAGCGGTAGTCAGGCGTCCAGAGAAGTCACCACTGTCCATAGCTAACAATAATACATAGCCGTTCAGCGGTAACACCATTTCGGCGCATAACAGCCATGCCAGGTTGCCCAAATCTAGACAAGAGCAGTCGAGATGCTGAGCATAGGTTCGAACCACGGACCACGGTTCATCCCTCAACCACTAAGCTATCTCGAGCTCACACCTAACGCTTCGCATCTATTGTTGAGTCCGTGTTCTCATTTCCTGTCGCAACCTCAAGCAAATTCACCAACGTAATCTTGGTTTCTTATCGACTGGCGTTCTTCGTATTTGTGAAGAATGAGCACAAGATCAAGTTACGGTAGCTGAGCTTATGGCTATTTCGACACCATCGGTTTCCGACTTCGGGTGATCCTGTGGCTGTTTCAGCGGACAGCTTTCAGCTCCCAAGCCATGGATTCCTTGCTTGAGCCGCTGGTCTTTCTTTCCACCTCCATAAGAACTGGTTCCGGTCGAAACGCTAACCGCTCTTTATTTACGATCTTTGTGTGCGCGTCAACCAATTGTAGCTCCGACTCAGTGAAAAATCTCACCATTGGCAGACGGCGGTGGCTCTTTTCGCTCTTCCTTAATTAGGTTGTTTGAACTCATTTAGGTGCAGGAACGCTTCCCGATCTACTTAGCCAATGGTTGATTATCTCTATTCAAAAAGGCACCGAAACCGACCACTCTAACGATATAGGTATAAGCCTTACGCTTGCCAAAGTTACTGGCTTCATCATTACTGCGATGCCTGGCCGCAGCGGAAATCCGATAGCATCACATAGGATCCCGCCAAGGCAGAGAGTGCATTGACCGTAGCTTTACATTGCATCAAGTGGTTGAGCAGTAGTACACATATCGGCGACCAATAGTCGCGGTTTTTCTAGACTTTGGACAGACATTCAACTTTAGATGGGCTGCCTCTTTTTCATATACTTGACCAAGGAAGAATACTTCCGAAATTCGCAAACACACTTCATGCACTTTATGCTGACCACGTAAAGGTTTAAAGCGAACTGTCCAAAGATTTTCCAACTAACAATTTGGGTTTGTCAAAGTTTCCACCTCTCTCTTGTACACCTTCGTCATCAACACCATCGATGCGCACTTCCAGGAATGAAATCACATCTAGTGAAGGACTAATGGAAATGATGTAGATAATATGTAGATATATCATCTTGTTAGTTGACGACCATCAGTGTGCACAGTCTACCTAAATAAAATTTCTGAGTTAATTTCTCGTTCAGACAAGCGCTTCGCACCTTCAACCTTTAAATTTTGACTCCGGGATTTTTATTCCCCTTGTTTCTTTGAACTTTAGAGAGAGAGAGAGAGAGAGAGAGAAAGCAGCGGAGAGAAAAGCTCCGTACACATAACTATATTGTAACCGATGTAGTCAGTATACTGACTATGAGAGTTTCGGCATTATTTGCTACCTAGCGTCATTTGTAAAGTCAGAAACAAATTCCACGGGTCACCTATGTAATCTTACCTTAGGAGTGCGAAATTTTGCCCCTCTGATCTGGAGACTTTGAACTTTGTTAAACGCTCGATTATCGACTCCTTCGCAGCTGGACAGGCGTCATTTGATTGGAGCATTCGCACAACTGGGTGCTGCTCTGTCGAGTACTTTGTAACAAAGTAGAATCACTAGAGCAGCAAATCCGAGCTGTCTGCCTAAGACGGTTTGGATAGACAGGCCCAGCCACTGTCTGCCAATGGAAGGGCTACTTTATACTCAAAACTCTTTGACGGAAATTTTTTGGGGTACATGTTACTGAGACGCAAAATGAAGATAGCTACAATCAATGTGGGTGCTGTGGGGTCTTTGCACCCCCATGGTTGGGGTTCATATGATTCTCTGTGCACGTGGCTCCAAACCCTACAGGACATGACACTCAACCGATCCCAGTGGCGTCTATGCAGTCACTTCTTAGCAGGGCTACTTAAGTAAAGTTTCTTTGTCGTTTTTGGTAAACGATGCTCGGCCTACCTAACTGGTGTGATGCTAATCGAGAGTGTAAGTACCTCGTTCTTACTCGTTTTCCATAGGGACATAGAGCTTTCGGATCTAAGTCCCTAGCCTTTCTTTCTTTTTATTCTACTAGGTCATTCTTTTCTGACGGTTGTATGGAATTTGCACGCCGATATTCACTACCGTGTTTCCGTCATTGATGACGATAAAAATGACCGCATGCTTCTAATTCCCATGTTCAGTCAGCCATGAATTCGTGCTTCATGTTGCTTCTGGCATCTTCTCAACTGGTCACCACCGAAGACTCTGAAGATCATGCACCTCCCTGAAGACTAAATCAGTGTCCAAAGATAAATATAATCTGGATCTTAAAATGAGAAATGTGAGCACAAGCTGGAAAACCGAAGAGACCGGCCAACCGCCTATCTCCCGCCTATCGAACGGGTGCTGTACCGACTGAGCATCAATCCCCGTCCGCGCCAGAAGGTACATCTCTAACACCCCAAAGCATGTCAATGGGAATACCAAGATGATGCAACTAAACAGTGTCTGGCCGCTCTCTCAGACTCGGAAGATGCAGTTCATTCTCACACGTGGGAGAGTCGAATTTCCCACAAAGAGGCCTAAATCTGCCACACATTTACTGCTCGTACCCTAATGAAAATCACCGAACTGTGTAGTTTGCGTTGAATAATAGATTGATTACTTGTGGAGAATGCTGCTGAAACGCCTAAAGCTATGCAGAGTTAAACCGCTTCTTCATCATATACACCTGAATTAAGACCTTTATTTATTCCTATGTAAATTCTACTCTATTCATGCGTTGGCATTTCACTTTGTTGACCGTGAATCGATTTACCCAAAAACTTTCTCTATTCAGCTTCATTTCAACTTAGTATCGGGTTTAGAATTGGGAATTGGAAGCGACAATCTGGTATTAGTCTAGACAAAAATAATCCAGTGCAACCATAATTCTAAACGGGATGACAAAATGGCACGCGATTCCGTGCACGTCCCATTAGATGCTGGGTGATGAAAATATAGCAAAGAATACACTTTGTTTTTAGCCGGGCCTTGATATCGGTCTCGACTGACTGACTGACTACACGTAGTTTCAATCGATTTCCTACCTGTGCTGTCGGAAAGTTTCTAGTTTCCCCAATCGCACAGTCAATCGGGTTTGTGGGAATCAGATCGTTTGTTGCTTGTTTCCTCCTGTGGCGTTATTTTTTCCAAGGAGTCCTCGGATTGGCTACTCCATTGCACAACGTAACAAGTGTGCCCACGCACACTAATCTTCCCGTATCCTGGCTACTGTCCGCGTCTAACAGACTGCTTTTCACTCCCCCCCCCCGATTCTTTCAGCACAGATTGTTTCATGTTTGTTCAGACTGAGGATAGTATACTCTAGGTTCATTTCTATCTGTCAGACAGTCATTGTGCACTTGCCTGATTTACCCCCAGTTCAAAATTGTCGATGATTTCCTTTTTGAGCATCGGTGAATCTCGTGGCCAGTCGTAGTAGTTTCATAAGTCAACCGTAACTGGTCATTGTTTACCGGTGTACTCTGACGTGCACAAGGCAAGCAACCCATGTATTCAACTGTCTGCAAATACTACCTCTCCGGAGAGACCCATGTACGTCTCATGTGTACGTCATCTTCACTGTGGCGCCGCGGTTGCCTCAGTCGCTTATCTTGGTTCATGTTTCACGGGTTTGGAACTAGTGGTCCAATGTTTTTTTTCAAACTACGACTGTTTCCACTCAAGAACAACAGAGACTTTGTCAACGTTGTATCTCAAATTCAGTGTGAACGGCAAAGTATTGGGAGTGTTGCTCCGAATTCTATTTCTACAAGAAAATCTCATTTTTGATTTTTGGCCTTATTGGGTTTCTCTCAGGAGGGGCAGCAACGGTAAATCGTCCCTTCAGTTGTGCTATAATCTCAACCTGATTCATCCATAGAGTCTAAAATGGGAAGATCCAATTTCAAGATTACTTCAGCTTGACTGCCGAATCGTGTCTGGCGACTTGTGTAGACTGATGCTATAAATAAAACGAAAGAGTCCCCTCCTTTTCGGAAATCAATTCTGGAAGTTGTTTCGACTATCGCTGTTCTTGTTGCTGGGGCCTGTTTGGCGTGTTTATTCGGGGTCACATCTTTTTGTCAATTCCTCCAGCGGCACAAATTGGTTAGCCTATGTGAACTGTCTTCTGATGCTCATCTTGCTTGTTTGTCGTTTTCTCTTTTCCGTTCTTTTATACGAGTGTTTCAAACGTGACGGTTTGGTTTATTTATTTATTATTTATTTATTTATTTATAGCCTGTCGCCGAAAGACCATTTTCCTTCGAAGCGGAATTGGACGATTTGCCAATCGCACAGCTGAAGGAGATGATCTATCAAGAAGTTAGCCAGTTTTCCGAACCGAAGTGATGCTGGACACCGGCTGACTGTATCAGTTTCCAGTTGCTAATTTTGGCAACCCTTTTTTCTCAATTTTTTTATTCTGATCTCCTCAGACAGAACATAAAACAGCGTTTTGCTCAAGCAAACCTGAAGATCTTGTTGTGAATGTGAGTGATCTTGTGTCATGGTTCTGTGACAAGCTTCCAATTTCCACATCAGCATTCCACACACGCACACACATGCACACACACACACACCACTAGTGTATGTTTGGCTGACGTTTTCATCCGAGCCTGAACTCATGACAAAACCCCTTGTGGTCTCGGCTTCAGTGTTTGTGAACACCAGAGATCTTGTCAGGTTTCTACACCTCACTCGCACAACGCCAAGGTGTCCAGTCACGTTGACCTCGGTGCGCGTTGCCTTCTATTCGGCCGTTATAGATGTGTCCCCTACTCACACACACTCTCTCTTTGCTGTGCTCGTTTGTTGTCCGATTCTTTCCTCTCTTCTTGTCGTTCGAACGAACACCAGTCAAATCAGTTATCACTTTTCGTATCCGCCTGAACTGTCTTCTCACCACCCGTCTTTCCGATGTTTGTACATTGAATCTGCACAGATTGACCTAACAATTCACCCCGATCACATACTGTTCATTAATCGCCAGTGCCAACCCGCCGTGTATTTCTCCTCTGTTCTCTGACTATTTTCACTCCTACTATTTTTTGTTCATTCTATTTTTTGATTCCAGCTCCTTATCGTGGAATCAGGAGAAACTGCTGGGCCTCCGACAACATTCACAGCTGGGGTGATCACCGTACTCTCTTCGCTCCTTCCTTCTATATGGCACAGGCGTTAGCACTAACCTAACTTAACTTTGAGCATAGGACTACGTTCCTCTACTGTTCGAAGTTTTGTTTCTTTCTCCTAATCTCCTACTTTTTTGTGAACCAATGCTAAATACGCAGCCTATTTTATACCTATTTCGAAAAGACTTTCGGGAAATCGTGTTACTTTTCTGCTCCATCGGTAGTTGTCGTAAACAGTCTTGCAGTGCAGTCTTGCTGTCTGTCAACACCACCTTCCCGATCAGTAATCAGTGTGTGTGTGTGTGTGTGTTTGGCCGCATACAACTATGAAGACAGAATGTCCCAGTAGAAAAAGAAGAGCGGGTGGAATCGTGAAAACTTGTTGCGAAAACGTGTCCAGAGGATACGACGGTCAGGTGTACGACAACTACACCCCCGTACAGTATTCAATTCCAAAACACTCCTGTGGCTGAGTTTGGTTGGATCAAACCACCGCCAGTTTAATTTTTCTTGGTTTGAATTTTTCTGGAATAAGACTACTCATGCTTTGAGATTCCGGTCGTCAGGAGAGGGAAGTTGTTTGCTGCTGGTAGCAGCTGAATGCCGAATTAGAACCAGTGCACAAGTTTTGCATTCTTGTTGTGAAGACCAACTAGAATGGTCTTTGTTGGAAAGGTGCTCCTCAGAAAGTATCGTTTCCAAGCCGAATCCCACTGAACCATACAAAATTGATCATATCTTTTGGGAGCTAGTGTGGCTTGAAACGTCACTCGCATCGTTTATATCTCAGAGCATGGGAGAAACCAGAGTTGTCATGTGTTTCTCAGTTGTAGAATGTTCTCACAGTTCTTACACTTATTCATATCTGTTACAATCTACGATAAAACGGAACGCTAAAAAACAAACAAGCTGGGTCACTTCCGTCCAGTTCTTGAGAAAGAATTGTTTTCTTGTAATTTCCAATCGATTGAAACATGCGAGACACAAACAGACCCTTTTGTTTGTGCGCTATTCTCAGGCGTCCTACACATCCATTGTTTTACTGTCATGGAATGAATTAAACGGAACTAGTGCATGTCGCTAATGCGTCATCCCGCCCTAAAACACCTGATTCTGACTTTCTCTTCTCTCTCTCCATTCACACGTAGGGCTGTGAGGCATGGCACGCTCTAACCTGCACCCTCAAAAGTCTCAGCTACGAACTTTGTCCTTTTTGCTGTAAAATGCCACCATTGACGCTAAACATCAGACACGAGGAAGCCATCGATGAATAAACCCAATCTGTATATCTAACAATTTGGTACAGAGTTATTATACCCGTCATTGAACTTTGATATATTGGTCCCGGGTGGTCTGGGGGCACACTGAATGCTTATCTGTGGTCGTAGATGGTCCTGACGTCAGTTTAAAGGATACTTTGTACAGCTTAGTGCAACGGTGTACTCATCTGTTGGCCAATGGTGTGACAATTTCCATCCACTACCAGATGTACATGATAGAGTACTCAAAGGCAGGACCGACGACTGTCGAAATAATAATCCTACATTTGGATGTGCTGGAATTGGGGAGTTGTTCGAAACCTGTCTTAAAAGTAAGGTTTACTCGTATGGAGATCGCATGCTCAGATTACCATGAAGTTTTCAGGTTGAACTACCCAAACCTATTCCAAGCCGGTCAGGATTTTCAATGAGAATGATTTGAGTGTTGAAGTTGAACATCTTAAACAGAGTGACGTCTACGGCAAATCCCATTTCGACTCAGCAGGTTCATGGTTAAAAGCAGTCTGGTTGGCATCCTGAATGCGATGCAGAGCTTGCTTCAGTGATGGTCCGAGGTGTCAGTAGTCGGTGAGTTCAACAACTTGGTGGTGTTAGGAGAAGTTATTCATTGTGAGAAGGATAATGCTAGGTTTGTCAAATCTTCCAGGTGTCGACTGTTTGCCGTGCTAGTCTTTGGTTGAGCTTTCCCAGGCCACCAAATTACCCGTGTTTATGAAAGGAGAAAGCACCCAACCACACGTATTCACCCACTATGTGGCTCCCCGAACTGATGTTCCACGAGTTCAGATGAAGCTTATTGGGATTAACTCAGCGTTGACTCATCATCAGAAACAGCAACTTAAGTGCAAACACTGATGCTTCATTGTCGTACAACACTAAAATGAAAAGAAGGGAAAAAGGTGAATGGACGATGTGCTAGTCTATCACAAGCATTCTGAGGTGCACACACGTCCAAGCATTCCATCAGACAATCTTGAAAGAAACTGACAGCACGAAAGGCATTGAGATCGACTAGCTACCATTTCTTGCTATCATTCCAGCCAAGCTTGGCGGGTTACGTCGACCCATCCCGAAAGGTGGACCGCACCAACAACACCTAAACTCTTCATCATCTCTCACACGTTGTCACCTGGCAGTTTGCACAATTGTGAAGGAGGCACGGGGAACAACACTCGTCCCGGTAGGTGGTGTGTCGGCATGTGTAGCACATGGCCGAGTCACCGCAGTTGGTAGTGCTGGACGTTTTCTGCGACTTAAGTACCCTCTGCACACCCAAATGCCCGTTGACTAGTCCCTTTGGTCTCATCAAAGCCGCAGGCTGGGAAACTCAGATGCCCCATTATCGGTTAAAGTTCATTAGTGGCCCATTTAAAATATGGATGCATTTCACGTGCACACAGTGCAGATCATCTGAGAAACATGCACGGAAAACGCTGACTTCACACTATAGACATTGAAATGCTCAAGCCAGTGAACCGAAGGGTAAAGGTTATGTTGTTAGCCCAAACTTGTCACAAAATAGCCCGTTAGTGATGAAGCAGCGTTCGTAGGCATGAACTAAGGAAGTGAATTCCTAGGTCAGTTTCTGTGCATCCGTAGCCTACCTGATGAACCTCGTGCTTCCTTTGGGTGGCATGGCAGCTAGGCACTGAAAGGGTGCAATAGCTGAACGATTATTTCATTATTATTAATATGAACAAGGTTTCGTATGACCAAATCCTTCACGAACACCTTACAAGTTAAAACGAATGCGAGGGGAACCTCAGTGTTCGGTAGCTGTGTTCATCTGAAGGAAGGGATCTGAAAGAATCTTTCTGGTCCTGGTTAAGTGCAGATGTGCTTAACTTGCTCACACCTTGTCAAACAAGCACCAACGTGTATTGAAATCGAACCACGTGAATAAAGGTTTGTGTGAGTGAAACATTTGATCGTGAAAATCTCGTGCTCATCCACATCACGTTTTGTATGCAAAAGCTTGGAATTCGTGCCAATCTACAAGTTTGTCAATAACTATGAACACAACACCGATACTGGGTATGGTTGACTTACTTCTAAGATCCGGATCAGTCAACTGCAAGTTGGTGATTGACAGTGTGTGGGATTTAGCAACATACATCAAAAGTGTTCAAGCAAATGATCAAATATCCCCGTAGATATCATTTAGAGAGATGAAGCAGCAAATAAAACGTGTCACCATGTGGTCAACATTACTCTACCTTCATCCCGACCTAAAGCTGCCACCTTGACGAGGTAGTCGGGCTTGAGTGCTGCAATGATCCCACGGGCTACACTGGCTGGAACTTCGTTCCACAAGGTGCAACCATGCCAGGCAGGCCAAAGGGGAGCAGTCAGACCAAGAGCAGCGAGATCCCGTACTACGAGGCGGTCTGGGGGTAAAGTCGTACTGTGCTCTGCGACAGGAGTGTGAAAGCAGTAAGGTGTTTCCCTCAAGCGAGTAGTATATCCATATTTATGGAAGCAGCGATGCTACCTTCCTCTAGGAAGGACGGGTTTGAAAAGATCGGCCTAAAAACCGCACACTCCAATCGCCCAGCGGTTGACCGTGACCGCCGGCGCATTATCCAATACGGTCGAAATACTTTCAAGACCAAAACGTCCGGTGCTGCTCAAAAGGCACCTGCTATGTGCATCTGTACTAGGAGTGAGACAGTAATGCCTTACTCCGTGCGTCCTCGGGCCTAGACGGCCCCATGCAGCCAAGTGGGTCAGGCTGTTGAGTCATCGGCTCCGGGCAGGGTCCCCAAAGAAGACCCTACATCCTCCCACTGCCTTGTGGGTCAGACTTTTGAGTCAAAGGCTCAAGGTGGGGTACCTCAACCAAACCCCCTTCCTCGGCCTGGGCAACCGGGAAGTATCATTTGCCCGCACAGTTCCGTGTCCACCGATGTCCCTCCCCAAACCCTTCCCACCACACAAGCAAACGTCACTGGGTCACTTGACTGTCAGTCATCTGACCGAAGGTCCTCATGCTCCTCGCTGCCTATTAACAGTAAACAAAATAACACCCTTCTAAATCCACGAGATCCTTTCTATATAGGACCTTTTACCGTCCGTACTCTATTTCAAATTGGCAAACAGGCAATGCTTGCTGAAACCTTATACTCCCTTAAAATTGATGTATGATGTGTCTCCGAAACATGTATACAAGACCCAAGCGTGGTTATGCATCTCAAAACGCCAAGGATGAACTCAGCTCTTTCACATTTCTCCCTCCGTGTGTCCGGTGACCCAGAAGCGATGACTCGTGGAATATATGGCGTGGGAGTTGCACTCAGCCTCAGGGCTGAACGCGCTCTGCTGGATTGGATCCCAGTGAACAGTCGTCTTTGCGCCGTCAGATTATCCAGTTCAATCAAGCTCATTGTCTCTCGGCATAAAAAGCGGTGCCTGTTTGTAGTGTCGGCTTATGCCCCAACGGACTGCAGTTCTGATGCTTAGAAGGATACTTTCTATCGAGAGCTATCCGGGCTCATTCGTCAAGCGAAATGCACCGACATTGTGATCCTCGCAGGCGATTTGAATGCCCAAGTAGGTCGCCTGAGCTCCTTGGAATCACATTTGGGCGGTCGATTCGGAGTCGATGCTCGCCGCACAGACAACGGAGATCACCTCCTTCAGTTGTGTGCTGATCATGAACTGTTTCTGGCCAGTACGAACTTTCAGCACAAACGTTCGCATTGCGTAACCTGGCGGCCACCAACTGCAAATCAAGCGTGGACCCAGTTGGACCACGTGGCCATCAGCCACCGGTGGAGAGCCACAATTCAAGACTGCCGTTCCTTCTGGGGCACACCACTTGATTCCGATCACGCCATGGTGCATGCACGCCTGACAGTTCGCTTCCCTTCAGGCCCTCGCAAATTAGTAAGAAGCATGCCCATCCACTATCTTCGAAGAACTGCCATAGCTCAGCAGTATCGATCTGAGCTAGCCCAACAACTCTCCACAGTAAACCAATACTGTGGTGGTAGTGGACATGTGGATGAAGCGTGGCAAACTATGAAAGGAGCTATGTTAGCGGCATTCAGTGCTGTCTGGCCGACCTCTCCGATTCGACCACAAGACCACTGGATGTCATCGAGATCACTATCCATGATTGATGCCAGGAAATCCATACCAGCAGGCGACGAGTACGACGACGCACGCAAATCCCTCAAACGCCAAATAGTGAAGAGTCTAAGGAAAGACCGAGAGCTCTGGTGGACATCGAAAGCTCGGGAGATGAAGAGGACTTTTGCTACGGGAAACAGCCGTGCCCTATATCAACTGATACGGTCAGCGAAACGACAAGTGAAAAAGATGGCTCATTAATTCACTCGCAAAAACGTCGACTGGAAAGATGGGCCGAACACTTCGAAGAACAGTTCTGCTGGCCTCCTGCAACACAGCCTGTAGAGATGGTGCATACGGGCGAATGGAATGTAAACCTTGATCGTCCGTCGGAAGAAGAAATAAGGTACGAAATATGCGTACTGAAACGTGAGAAGGCACCAGGACTGGACGGTCTCCATCCAGCCCTCTTCAAAGAAGGCGGAGAATCCCTGGTGACCCATCTGACAAAGTTTATTGGTGCTATGCGGAAGGAAGAGAAGATGCCTGCAGAATGGGGCATGTCGACAGTTATTCCTATCTTCAAAAAGAGTACGCGGACTCTGTGTGAAAACCACCGTGGCATCAGCCTGTTAGCTGTGGCATCGAAGGTGCTCTCTGGCCTTATCCTTCGAAGATTGACTGAACACAGGGAGAGACAAATCCGTGAAAGCCAAGCTGGGTTCCGTCCTGCAAGAGGATGCATCGATCACATTTTCACCTTCCGACAGATTCTGGAACAGCGACACTGCTTCCGGCAACCAACAATGGTTGTGTTCCTTAGTCTGAAAGCTGCCTTTGACTCTGTGGACCGTCAGGCACTACGGTAGTGTTTGTGGAGCAAAGGTGTCCCCATAAATGCTTGACCCTCCTTAAGGCGCTGTACGCCAACTCCCGCGGATGTGTGAAGGGCTACGGGTGGCTCTCGCCTGGGTTCACCACATCAAGTGCTGTCAGGCAAGGCTGTCCTCTTTCACCTTTCCTCTTCAATTTCGTCATTTATACGATTACAGAACACTCACTAACAGCCTCTCATGCCTGTGGGGTCGAAGTGCTCCCGGGGCGTCCGCTCACAGACATCGAGTACGCAGACGACATAGCTCTTCTTGGATCTGACCCCGTGGTAATGCAAACAATAATAAATAATCTAAATAATTCCGCCTCACGGTTCGGCATGTGCTTCACACCTGCAAAGTGTAAAGTGCTACTGCAAGACTGGGTGGGCTCGAACCCTAGCCTCATGCTTGAGGATGAATCGATTGAAGTAGTTGACAAATTCGTTTATCTGGGCAGCTGTATCAGTCCCGGTGGTCTCGTGAAAGACGATATTTCCATCCGGATTGGGAAGGCCAGAGCAGCTTTTGCTAACCTGCGTCACCTGTGGCGTAGGCGTGATATAAGCTTATCCGTCAAGGGTCGAGTTTAAAATGCTGCGGTGCGCTCCATACTACTATACAGATCAGAAACCTGGCGGTTGTGCGCCGAGGACGTCAAAAGACTTTCAGTGTTTGACCATCGATGTCTTCGGAGTATTGCCCGAGTCTGGTGGGAACACTGGATAAGCAATGCTGAAGTACGTCTAATGGTATTCGGAAGAAATAACTCACCCTCAATAGATGAACTGATCACACTGCATAGGTTGCGCTGGCTTGGCCACGTGCTCCGTATGCCAGTCGACCGACTTCCTCGAAGGGTTCTTTTCCTCCAACCAAGTGAAGGGTGGAAACGAGCCAGAGGCGGCGAAGTATGAAAGCCACTACCAGCATATTCAGCTGCGCTGGTCATTGCCGTCTTCCTGGATGGGGACCCCGAGACGGGCCACATGAATGGTTAGAACATTGTCAGACATGGCCCACAGCGCCCTCAATGGCGCTCGTGCATCCAAGCTATTGCCTTCAATGCATAGCTCCCTTCCCGATTCCCCCCTTAACAGTCCACTAACAGTGCTGTGTTTACGCACCAATTTATCAGCTCCCGCCTCCAATGCGCAACTATCTCCCCAAATCATCGGTGAACGAAAATGTGGCAGCTACAACCACTATACGACAAGTACGCGGTTCTTATAGCTGATAATGATGATGATGATGACTCTACCTTCATATGAACTCTGACAGTTAGATGTGCGTGAAGTCAGTCCAGTTCGTCCCCCTATTGATTCAAATGTTGCATCGATTATACATCAGTTTTCAAATGAGTGATTTTTGCTCACTATGCGGAACTGGCTCTGTCCACGCTGTCACTTGTCGGTTCCAAATCAGACGCAAAAGCAGACCGCACAGTTGGTGCTCCCTCACAAAACGGGCTGCGTTTGCCTTTTAAAACTGATCATCTGGCTAACTAACCAGAATTCACGTTACTCACAGAAGCCGTGTGTATCATAGAATTTCAAATAGGGTGTTTATCGGACGTCAGAAATTCAGTGTTTCGAAAATGTCTTTCTCATGTCGAAAGACTATGGGCTGATTGTGTAACGAAGCTGAAGTTAAAATTTACACAGGGTTCTTTCTCATACAGAGCTCAGTTGTTCTAAGCGGATTCCTATAGCTTGAGTTATTAATACTTGTTGAAATCTCTCAAATTGTGACTGATTTTTTGGCCTGAGCTGGATTTACAATCCGCTTGAGTCAGAATCTAAGTAGTTTTCGCGTGGTCTATTCGGAAAACGTCTCGTTTTACGGTAAATGTGGGACTTGTCATGAGACTGCGAAAGAACCCACGTAGTAAATTCTGATAGCTGATGGCGTTCGTCTTTCAGTTGAGTTTTGATGGTGTAGAAGGGAACGGACCTCTAAATGAGAATTTGTTAGCCATAAATATCAAAACTTTTGCATGAGCTAATTGCAAATATTTGGACGTTCTAAAAGGTGACCGCTCAGACCAGTAATTTCTGCATGTGTCAAATAGTCTATTGGCATTCAAACAATACCGGTGTGACGGCAGATACTACTGATGAGGTATGGAGTAGTATGTGGTCTCGTGTCTAATGGAAGGTGGGGTTCTTTACGGAACTTGTGGAACTGCTTTGCTGCGTTCGTTTGCAATTGCAGGAGCGTCAATGAATATCCACGAAAGTTCAAGAAGACGCATGAGGATGTTCAGTTTTTTTAAAATAAGATGCATATGAGAGGTCTACTTTCCTGTCCAATAGTTTGTAACTGTTCAGTTGGTGATTGCTGATAAGCAACTCCGCGGCGAATGACTTTCCACCTTTCACCGCTAGGTCAGATTGGATCGTGGAAAGCCTGACAGTTGTAACATCCGCGTTAACACCAGCACAAACCGTTCATATGATCATAAGCGCGTTCGCGGCGTTTTAAACCCAAGCCTAGTGTTCTCGGATCTAAGGTGTGAGAACCCGGTTGTGGACTAACTCCAGAAACGTCGTCATATGCGTTCCTCCTGAGCTGCTCTTTGTGTAAGAGTGGCTGTGAATTTGTCTGTTTACGCAGATATCCAAAGAAACAACCATCCCCTTTTACTGGTCTCCTGAAATGTATTTAAAATTTCTCAGGACAGATATCGACTTGAAAGAATGATCACTTTTGATGGTTCTTTTGATCTGGTCTTTCATTCATGCTCAGTCTTTCCAGATGCCCTCTCCTAAGCTCTTGAGTAAGATCACCTGTATGAGATTGCCAAAGGTATCAATCGAGATTTGACCTCTTCTTGAAGAAAGGCTAAACCATCAAAAGTGGCTTCATGGGATCAACCAGAGGTGATTCTCTCTAAAGAATGATTCCACACAAGGGGTAGTTTCACATCAAATAAATGGAGCCTGGATATCAGTTTTCTCTTCATGTCGTTGGTCGGAGATCTTATTGATGCCAAGTAGAAGAAGGGTCAATGCACAAGTTTTGCTTCATGGTCTTTGTTGAGAGAGGCATATGCACCTTGTGGACACCGAGAACGGCCTGTCTTGATGTTATTATCAAGCTAAATCTCACGGTACTGGTATGGGATGGCTTCAGTTCTTGAGGTGATCTCAGTAGAAGGGGAGCCTAATGAGGTCTGGTACCTTAGTTATTCAATGACCTATTGTACATGAAACCTATGCTATAAGAAAAAGACCATCATTCCTGTAGCGCCAATACAGCTAGTTCACTCTTTTGCAGTCCATTAACATTGTTTGAGGAACCATCATTTCCAACCCATATTAGTGAACCAACCACGCTACCTCAGCTGCATCCAGAAACATGGAAGCTTTTATGTCCTTAAAAATCGCATGAATCTCGCCAAAATCCTTGCAGAACTTTTCATCGACTCTACGTCCTATGCGACGAAAATAATATTGATAGAACTGACTATCCTAGTCGTATAAAACGGAAATATTGGGTTGTCTGGTTTCTAAAACAGTTAACAGGTTTGGTAAAAATGGGATTCCTGAGGTTCTAAGCCGTCAGATACGCTATCTTACGGGGAGGAATTTCTGTGCATATAACAATCATCCGATATCTTGAGCTGAGAGACACCACTAGACTCGGAAGGGAGCAGGAGACCCCTATTGTTAGCTTGCTCTCTCGCTGTTAGGGCCAGGAATTGGTTATGTCAACGCCCCAGGGTTAGCCTTACCTGATGCGCCCCAAACTTGGCAGAACTGGTCGTGGACTGTCTGTGGATTCTGAACTATCATCCCATACACCTAACTTTACTGAAAATCTTCGCAACGGAATTTCGAAGCGGCCTGTGCGCTGAAGATTATGCGGAAGAATACCAATATACTACCTACTGCGGGAGACTCCATCGGGTCACCAGCTTCAGCTGTTTCATTATGCGTATGACCGAACTGCATTCGACCAAACCGCTTTTCAGGTCAGGGGTTGGATGTCTCAGGTTCTGGGAATAAGGCAACCTGATGATATCCAATCAGGACGAGACTGCTCACGGGTTACTCTCGGATTTTGGGTAACCATCCCATACTACCTATATCTAAGTGATATATGGATGATGATACGACAAATTGCCATTTCTTACGCAAAGATAAACAAAAAAGTTTCACAATTTCACTACGAATTTGCACTTGAATATCGAGAATACGAACAAAACACCCCAGTGTTCTGCATATCACAGTGTATACATTGGTCGTATTTCCGGAAAATTCGTTTCAATGACCTTGTTGGAAAAAGATGAAAACGCTAGTTTGAGCATCGTCTGACCTCTTGAACAAAACAACTGGTCAACGACGGCCACTCTAAAAAGTAGGTGATCATGTCGGGATCTGTTTATATATCATTTTGTGAAGTTGTCACTCCATGTAACGCACAAGAAATGTTTGCTAACCAGTGCTCAAGAAAAATAACGCGTTTGAGCTTCGGAATAGTCTCAACGAAAATTTTTCATCAAACTACTGACCAAGAAGAAAACATTTCTTTTCAACAGTGAGTCGTGCTACATCTTGTTTAAGTGCGGGTTAATTACACCACTTTTAGGCCGTTCGTGACCAGACGGTTGTGTTTAAGCTACTAGCTGGGAAATCACGGGTTCAGAACTTCTCATTGGAGTTTTGTATGATGCCTACAACTGATGGTTCCTAATTAGGATGCAACAGCTGGACAGTGCCTCTCGGCTTTTCAGTATAGACTCGATTCATTGACAGGATGAAATCTCTACTGAAAACCTAGGTATTACCAGTTAACAGGGCTGTCATGTGACACGGAGAACCCGGGTTGATATTGTGAAGCATAATTCGGAAATTAGCTCATTAACTGGAAAGTGTTTTGCAATGGACTGCAAATCTCACCCTACCAGTCTATGGGCTCGAATAATGTTACAAAAGTTCTGAGGCACGTTCGTATGAATGTTGGTCTGTTCTGTCGAGGCAGGTTCCCCATCGACTGCAAGTGAATTTCTAGCTAACTCATAAGATGGTGGCTTTAGGAACAGCACGGGTTCCACTGCAAAGACCATGCTAAACGAGATCATTTAGGGAGCAAGAGAAGTGGACGAAGTTTAAAAAAAACTCGCCTTCGGTTATCATATGCATATTTAGGCTACCTCAACTCGTGGAGTGAGCAAATTTATCGCACTGAACAGTGGACATGGCTGTTGCATACACTTGGACATCGTAACCAGTGTAATTCTCACTTATGGCAGCATAGGCGTATGAAAATTGGGCGTCTACAGCATAAGTCGCAACACATGTCTACACTTCGCTTCATCAAGAGCAAATCCCGTCTTACGAAGCATAGAATTGGCTAGATTACACCACTGAGCCTAACCCAACTGTGGGTCCATAGATACACTAGTACACCAGCACATGAGTCTATGAATCTGGATCCAGTTTGCAGACTGTTCTGACGAGGAAATATAGGAGCGTCATTCAAAATGTCATTACAAAGTTCAATAAAAGTATGAACAGTGATTCTTGATCGATGCTACCGAAGTGAGTGATCACCGAATTTCTCTGGGGGACATTTACTTATGTTTATTTCACCAAGCTGCTACCTTTTGTGTCTTTCCTGAGTTCTGTCAACTGGTCACCCTGTTTGTCCTTGATTTGTCAGCAGTCAGCAATCCTGCTGGCTGAAAAATTAGTATTTTGCAAGTAGTGTAAATGTGGCAATGACTTGAATTGTCCCATGATTTTGTTCCAGGAGGTTTGTCAATAAAGCCTCGAGAAGGAAGGCACCCCTAACTCAGCTGTTTTCTGAAGTGATATTAGGAATTCACCCCAGTGACACAGCAACCAAAATGAAAAAGGTACTCTTGGCACTTTTCACACAGACGAACTAAGCTCCGTTTGCGGACGCTGCGCTGGACGCTGTGATGGCCCATGGGTGGGCAGCGACAGTGAGTAAGAAGGGTATTGTGGTTCTCTAATGGATTTTCAACATCCTACCTGGTGGCACTGTGAATATTTCATGTAAGTTATGGGGAAATATGGCTCTAAATTGCGAATATAATGGGGCAGTTCAAAATGCAGTGCGTTTTTCTGGGTGAAGATGGCATTTATTTATCCGTCTCTTCTCCCAGTGTCACTAAATAAAACTGTTGTTGCTAAGAAGCACGCCAGTGCCCTGCCCCACGAAGATGAAAAGTTTAAAAAAACGGACTTGATCTACGACCAAATCACCTGCTTCATTACCTATGCTATGGTGAAAATCAGGAGAGAGGATGTGTAATTTTGAAATTGCCGAGATACTTTATTTTAGTTTGACGAACTAAGGTAAAGGATTTTCGCTTCCTTAGGGTCTGGCTACTGCGTTCGCAACAGGCAGTGCTCGAAATGCACACCACCCGAAAGTGGCAGATATCGGAAGAGAAATCTGCAAATGGAACTTAGCTTGAGGAATTTCTGATCTATGTAGTTGAACAGTCACTTGCAAGCTGACCTGAAACTCTTGTTAACGGCGAAGAGCTTTCATCAGAACTACAGATAACCTGCTGAACTGTCCACTCGGTTCTCACTAGGAGGACTGTGCAAAGAATGCCCGAATCGGTACAGTTGCAGTTTTAACGGGGTTACATCGCACCGATTTGAGAACACCAAAAAGCCTACTGTAATCGGTCGGAAGTCAGTGCAGGCATGGAAAAGCTTAAGAGAGTTAGAAAACAAGGTAAAAAACATTTTTTTCAAACAAAAGCAACCTGTAAAATGTGTTCACATTCAAATGAACATCTATGTCGAATTCATTGCTTGAGCGTCGAAGCTATTTCTACACAATGGGACCCTTGAATGTTTTTCCATCCTTACTACTCTCAATATGTCAGTAGCCGGAATGGTCAGCACAGGGCGACTCCCCTTAAAAAAGTCGCCCAGCCTCAACCCACTAGACGGTAGCTGTAGGATGCATACATATGTACTCATTCTCAGCTGGTTGCCTCTTGGAGAGACGCACGACATAGGCTGAGTATGCGGGATTGCTCAGGGTTATTACAGTGTCGACGGTAGGCTACTGGTGTTCTCAGAATCTGTGGTAGGAGGAAGCATCAGAACTATGACATGAACGGATGTTTGTTCATTTAAGCAACTACTAACTCCGAACGACCTGACTGGTTGCCCCGACCAACTTCACACTACACGTCAATTATTCTTGAAAACCTTAATTCCTGTTCTCATGTTTGTTGTTAATATCTTCAGTGAAACTCAGAGAATCATACCGCCTCAACGAAAGTGTTCTCGACAAAAAAGAAAATGCACATGAATATCACCGGCGAGGCCCAGTGGTATATCTGTCACTCCTTGTCCAAACTGGAGTTGGACGTTTGCAGTTTTTCCGCATTTAAACCGTAGTTTTCGTGAATTGTGGCATGGCAGTTTTGGGTCAAAATAGGATTTTTGGACAATTAGCCAGGAATACACTTTCTAACAATAATCCCCTTTACTAAACTAAATTTTCCTGTTCAAATTCTTTGTAACCCGTGGTATCCGCAAACGGATTATTGGTCTACGACCTAAAACATGTCTAGTCCCCATATGTCCGATACCCTCTGCTTTCTATTGATTGACTCGTTCAAATGGTCTGCGCCTTCACGGAATATACCCGGTTGGTTGAGCTCCTAATCTCCTTAAGACGTAAGAGATGTCTATGTTGAGAAGAACCTAAAAAAATGCGGAAAACCCTAGTTTTCCAAGGTTATATTTTTTCAGTCACACTCATTTTTAGACACTGCAGCTCAAATCCTCCATCCTGTTGCATCCGAGATCCAAGATTTTGAGCATCCGATCTGACATTTTGAGTCCCCACGAGCATTTTTTATAGAATAGAAAGAGGAAAAATACTAAGAAAACATCCGGAAGAAGATATTGGCCATAAAATCCTCAACCTTAAGCTGCATAGTTTCAGGAACCTTGTGCAGTTCACGGCAGTTAAAAGCTCAAAGTGTTCTCAAAGTCCAATGGAGACCGGTATGTTTCAAGGTACAATCGAAATTATCCTTTCGTTTTCTTTGTTTATTGAGGTATCCAATCACATATCAGCCCTAATAATTTTCACTCACGTAGAGGATAGAGTTATGGAGTACCCTTAGTCTGGCACATCGTATTCCGCTTAGTAGAATACACGTCGTAATTTGGTCACACCCTTCGTCTCTCGATTGCTCAGTTTGCACATTCCAAGGTTCCTGGATCATGTAACCATTATCAGCTACAAATGTGCAGTTCTTTCAGTGCGTTACCATCCATAAACATGCTAGAAAACTATTTGATAGCATGTTGCCAACCAAGCCCTTAAGGTATGGAAGTGATTTATTTGTCCTTACTAAAATAAGATAAATTCCTTCTTAGGGTTCATCATTTAGGCGCAGTCCCCGAGTTTTCGTCAACATTATGTTCTACTTGAATCCAAATTGCACGAAATCAGCATCAAAACCAAACTGGTGTGCAAATGAGTGTGTTTCGCTGAAGAAGAATCCCTCTTCGCTCTTTGTTTCCTGGAATTCTTTTCGCTCACGGCGGACTCAACTAAAAGCTATGGTACCTGTTGTCTAACCCTAAAGGCACAAGGAAAAGCACTTCGACTTCTTTTTTAAAACAACCACTTTTGAAGCCCACAGGACGTTTTTGTGTATTGTAATGCTATTCGCATTAAACACCAGAACATAGCACGTAGTAATTCACCATTCGAAATCGTATCCGACGGAGGGCATTCTATTCTGAAACGTGTTCCAACCTACCATACAACACTTGAGACTAATGTGTCCTTCAACGCGTTTATTCCACATTAGGCTCGCCAGCACACCACCCGTGGTGCTATCCAATCCGGTTGTCAGGTGTGTCCTCTACCGTAATCTTTTGTTTACATCCCTAATATGCATTGCATCGTTCGTATTTCGTGACAGCCAAAATTCCGTTCAATTTTACGGCTACAGTTATTCTATTCTAAAGGTTCCACTTGAATTCATTCGAGTACTTTATTTGACTGCTCAAGGACTAGAGCGGGTTTCACCCGCAAGCACCTCACGGCGTGGGTCTATTAACCCATAGGTTACTATGGTGTTGAGCATCGTTTACGTTAGTGTGTTACAATCATACTTGGAGGTCAGTAAGATGAAAACGTAGAGTGGTAATCATATTTGGGGAGTGTTGTAACTAACTGCTGTCTCCGCTCCAGTGCCTTAGTGTCGGAAAAAGACTCACCAACAAGGAACGCGACAGTTTAATTGCGAATAACCGGGTGCAAAAGTTACAAGGTTCATCGCGCTACTTAAAGCACACTTTTGACCTTGATCCAGGTTGCCCAGTCGGCGTTGGGCGAACACTCATCGTTCTCGGCCATGCTTCTGTGGCATGCCTGAACACTCGTCATCGTCGGTCGTTCCTGAGTTGATTGACTGTCTGAGCGTTGAGTCGGAAGTTGGATTTTCTGACCCGGATGCTTGAAAGCTTCCACAGTGTGATTTTTGGGGGTTCGAGTCTCTCCGTAGGTTTCGGGCAATTTGGGATTATTTTCAGGAATCTGACCTTCCTGACAGGAAGTCCGGAAGAAGATACATTCGGCCCACGCATCTCCTCGATTTATGCGATAAAGATTCACATCGAAAGATTCCTCGCAAATTCTCGTTCACCGACAACTTCGAGCGTCGGTCGCCATACCTAGTATGTTGCGTGAATGATTGTAGGTCGCTAGTTCGTCAGATGTTGAATAATCCATTTGTGAGAAGCAAGTCGACTATACGTGACCACGAAATCTGTCCCTTGTTTAGATGTGAGGGTTATCCTTGAGTTTTAGCGGGGCCTCAATGATTAACTTCTAGGTCGAATAGCCGAAGTGACTATATATTCGAGGTGTCTCCTCTTGAGAAATCCCGCTGATTTTGTCATTCCTGTGGAATAGAAAATTCGGACATAGTGCAGGGGCTTGTACATTGTGCGCTGGTTAGTTCTGAATTGTTCATCTAATTGACATACAACACAGTGAACCTGAAAAATTGTTCGATGGTGTTCCACTATTTTGCGCGCAATGAGACGTCTAGACCAGACGAAACGCCTTAGACAGTTCCCAATAAGAGCCTCAAAAGATTTCCGACGCATGGTGTGCAACTTGGAAACGATTACAAGTTCGACGGGAATAGTCAACAGTTGATCAGCTCATAAAGAACCGGAGTACTTGTATACTGAACGAAGCTTATCGACTATGCACACCCCACCTTCACAGCTCAACCGGCTGTCATAGGCCTCCCGACGAATGTCGACTGAAGTGTGACTCCACTCTCCGCTACTCACAAAATAGTCAGTAGCGAGAATTCCACGGGTGTTATGTAAATCCCCTGTCTCTGAGACTGCGGTTCCGAAAAATCCCTCCTCACACGGAGGATCCACAGGGATATGTTTGTTCCGAATAGACTGTTTTTTATTTCACGTGTACAAAGTAGGAAAAGCTGACACTTCTGACTGACACTGTAGGTGGTACAAGAAATGTGGACAATGTTCTGTTTTTGGTGACACATCACACGGTACAACTGACGTGCGGCATACCAGATACAAAATTAAACCAACCATGGACGCTGTCAAGATAAGCAACTTATCTCGATGGTATGTTCAAAAACCAAAACCTGCACAACCAATCAACTGAGTGATTGTGAATAGAAAGATTTAAATCTGATTGAATCAGGTCTCCGCTCCTGAACAAGTGATCAGCTGAAAATGAGGCTACTTTGCAGGCCTTGGTTATGCCATGACTAAGGTTTAAACGCATGGAAGTTATTTGAAATCGCTTCACCATGGATACACGGTATCATCAGGGGGATTCGGGAAGCCTTCGTCAGACGGCTTATTATGACAACAACAGTCGTGGATGCCTAGTAAATCGCACTATGCAGAGAAGCAGATATGTCATGCCTTTGTAACATGAGCTGATAGTTATAGGGTGCTACTTAAGTTAAGTTTTATTAAATCCAACAATTCAGCTTGATAATTTCCTCATTCTTTCGCTGACTCCACCTGAGTACTCATTGATTTCTACTTGATTTTTTTGTCACGGCTTTCGTCCCAGCCATTCTCCTTGCAAAACTGGCACTGGTGAAAGAAGGAATGCCCTTCGCTGCAAAGCTGTCTATTGACAAACACTAACTAAGCAGTTACCAGCCTATAGATACACATCTCATCTGCATAGAGTTTTTGAAAAGTGAACACTCTCACGCGTCCTTTTGAACTTTCCTGGACGTTCACTGACCAGTAAACAACAGTAAACGAACACTTCAAACCGCTTCCATAATTTCCGTAATAATCTTCACCTTCCATCAGATGCGGGGGTGGAGCTTGGGCACTAGACCATAGACTTCTCGCGTGTTTCATCACCACCATGCACCGTTACACTTGTATGCTTGTCAGTGTGTTTGCATTCGGATGTCCCTGCACCAACTCCCCTACAGGTCTACTTCATCTGCTGGCCCGCTCCGACTCGTTTTGCCACCGCATCTGTGTGATCGCTCCGCCTGTCAGAATCACGGGACTGGTTTCGAAAGGGATGACAGAAACAGTACTGCGCCTAAGTTCCGCTCGCCCTTATCCGCTGTGTGAACTTTGGCGCTGCACTGCGCCGGTCGGTGACAGATTTAAGCGCCTGTCTACGCCGCAAAAGCGGATGGTTGAGATTTGTTATATACTTTTCCTCACTTTTTTGTCAGACATCTCAAAGAGAATCATCGTTTTGCGATTCTAACTAACTTTCTAAGGCACTATATCATCAACTCACGGATTCTTGTTCGGTCTTCGCTGATGCAAAACCATGTACCAATATTATTTCGGGACAAGCTGTACTGGATTTCAGCACTCCGGCTCAGATCGACATAATCTACCGTCTCTTTTTGCTGCCACATTTGTGCGTTTCCTAGGAAGCACCGGTGAATGACGAAAGCTGTTACTGAAATATATGCAAAAGCTTTCGGAAGAACCTTGCAGATCTTCTTCACACAGTGGACAAGCTCCTCTTCACAGCAGTGAACGTGAATAACTAAACGGTCCCGTCAGTTAGTAGGGTACTTCGGCAGACCACAGAGGCTACAGTGGCCAATGTCTTTGTGTTTAGAATACCACCGCAGTTGTGGTTCTCTATCACAACTGCGAACACGTCCCTGACGGACATCGAATGTCAGCGCAGTAACTTACGTCTTCAGACAAAAGGCTGATGCTTTTGGTTTTCGGGGTTTCCAACAATTCTAGTTCGTCTCCCACCCAGTTAGATGGGAAGGAGTGGCTCCCGAAATCTGGTACCAATTAGATATGCACCAGCTGAGTCATTTGATGGAAGGGACAAGTTCAGTTACCACTTGATGAGGTACTGTTAACTCATCATCTCCCTGAACGAGCTGAATAATTTACCCATGAGGACAAACAACCCGCTTTCTACGAAGGCGTATCTACTCGGACGCCATGAGTCATAAGGAAGTGTGGTGATTGTACTCATACCCCATGGATGAATTGTCATAAAAGGACTTACCCAAAACGACTAGTAGGGTGTGATGTACCGAAGTTAACGACACCTGCGAAACATCGGTGTAACAGGGTTTATTGAGTTATGGGAAGTTCACTGGGACCGAGGGCACATCACCTGACCTAATGAGAAAGCAGTGAGCACCTAATTGTCTAACAAAGTAGATCAGCACCTTGGTGGTAGCTTTTTGTACTCTGAGTAGTGAGGACTTCGCAACTAGTCAGCTGAACACCATCGAATCTCAAACAGTAGTGTTTCATACGTTAATGATGCGCTCCAAGCGCTCAACTGTTCTCCTGTTAGCTGTCAGTTGACTGGTGAATGGCTGTAGACGAAATTTACTCACCACAAAGAAGACGTTAAGATGTGGGCACAGGATTGCGTCATTGCCTTCGTAAGCAAAACCGAATCGCACAACGGGTGCATCGCGTGCCTTCTGTCATGAAGAAATGCGTTCGTGTTATTAACATTGTTGGATCCCTTGACTTTCGAGTGGTTTTTGGCCAGCACCTTTCGCATCGACAATGCAGTCATTGATGACATAAAATGTCTTCCGTGCCAGTTGCATGTATAAGCAATTATCCAGTCATCAGTTAAAGCCTTCTCGAGGACAATGGAGAAACTGACTTATCAAATGAAACCTGTTCAGAGAAACAGGCAAGGGCCCTGTTAGTCATGAAAACAGGGAAACTGGTTTAAAGTTTAAATGCGTACAGAGAAACAATGGATCAAGTCGAGTTTAAACAAATCTTAACAAATGCGCATCATGTTATGGACAAATATTTCAGTGCAAACATTTTAAGCAAACTTATCCCTCAAGGACCACGGATTTTTGGGAGACTTACAAATGTCGGATAAGGTTCAGTGTTCGAGAGTACAGGCGCTTCGTATAGTTTAACTACCAGAGCGTAGCAGGTAGCAATAATTTCCGAAAGCCCCAAGCGCACATTCTAGGTTGGTCAGATTGCCCCCATTGCCACGGTTAAGTGACCATCTGAATTGCAATTTTTTGATACAGGAATGGTTGGCGTTTGTTTGTTTATCAGGACTCTACTAATGACTAGATAAACTCGCCGGCTAGGGCAAAGCTAGTGAAGCCAAAAGCTTAATTACTGTCAGGTCTTTCGGAAAAATCTGGATCCGGATGCGTTTAAAATCTGACACCTGCTTAGGTTCTTCTGATTAATTTAACTGCCGATCTGCAGAACCTCAAGATCCTCTGCTAATGAGTAATTCCAACTTCTGAGTTTACTGACAACGCTCTTTATCCAATCGTTTGACGTCACTGCTTTTTGATCGAACAAGCATATTTCATGTTCTCGCAGCATGTTTAATTTCCGGTGCTGTTACACAACACAATGGTCACGTAGTCTTGTCTGTCTCGATCTTCCTGTCTGGAACTCCACACTTTACCTGTGAATACGGTTCAGAGAATAAACAGAGAGAGTCCAAAACTTCAGTCATTCACACGTGAGTAGATTGCAACCTATTTAAAATAAACTGCTAATTTTGCCCCTTCTGATCCGGAACTATTGGAGCGAAAATGGTTGATGTGTGAGCTTCATGAAATAACTGTCGGACCACCCACATTTTTCATCGGAACTCCACTCTTAATGAATGGAATCAGGTGATATTTGGTCAGAAAGTAACTGATCGTACCGGAAATAAAAGCGGGAATTTAGAACATAACCACCGACCCATCGTCACGTTTCACCACCCGCCCTAACAGCACACATATAATGTCACCTCGATTGGTGATGAAACGTTTGCAATCAAATTGCCCAGCTCACTGAACAAATGAACGACCATCTACGCCATCTGAGCTACTAACATTCTGCTCACTAGAAGTGTCCCTTTGATCAGCTGGTGTAAAAACATTGAAAAGTGAAAAACGGGCGCCACATATTTATAAAGCCCCTGAATAGTACCTTCTCTTCGAGAGGGACTTTGATGACAGTATGCAGCCTGTTGTATCTCTTCACCTTCCCTGATGCTACCGGGTTACAGTCAGAAGACAAGAAGGCGGCCAGAAAAACGGTGTATTAATGCAATTACAGCGTTCTATTTATATGATTCACCTGGGACCGTATTTGATGGTCGGTCTGCTCTCAACCAACCAGTGTGTCTCCTGCATGCCCGCACCGGTTCTCGAGGGGTTGTTCCTTTGTCTCTGTTAGTCATAGATGGCCGTCTGTGCGCTTGTGTACGGAGTTCACATGTTGCCTTGGCAATCGGGTGGGCGTGAAATGCATGTGTAACTTTTTGACCTTTCTCCGACACACGATGAAATCAGACGTGTTTCAGACGTGTGGGCGTACTCGTACGGCACTGTTTCACCACATGATTGTTTCGCTGCGCAGTAGGCTGATGCGCGGCCGTATTACAGCCATTTTCCCCAGGGCCCTTATAAACCCATTTTGGCGCGCTTTCATTGCTCCAGTGAAATCATATTTTGGCCGACACTTCTTCAGTCCTGCTTAGCGGCAACCACTAATGCAGTGCTGATCTCATGTGTTTGTGTATCTTTGTACAATTTTTGTTAGTGTACTCCTTGGGGTTGCAGTCAGGTGAAAGTTTGCAAGTACAACAGCCTCACACAACGGAACAGAACCCAGCATTTGATTGTGTGAGAAACGTGGACCAAAGTACTGTCCCGTTTAAATATCCCACTCTTCTGTCTGCTTGGAGCACCGACAGGTGATGCATTCTCTGGATGTGCGAAGTCGGATCTTATTAATTGATCAGTAGCACTAATTTTACGTTTCTCTGAGCTTAGAACACAGCAATTCAGAATCCTTTGGAACTGATTACTTACCTGTACAATTTCTGTTTGTTCGACCGACATGCAAATTACTTTGACGGTCAAAGGTAGTTCATCTCTGACGCAGCCAGTCCAATATAGGAACCAATAAATACAAGGCAGTTTGAGCTCGGCGTACTTCTCAAATTTCACAAGTGTTACCAACTTGTGTCTCTCCTGAATGTGCCTTGTGACCACGATTATAGTATGCGGTGCATTTTTAAATCTGATGCACCTACACTTGGAGTGGAATCCTCCTCAGCTTACGAATCTAGCAACATGATGAGGGGGCGGTTAGTAAGACACCCACATCCTTAATTGAGCAGCCTGTCACTCCCAACTAGACACCTGTTGGACGAGTCAATGAAAGACAGAAATATCCGTGGTTAGGCCTGACTCTATCGGGGTATGTTCTCAGCAAAGCGCTTAGGATTATACGAAATATGCAGGTCAGAGTACGAAAATGAGTCTAGTCTGCTGCTCCGTAAAGAACGCAAATGCAAGGAAAACCTCGACCAATGACTCAGATGGCAGCGGAGAAATATTTATGAAGCAACAAGCAACTGTAGTGAACAGTAAAAAAAAACAGACTCTCTTGTTTCCCTGCAGCACACAGGCAGCATTTTTCGTGATCCATATGTGAAAGTTTTTAACTGCCGAAACAAGTAAATCAATTTTGTAGAGGCCTTTTTTCGCTACACGTTTTGTCTTAATATTAGTTATTCATTCCTCATTCTCCCATGTGAGAAACAGTTCAGTCAGTGATCATTGAAACAGGGCAGATATTCAGCGGACTTAATCAAAATCTCTGCGGCTTCCAATCTCTTTAAATTCCTTTGGAGATTATTGAAGAGGAACTTGGAAAGCGGTCTCACGCTCATTCCTATGTGACTTGCATTCATTAAGCTGAATGTGTCATTGTTGAGCAGGTTAAATGCGAAGCGCTTGCCAAATATATGATGGTTGTTTTTAGCAATACCTTGTTGAAAACAGGGTAAAATGTGCTTTATCTGAATGAGAAGACTATATTGTAAGAAAACAGATCCTTATTTTTCGAAGGATAATCTTAGTCATTCAAGTGGAAATGCGTAAATCCCGGAGGATAACCGATGCCAAATGGCTGAACTTCTCTGAAGATTTGACAAGTCATCAAACTGATCGTTTTCCAGTGATACGATCGAAGGTAACAAACCGGAGCTTGGTCAACAACCAAATTTCCTGTTGCTTTTTGGTGAAACCTGACTAAGCAGAATGACTGAGTCGGGCAGTTTCACGATCTCTAGTTTGAACTTCCCAACTGGTTAGCGGCCATGCCCCAGAAATAATCTACAACGAGAATATTCGTTTGTTGAAGTGAACAGCAACCCAGCTGGTTTATAAGAGTTCACACAGAAAGAATGGAGAACCAGTCCACTTTAAAAATGGAGTAGTTGGTATCAACTGTAGCTGCTACTCCGAAATGAAATCCAAGCAAAATTATCTTTCCGTTTTAGCAGTTGTGTCCGAAATTCCTCCGAAGAAGAGCCCAACAAATGGATGGAGAAAAAACATCAGTTGTATGGAGGGTTTCAAGGTACACCTGGATAAAATTTGGCTATTTCTGAAGTGTCACAACTTCGAGGAGATGGGCGGTTTTATCGTCAGGAGGAACAGAACATACAATATTATGTGGGCAGTCTTGCTGCTCCGCAAAGAAACAAGCCACTTAAGTCAAGTCCTCACAAAACCTGGGTAGTGTCAAACCGCGGGTTTAGAGTCAAGTCAGATGGTAAAAAATTCCGATGGATACCTGAACACTCCAGCGCGGGCGCCCCAAAATACCGTTTTTGTAGGCTTGGAAATTCCTGTTTCCAGTAGTTAAACTATGGGAGTCCAAGCCCCAACTGAATTGCGTCCCTACCTGAACTCAGTGATATTGGTGACCATACTAGCCCGCAAATCACCACTTTTAAAATAAATGTCCATTAATATCACTCTGTCGGAATCGGTAAGGTTGCGGCTTGGTGTATACACTAACGTATGTACACAAGATACTTTTCAACCTGAGTGTGCAGGTTCACTTCGTTTTGAAAGTACCCATCTCCAAAGGCAACCTATCTCTTATAATACAATGCTATTTTTATCTTTTCTCGAAAGCACACTCGCTTAGGACACTGCCTTTTGGGAAGCACTGTGTGTTTACTCTAGTCTGTACACAACGACAGGTGGTCATCATCCACCTTCCGCTTCTGCGCAGCATGAAATTTGGCAAATTTTCACAAAAAAATCTTCGAAGAAAATCAGTGAAACTTACTTTCTCGAAGAAAATACAGTGGGCTAAACTGTGATTGAAGACCGCATAAACGATTTCCAGCTAGTCCTCACTGCCTTACATTTCATCGACTAAATGACGTAAATCGAACTCAAAATACCGCTTCCCGATTCAGAGTTGGTTGATAATTATCATCCTCCTATCATAAAAGAAATCATAGAGACAGTTGACTCAATCGTCTCTCCTGAGGCCCCCATCATCAAGTTGTCACCCCAACTTTGCGTGAGACTTCAGAGTTACAGTCGGGATTTCATCCTGAACCCACATTCACTGTGTACAACTGTTCCGTTCATGACGAGATTCACCAACTGTAAGCATCTCAAATGTCCGCGGAGCAAGTAGGCCACAAATTTTTCTACACCGGTTAGCTACGAATGGCTGATCAGATTGGTAACACACTACTGCCATTAACCTCCGATCACGCATTTTACGTCAAACGATACAGTGGAAATCGTCTATTCGAGTGATGACCACATATATGGAATTTTCCTTTCTGAATGGTCTAATTATTGTTTGTCCTTACCTTGAATGTGCAATTCACAGTTGATCAACAGAAGAATTTGAAAACGTAACACGCTCACATTAACATGCACCGAACCATTGGATTTATTCATCTAGTGAAATGCTCCCTCAGCATTCGACCAAAGACTGACTTTTGCATACGTTTCGCATAAATAGTTTCCTTTCTTTTTTCAACGATCAATCAGTCGCGAGTTCAAACTGCTAGCAGTCTTCATATTTTATCCACAACAAACGAACATTTCCCGAAAATCAAAATTCACTTATTCAGGAATCCACCCTCTCTCTCATAAATTCTCGTCTATTATAATCACGACTGCACCAGATAAGACATGAAGTAACTTCTCCTTCCTTCCGAAATACAACCTGTCTAAAGCGGTAATTTCCGTCTGTTTTTTTCCGGAGTTGTTTTTAGAAAGGAGGTATTATTCCGAAATTCTATTCACATATATATATACTAGAGATGCACAGTCAAAACCCACATCTTCTTTGATTGAAATGGTCGTGAGCGAGCGAAATAGGCTGTAAAGAGGAAAATTATAAAATAACCCAAGAGAGAGCAAAGTTTGTCCTTAAAATAACAAGTGTGGATTAACGCGGAATCTATCCACTGGCAGCTCTGACGCCTGCTGGCACACTAACAAAGTATCGGCTATCCTGACGCGGCGAACCGACATTTACAGCAATAAAAAAGTACGAGATCGTTACTATCATATTTTTTCAGACGTGATAGGGAACAAAACCAGTTGGTTATTCAACTCTACACGGAAAATTTACATCGCAGCTCGCAGTCCTTCTCGTCCTTCAATCACAAAGACTACGTCACGTCGTCACGTACTGACTGGCTTAGAAGAAGAATAAGTTTACCAGTTGGGTAAAAATTTCATCTGGGCAGTCGTCACTTGGAAAGCCAGTCACCCGCTCGTGGCCAACGAATGTGTTCAAATTGCTAGCCGGGGAATCGTAGGCTAGACAATCCGTGGAGTTTTGTGAGATACACCCTGTTAATGACACCCACCAAGAGTGAAACATCTGAACAGTGCTTGTGGCTTTTCAGCATATATTGGGTTCACTTGCAGGGCGAAATACTACATGATTGATGCCTACCAGACCCCTTAGTAGAGTAATGCAACAGTTAGAAAACAGTGCGCTGCTCTCAGGTAGTCAACCTCCCAAGAAGCTCTAACGCTGGAACAAAACCAATAAATCACTCAGGCTACTGGTGTCCTGTGAACAAGTTGATTGACTGTCAGTCTTCACAGTGGTGAGTATATGACGGCGGTCCTCTATCAGTCGACTAAGTACACCGGTTCACGTAGCTTTTCCGTTGAAAACGGGCTAAAATCACGTTGCTAATAAGAAAACACACACCATCCACTGGTGTGTGAGAGGGACCGTCAATAAGTTTAAACCCATTCTAAGCTTTTCAGCATACAGCGATCTGGCTTTGCACGATAAAATCAATAACGTAAACACAACCGTCCTCCCTTTTCGTATATAAATAGCTCAGCGGAAAAGATTTTTTGTAAGTAGAAAATTGTCTACTGGTCAGTCATTTGATTCAATCGAATCTCCACAGAATTGCGTGGGAGAGACAACCGTTATTAAAACTTTCCTTTTGTGCACATTACTCCCGTAAGAGACTAGAAGGCGAGAATTAACTTAAGAAAAATTCCAGGCGCAGTTGAATCCTAAATTCACCACTTTTCTCAGCATTTAGATGTACAACTATTTGCTTTCTGAATGGGCCAATACCTATATATATATATA
>SJOL01006425.1:689084-711861 GCA_004794785.1 Opisthorchis felineus | reverse complement strand
GACAGCAGGTTGAGTAGGAAAGAGGGCGCGAAATAAAGCCATAACCGCGAAGTTGACAGACGACCAGGTGAGTCTAGCATCACAAAATGATAAAGGCCAATTTTTTGTGTAAGGCGATTAGTTGTGAAGTTATCGGTTTTGGATCGGTGGAATGACTCATGCATTCATACCAATCAGACAATCTCACCAGTCCCCCTCTCGAATTTGCATTTGTCTCAGAAGTGAAACTATTGCTTTGAACCACACAGCAAATGGCACATCAATACTCACAGAGGGGTTCTTGGGTGCGTGAAAGTCTGTAAGAAGTTGTAATTATGAAGAATGTGGTCATTTAGGTAAATAAACTGTACACAGATGGTAAAGCATTTCTGTTATAACTTGACCACTAGCTGATCAGTATCTTTTCATACGTTTCCGTCAGAACCTCTCTGTAGACAGTTCTAAAGTTAAATGACAAATCGAACAGCAGAAAAAAATGCAGCTTCGAGCTTTCCATTCAGTTCATATTCCGTCCTGTGAGTGAGGCCAATCTATGCTGAAAAACCTAGAAACAATGTAAACCTGTTTCAGGAAGCATCTCAAGAAACTCAAGGGAGTTTTGAACCCGCGACCTCCATTTGAGAAGTAGTCACTCGACGAGCCAGTCCACTCGTAACCGCGTGAGGTAGATTCTGTGGCACCATATCCCGTCTAACTGCGAGTTAGTCACAGTGCCGATAAGCCGCTTCTGACCGAACGGTTAATTTGTCAAACTATAAGCCAGGAGGTCACGTTTTCCAGGCTCCCTAGGGTTCTGTGAGATGCGGACTGCTGATGATTCCCAGTAGACAGGAGACAGTGCTTCTCGGCCTTTCAGCATAGGTTGGTTTCAATTACAGGACGAATTCTCATTTCAAAATTTGCATTTAGTGCATAAACCACAACAGGCACGTGATTGCGTCTGAGGTGACACAATTATGCGTTCATCCCCGGCTTCTGGGCCTGCTTTGGCTTGCCCCGTCGTGATTTCCGTGTTATCGCTCCGCCACTCAGAATCGCGAGATTAGTATCGACTGGGCCAACATTCTGCTCGCCGGTAACTCGCGTGCTGAGTTTGAGCTGTGCTGTGCCGATTAGTCACTGACTTACGTATGTGTTGACAACATAAAGGTGAACAACTAAAGTGTGTTGTGTGATTTTGCTTACTTGTGTGTACACAGTACCGTCTACTTTTGAACTCAATTGTTTCTTTTGATATTCTTTTGATACTCTTTTGATCAAACAGGAGCCTGACGGAGTTACTGATGATATATAAGTAGTACTGGAGAAATATAAGCAATATGAAATCTAGGTTCTGTAGTTTCCTACATTTCCACCGTGCAGTCATCATTAATTATGATGAGGCCATCTGGGAACGCATCTGCGCCATGGCCGCGTTTGGAGATAAAAATTTGAATTAAACCCTATTACGTTAGATATTATAACAAAGAAACGTTCCTTTCGACAAACATTCATTTTTAAATAAGTTGGCGTTTACAGGGGACTCAGTTTAAACCATCCAGACTTCTTCATATGGACTAATGCGCAAGCGAATGTGTTGCACAGGGCCGTCTCGTTCTAAAACTGACAAGATACTCAGGATAACGAAGAGATTTCAATACTGCTTGTTAGTTCGATGAAAACCCTAGCTTCAGCTTTCTTGAGCCCCACCAGGTAGACCCAGCCTGAAATCATCAATTCTGTTTCGTACGTTACCAATAAATTGTATGCATGTTGCGATAGATAGTCACTAGTAAATTAGGTTGATATTGGTGGGATAGTCAGCTGAAATTAAGATACCGCTATAAACGATGGATTAAGGTAAGTTTCGGTTAGCAATCCCGTCAACAAAAACGTAATTTGAAAGTGGTTGTTTAACAAAAGCGACGCAATGAGATCAATGGGAACTCCGGAACTAGACCCATCTGATGAGTCCCAAGGTAGATGGAACCAAGACTAACCTGTCCAGAGTTTTCAACGACCCTATGAATAATGTTGAAGGAGAAATTTGATTTGGTGACGCAGAGTTGTTTTCAGGCAGTTTCCATTTTTTCTAAACACGTTATGGAGCCAAGTAAATTCTTCACAAATGATTTATTTTTAGGCGGCGAATTTCAATCTTGATTAGTTGCGTCGGCTTTTCAATCGTATCTCACCACTGATCTTCGAGAGATGCTTGTGCAACAGAGAGAAAAAGCGGTCTGCGCGTGACTTAGTTTTTTCCGTTTGGAAATACGGGTCGAGACAAAAGTTTGGCTCACCACTCTGGCTGATCTGAGGTCTGGAATAAATACATATGAATGAATTACATATATGTAATCCTTTTTTGTCTATTTGGGAAATTTTCCATTTTGGTGAGAGCAATCAGAATAATAAAAATTCGAATGATATCAGTGTAAAAAGCTACGGGGTGAGTAACCCAACTCAGCTCCGAACGTCTCTTAGATGGATTAGATAAAATATGTTAGGCTTGTTGCAAATACTTGGTGTAATGTATTCATTCCTGATGGGTTATTGCTTGTTCAGGGATTGGGAGCCAAACGTAAACGGTTACTGTTCGATCAGCGGAATGTCACCCGGACTTGTGTCTTCACATGTTCGATGACATCTTACCGTGTTACTGGGTTTCTGGAACAAATACTAATTTGGCAAAAGATGAATTACCTTTCCAAAATATCGTATCATCGGATTCCTTCTGAGATAATCACACCAGGAGTATGAAATGCTTTTATGAGCCAAATAATCTGGCAAACTGGCAATTGATCAGGTGACTGCTGATCTGTTTGCTGAGCTTGTCAGCTGAACTGCAGACGCTTTGGCGTCATTCGAGAAGACATCATCAACCCACCCAACAGCACACTGATAATGTATCCTCGAATGGTGAGGAAACGTTTGCAAGTTAATTACCAAACTCGGCAAACAGATCACTTTCCACCTGATCAAGCACCAGTAAATCACCCAAGCTACCTCTATTCCTACACGTTACCAGTCCAGCAGATTCCATACCGTTCTTATGCGGCCAGTGTACGCAGGTAGATATTCCTACCATGACCTGTGTTCTTTCTGTACATTCGCACAATTCTATCAACTCTGCACCTTTCTATCCGTCCATTGGTGTTCCAGTGTATTATTCTTCCGGCGGTTCCAAATATTTTGGCTCGCCACTGGGGTCTGGTGAAGGAGGGCTCCGAAACCTTTGTCGCTGAGCTGACTTTTAAGTTAAAGCATTGAACACAAGGGCTATTTCAGCCACATAAAGTTATATAGTATAGACATAACATATTACCGATAAGGTTGCTGGAAACTCTTCGACAGCCCACGATCGGTTTCGCTCTTCTTGGGGCTCATCAGGTAGCCGCCATCCCCGAGTTTCCGTCAACCTTATGTTCTCCTTGAAGCAAATTGCAAGAAATTAGCGGATTACACTCGTTTGCATACCAATTTGGTTTTGACGGTAGACTCACCCGGAACCCATTTGAATCTCTCGTTTATGAGATTTTCAAGCAACTGAATGTGCTGCACCAGACTGCCTCATATTTCAGTCAGTACGATATTCGAGATATCGCAACACATATATAGACGTACTACACTACTCATAAGGTTGCTGAAAATTCTTCGACAGCCCACGACCGGTTTCGCCCCTCTTGAGGCTCATCAGGTAAGCGCAGTCCTCGAGTTTCCGTCAACCTAATGCTCTACTTGAACCCTAATTGCACGAAATTCGTTAAATGCACTCAGTTACGTATTAATTTGGTATCCTGAATCCAGTTGAATCTTACGTTCATGAAGTGAAGAGAAGTTGAAGAGAACCATCATAAACAAGGGAACCAGTTGGGATTCAAGTGAGTCTCTCGTGAAAACTAAACCGGTATGCAAAAATGTGTATTTGTCAGGCAGTATCATGTTCTTTGGGGCTAGATTTTACATTTTAGATTTTAATGTGGTTTAGATGAACTCAAGAAGAAAGGGGGGACTCAAAACGATATCTCTGATTGTATATACAGATGGGACAAGATTCACAGTTATCTATGTTCAGTCCCCAAACGTAATAGTAAGAAACATGTTCAACATTACAATCAGTTGTGCGAAGCCAATCAGCCGATGTCAAAGAAGGCCGCAGCATCAAAACCAATCAACTCGCTTTTGCTTACGACGGAATTACGCAACATTGGGCGCAGTGCGAGCAGTACTGCTGTAAACTGGGTGAAAGTAACATTAATTCACACAAAATAAAAGACAGCTGCAAAGGATTACTGTCAAAACAGACCTTCATAACCCACATTCTACGTTCTTATTGATTGAAAAATCGCAGTATAAATTATCAAGATGGGATCAACAGCCACTTCCAAAAACGTCCTGGGTAGAAATCGAGCCCTGTCTTTCAGATGTAATTCCACTATACTATTCCAAGTGGAATGTTCTATAGTCAACTAATCTTAGACACTTCCTTTTACATGCCCAACTATTTTCAGGGTTGAACAGAAATTCCTCCCATCAACTTATCCATACTAAAGACAAAAGCCAGTCAACAAAATCAACCCACTATTTCGATTTTCTCAACAGGTTTATTCTCGTTTGCCTTGGTTGGTTAAACAAGATACACTAATTTCTGTTTATCCAGCTGGGGATCTTTTTTTTTGTCCCTCAATGATAATGATATCAGCAACAGTGTGCTCGTTGCCAAGAAATCGTTGAACCCAATAGATAGTTATGTGCAGATGACAGAATAGCATTACGAGTAATCCGTGACAGGGAAGAGATTTGTTTAAGGGGGTGGGGAATGATGTGCAATTCCAATCAAAAGTCATACACTGAACCATGAGCAATCCAATTTTGCTTGGTGGGCTTAAAGGAAACTGATTCCGAAAAACTAAAAATGAGATTCCCTTATTTATTGCTGGGCTAAACAATCGGTGGATTTATTGCTGTGGATTTATTTTTGTTTACCATGACTACCCATGACTACGATGACTGCAAAATCGGTCCCAAACATTTTCCAACTGATTTAGAATGAGATTCAGTGAAGAAAGTCTGAACTTCTTGGTGAACTGTGACATTTAGTCATCGAGAAGAGCTTATTCGCACGTTCAGGTCAGGTACAATTAACAGTAGTCAACTAGACCTGTATGGTTGTCACAGCTTTCCGACGCAACGATGTGTGAGTTGATTCAATCGCCTGTTTTGTCCCGGTGATGTTGTGTCCCCATCCCCTCTAACCCACCCAAAAACCACCCCTGAGTTGCGTCGGTTTGTTAGCGCTGAATTGGAAGTGCCTTAATAGCTCACCACTGGTGGACTTGTTCGAGTGAGTGTCCTGTCCGTCAGTTTGTTTGCTCGACCGCGCTCCGGATGCGCACCAGATTCCCTAGGATATGTCAGGATATTCATTTCAGTAGACGATAAAGGTGCCGACCAGCTGAACCAAAAGTACATTGATACTGTTTGACAGGTGATACTCTCAGAAGGTGATGTGGGGCGATCCAGGAATACAATATCTACACAGTACAATCGTAACACTGAACACAGCGCAAAAAAGCCGGAACACTTGGACGACTGTTCCATGTAAGTGCCCGGGTTAGGAATAAGAAATCAAACCAGATAACAAGAGAAAAGCAGATATCTGAATAGTGTATCTATAAAAACACCGTGGTGCTTTCAAAGGAACGAATTCTGATTTTTCAGGCTTTTGAAATAGAGACTTGCCTCCATTGAGTGTTTTTAGTCGTGTCCGATCTTTGGAGAAGTCTTTGTACTCTGGTTGACTGGAGTGAATAGACAGCCTTAGTGACTGACATGAAGTCGAAAGGGGGAGTCGAGCGTTGATAACGAGCGGTTGGCGTAAAAATTGACAGTAAAACATCACATGACACGGTTACATCAGACAACGGTAAGCGAATGAAGAATTAACACCTTGGCATTACAACCACTGAGTGTGGAATCGATCAGGCGTTTGGACATTTTTTCCACTCGAAAATCCTGCGTCGTGACAGGAGATTAGTTGTGGGAGGATGCAGAAAATGCAAGCTGAAATAGTGCATACGCAGTGTGCTTTTTTTTATGATAAGCAGTAATACGCAAATAAGAAACACAAGTTGAATAATGAGTAGCAACAAATGAGAGGTGACTGTGTGAAATTTTAAGATCAGCAACCGTATGAGTAGTGTGTTACGCCCAGACACCATACGTGTTACTTCAAGAATTTGCAACGTTTGGTAGAGACTAGCGTCTTGCACAAAATAGCTCCATAGTCAGTCTGAAAATAGATTTTACACTTTGTGTTGCATTTGAAATTTATATACTCTTTCTGAGAAGCCAACAACTCAGACAAAAAAGTCACATTATTTTACTGAGAGGCATAAGTTACTGCACACATAGTAGATGAGAGGTTGGGTTGATACGCAGTTGAGTTTCTCTTTAACATTAAATTAACGTGCGTTCAAAAGTCCAACTGCTTCCGTAGCTCTCTAGAACACCCGTTCTTCATGTCATCAAGAAGAACCTAGAAAGTCTTATTCAGATTTACCAGCGCAACATTGTTCGTTGAAGCAATTTCTTCCAAGTCGACCTTGCCTCGCACTTGCATTTTGTGTTATGTGGGTTGGATATTTTGCGATCTATTCCGAGATGTTTTTTCGGACGGACAGAGCTTGCAAGCTCTCATCTGCATACCCCTTCACCTATGCTAAGCATAACATCGAATCTAAGAGTAGGCTTCTGGGAAGTTTACACTACTGGCAGTTGATGAGGGCGTCCACCACGAAAGTCTGACGTCAGACTCGATAGAGCAGGAGTAGACCTGCTGACGGCAACCGGGTCACACGTCGTAAGTTTCATTTCACTACGTCTAAGCCACTTATGATTGTCCTTTAATCGTGATAGGCAGGCAAGCTAGTGGCACTGCCTGTATCCATGCCATGTAATCAACCGGGAAGCGCGGAAACTAGACCTAACTGACGCACCAAGCGTTGGTATTCGGCCGGTGAGAGCACTTGGGATCAGAGGGATGGTCTGGAACTGCTGGAAAACAGTATCGGTCTTTGGGGCGCTTTGAATCATTTTGAAAAATTCATAGCCTTCCTAGCAAAAGCTCTGGGCTTTCTTCGCAAATTGTGAGCGTTTTATGCAACCTTGCAGAAAATGCTACGGTGAAGTGTGGGTGATTTTCCTTCATTTAAAACAAGTAAATCCAACGATGAACGAATCAGGTGTGTTCCTGCCTTATCAAGTGGCGAACTGGAGGTTTGGTCCGAAAAGGCGTGAAATTGTTTCGTGCTGACTGACAGTAGGTGCGTTTGCCTCCCTCAGAAGAGATTGCCCCCAAGAGGAAACAAATGGCAATGGAAAATTCTAAAGGCGGTTGAGTGTATTTCACGAGTGGATAAAAGCCACAGTCGCACAATCCTGGTCGGATCCCTCG
The DNA here is from genome assembly GCA_004794785.1 of Opisthorchis felineus. Lineage (NCBI taxonomy): Eukaryota > Metazoa > Platyhelminthes > Trematoda > Opisthorchiida > Opisthorchiidae > Opisthorchis > Opisthorchis felineus. Next base: position 704,426 of record SJOL01006425.1, on the reverse strand, counting down.
ATAATCTCTCCTGAGAACTTCTTCAGTAATCCAAGAAGACACTGAACGTAATCTAAAAGGATACACACTTGTTAGCTTGTTTGACGCAGCTAAAAAGGGCATATACAAATTGCTCAGTCCCGTGTTCGCGTCGAAAGGAGAAATCTTGCAAGACGGCGTGAAACAGGACAGAAGGAGCTCTCACCATTTGGCTAAAATCTTAATTAACGGGACTGCTTATTTCAAAAAGTACCTCAACGTAAATGAGGACAGTCTGCACTCGGTTGACTTTCTCAACTTGTGTATAGGCAACAAATTTCCAGAACGAATCAAGACGCCTCAAATGTTTTTGTTCCCCAAGAAATCGGTGAATACTTTGTAGCAACAGCATAACTATAGGTACTCGGATACAGATGTCTTCAAGACACATACACAATGTATCCCTAAATACGGTGAAAACTCAACGGTTATTTTCCAAAAGCGAATTCTCCAATCACCATCAATCAGTAAGTAACTCAGAGGAGGAATAATTTCACGAGATAAGTGAAACTTCCTTGTAAGAAGTCGTCAATACGTGACCACGTGATATGTTTGCTGTGGTTCAAGGATCAGTGGCGCGATGTCCTGTCTAAGTGGGCCGCTCGAGGCCAAACAGCGAAGTGTTCAACCACTGGCCGGTAGGTCGCGAGTTTGAAACTCTGCGTTTTGTGAGAGGTGCACTGACTATGATTCTCAACACGGATGAAAGAGTCGTGCAGCACTTCTCGGTTTTTCAGCATAGGCTGGCTTCACTGATGGGGTGAAAGCTCGACATCTGAATCACATTTGCCATTTTGCTCTGATCGGCACTGAAGTTTTGACGTGTATGGTTTATTCGTCTGGGACGTGTCATTCAGATCTTTCTGTCTGGGAAGGCGAAGGGAATTCGACCACACGAACTCATTGTGTGCAGCGTGTATTATGACATAGTGAGTGCAAAATAAGTTTTGGAAATTCCTGACAAAATCGGTCAACTAAATTTCTTTGCTTTGGAAATAGAATAGAAGTCCTCCAGCGTATTTGAAGTGATCCCTCTATCTGTCTCTCTTCGCCATCTTCCTTCAGCCAAGTTTACTAATGGAAAACCCAATCTGGAGTGAGTTAACCAGTAGAAGAGCAACATCAGTTGGCAGTAGAGATCCAGTTCATCCCTCCACGCCCCTGGGAATCGTCTTACAACATCTGCTTGCGTCATCGAGCTCCTAAGTTCAGCAGAGTCTGTGAATACAATTCAAAATCATCAGACCGGAAATTTTATTTTCTTAACTACGGCTACCAGTTAGTAGGCTTATATCCAGACAATCTTTCAGTCATCGGTTGTGCATTCATCTCCTCCTTATAAGGCCGCTTTTTGCATCAATGCAAAGATAATGGACCAGCTGATAAACTTGTCTCTTATCAGTGTTTTGACGTTCCTTCTGTCAGGCCTATCTAGGACGACAGTGAAGCAGTATTTGTCAGTCTGCAGAAATGCAACATGTATACTGTTGAGGGGATCAGTGGAATATATACAAGAGCTGACAGAATAGTTTTTCAAATATCAGTTCCACATTTCCTCGTAGGAAGTAAAACTATTCGCGGTGAAAGGCCCATCCTTTTGAGAATCATTAAGACAGTGTGTCTCACGAAACGTGGAAAATGATAGTAGGCAAGTAATGTATTCCTCAGCAGTACACTACTAATCGACTGCGTGAATGATTTAACCTGGACGGGATGGCGTTCATTGGCTATTCAGAGGCTGACTTTCGGTCCACAAAACTTCTGTATCCACTGATCGATGTGAAATGACATTCTATTACAGCTTATTCAGAGGCTTCGGTATCTCCAAAGCTATCAACTGTATACATGGTGTGACATTTGTAAAAACTGTGTTTTACAGTTACAGGGCAGAATGACCTGTGCACCTATCAGCAGATATCCTAATTCGGTTTGCGGCGAAACTCTAGTTAGAACTTTTGAGATGAAAATTGGTGGAAAAACTATAATCATGCTTGCAGAATGGTTAGTAACTAGATTGGAACATATTTCTTCCAAAAAACTCATATATTGGTATCATTTTGCTTGGTAAGTAGACTTACGCAAAGCCATCCTCGTTTTTTTCAATTCTGAGAAACGATGATTCCGGCCTTTCCATGTTCCACGCAAATGAATGTAGTTTTATCAACTGTTTTTTATCAATGCTATTCCATCATAATGTTTACACAGTGTTTGCCCAATACTGACTGAATCAGTTCCATGGGTGTTTCTTCTAATGGCTGAAAAGGGACTTTGAGCTTTACAAGGGCTTTAAATTATTGTAAACTGCACTCACGACCCCAAAAATAACTTACACGTGGTTGGCTAATGTGATTATCTTCTTCCGCACTGTTACTGAAATGTCAAAATGTACACCAAAACTTATTCTCTTGATTGTTACTAGTTACCGAAAATGGCGACAAATAACATACCTCGGTGTGATGCTGTACGTTTTCTTGAGGAATTTGGGGACAGAAAACCATTTGCCGCTCAAATCACTTTGGGTTTCAACCCACTAGACACTTTACTCTAGCGGGACACATAACAGAATTTTGAAGGCTCACCTACAAAGAGAGAATGTTCATATAGGTAGAAACTAGGTGTCCGAACTGCAGGGATTCACGGAGCTTGTTCGGTCAGCTAACACACTCATATCAAAAGCTCGTCATTCCGACGAATGAATGTTACCTGAGAGCTTCTCCGTGATGTAAACACTCCACAGGCGAATGGTCACAACAACCACTGAACGTGTAGCCTAGAATGTATTTTGCATTCCTTTGAGCAAATACATAAATCGTTCAGCGTGGCTAATAACCGACGGCATAAAAGGGAACTCATGTAAACTTTTTGCCCGAACTAGTTTCCTAAGTGGGCTTCAAAATCGATCATAACAACAGTTTTTTATGCACTTTGAAGCAATAAGTATCTTTGGTCCGTTTGAATAGCAAACGAAAAACAGGCTGCGAAATATTTATCCCGTTGTTTCTATCGCATCAGCTGAAAAATCTCCCTGGGCAAACAGCAAAAATAAAAGCACACTCCTAAACACTTTAAGCACTGAACTTCCAGAGGGCTCTATTTAACCAAACCAAAACGAATTGGGCAAACTTTACAAGTTTTCAAAGTTTACTTGTCTACCGAGCACTTTGTTTGAACGTGTGCTTTCGAATTCTGCCAAAACTGAATCAATAAATTTTAGCAAATACTAGTGTCCAACAGGTAGTTGACCATCAGAGCTTCGTCGAACAAAACAGACTCGTGTACGCAAAATGAAGGGAGCCCTCACTAGATTGCAGTTAGGAGGCTGTGAGTAACCTCATACTTTTTACTTGGCTTATTTCATCCAGATACCTATTTGCGATTATCAACAACGAGGGAGGCCTATTATGGTCACAAGTTACATATCGATCTGCCTGCAGTCTCTATGGGACAGCGGATCAGAACTCACATTAATCCATCCCAAAAAAACACGTCTCGCATTGGTTCTTTCGAGCAAGTTACCAAATAAAGGGAACTCCAAACCACCGGCCACCTGGTGGACCCCAAAATATCGACCAGCGTCCTGGTGATCAACACAAACACAAGGGCTATTGTTTGGTTAGAACAGGGCGATCAGCCACTATCGGCTGAGCTTTAGCGTTCAGACATTTTGAATTGCGCGATATTGTTACTCTGGACTAGAACAATAGACCTGGTCGATTCACATCCATTCTTTTACTCCTATTTCCATTGTAAGCACTGTCTTCCGTGAGCATTTCGTAAAATCCAACAAGATCTGTCTGTTTGCTTTCATGTTATGCAAATAATCTGTTTTTTCTACTAAACCAAGCTTGATATTTCCTCTGCCTCTTCTAATGCCACTTCAGAAAATTATTTTTTCTATCGGCACCTAATTCTAGACAATGAAGTGCAGTCTGTTCCTTGGAAGAAAACAAAGAACTATTGTCGTCAACAGGAGGAGAACAAATTCTTTAGAAATTCTTTAAAAGCAAGTTTCCTTAAACATTCTTTCAAATCAGACGTTTTGTTCGCCGCGTCATACATCAAGTCGAATCAGTAATACAGTAAGGAAATGCTACGATCCAATGCGAATAAACGACCACATATTCTCAAGATGTTGGTTGTTGATCAGCTGGCTGTTGATCTGTTCGCCGAGCTTGGCAAGTGACTTGCAAACATTTCGTCACCATACGAGGAGACATCATCAGTGCGCAGTTGGGTGCACTGATGATGTCTCCTCGTATGGTGACGAAACGTTTGCAAGCCAATTGCCAAGCTCGGCGAACAGATCAACAGCCAGCTGATCAACAACCAATAAACTCACCCGAGCTACCAATTATTCGACACATTACCATTCTCAAGATGTTTTCACACATTCGTTGTTATTTTGAAATAGTTATTTTTGAAATAATGAGTATTTCAGCAGGTAAAACACGCCAAATGTATCTTTTAGTTTCCCAGCATCGACAGATAGTAATTTTGGTACACCTGAATAACAAGTTAACATTCAAAATATCAAGTTGTGAAATCTAATCACCCAATCTGCAACCCAATCTGCAGCCCTTATTTCTTTCAAGGATATCTGTTCACTGAGAATGAATTCCAGTTTTACAAGAAAACGTCAAGATAGTTTAGTTTCACGCTCACATGCGTTAAGATTCTAGCTTTCATATTTTCTAAATTTTCCTTCATTGGCTTTTATGCAACATTGTTTTTGACAGGTGTCCCATTGGTAAAGTGAATCGATAGTATTCCCACACAGAAACTCCAGACAAATGGATTTAGTTAAGTTTGACAGTTTGACAGAATATTCGAAAGACTTTTGAAATCGCTTCGAATATCAAGACGTCTGGATCTGCTTTGCAGAATAACGGGTAGCGGTTCCAAGCCTTTGCAGCTGTACGAAAGAGAGAGGGACATACAGATAGCTCTCTTTTATTTAAAAGAATTTTTTTGAGGTTATCTGCTGGTTTTCTACAGAATGAAAACAAAACCTGTCTGATTGTGAAGTGGGAAAAATAGTTTTTATATCACTGCTACGTGTGCCCAGAACATCACACGGAATGAGCCTGAATGTTTTCCAAAGTGGCCTTTTATCTTCTTATAATTCCCCGTCTTTGGGGACAGAGACGTTACATGAAAGCGTAAGTGTGCCAACGTGTTTTATTATTATGGACCCAGGCATACGGGTCTATGGCTCTTTTAAGCATGGTTTTTCGTAAATGTGTACAAGGAAATCCAGCGCTTGGACTCACATGTACTTACAAAGAACAAGTAAACATATTTTAATCACCATGTTGAAAAGACCGCCATTTTTAACTCGACCAACTCAAATTCATATCACGTTCAAGTGTTATGTGAATTTCCTTCAGTCGCTGCGTCACATGTCTGATGAAATTCGGTTACAAGTAGGTTGAAGTGCATTTCTCCCAGATAAGTGGATATGCGAGTGAACGGCTGGATTTGTAAATGTTGCGTTTCTAAAGGGAACCAATTCAAATCATTATATTTACTATATTAATTCGTTGTTAGCTTCCAAGAAGTTTCCCACACATACCGAGATGTTTTATGTCCCAAACATTTTTGTTGCGGTGCGGTAGGAAGGCTGGAGTTGTGCTAGTCTACTGATAGGTTTCCTAATGGCCGATCAGTAAAATGTTATGACATTATTGATGCGTTACCAGCGTCAATGAAAATGCAAATGGTGCTGTCCTACTCTGGTACAGTTTGAATATTCAGACAGAAATAATTAGGTAGCTCTGGATTTCGCATCCCCATTCGTTTTCAGACTACCCGTTTTTCTTACTCTCTCGGTTCTGCCTCAAAACTCTATATTTTGTCCTTTTTTGACAGAATTAGTTGGTTCTTATTGTAGCGACGGGTGGTATTCGTTGTCTGAGTATTCACGCAAAAATTAATTGCATTTTTGCGAAAAACCGTGATACCTTTGGTGCATAGAATTACGCCACTTGTCAGTCTTCGGTTTAATTCATTCGTTCTCAGAACCGAAGAACAGAAGATACAATGTACGGACTTCCATGTCAGCTACAGCTTTTTTGAGCACTGTTACTCTGATGAACTCGTGAAAATCTCGTAAATTCTGAACAATCGGCCGGATGAATCATACACCAACCCTTCGTCTGACAAATTGTGAGACAAGTTTGTCTCGGAAAATTTGAGTTAGCAGAATCAAAATCAGTCCAGAGGAGATTGCTTTCGAACCTACTGATCACCTGATTCATCATCCGTCTTGAAGGGTTTTCTAACAAAAAAAAGTGATAATTGTCATACATGGCCAACCCTCGACACTGCAAGCAAGACAGTTATTTAAGCAGCTTTCAAAAGGTTTGTGAGTTGAACTTTTCGTCATCTGTGTCACCAGATGACTGCTGATATTTTCGGCTACTGTTCCCGTGCAGTCATCGTCCCGAAAGAACAACATATCAGTTTACCTGAGGATATCCAAGCCAGTGCCGGTTCTAAGGGAGGTGAGGTAAAAATGTCAACCGAAATCCTGGGTATCCGCACTTTATATCCTATTATAAAATGTAGATTCACCGTAAACTAGAACAACTAATATCCGAAAGTTGGGTTAACGAAGCAAGAAGACATTTACTACGCATTTCGAATGACCCTTTCATCCAAAATAACATACCACATGAGAAGAAATCAAAATCTCTCGGATATCGTACAGGTTTATGAGAGTAATCAGTCACCTAGTATTTTGTAATACATATTCTCATACAGTGTTAACCAAGTGGCCTAAGGGAGTCCAGTGCTCTGATTATCTGAAGACACATGTATTTTGTTCACAATAATTGCACTCCTGAGTAACTACAATCGGATGTAGTTTCCAACTGTCCACCAATGTGGACAGTGCATTATAATTGGTTAAACTTCTTCAAGACTATTTTCATAAAGGAACCTACTCACCAGGTTGTTGAAATCTCTTAGACAGCTCACGACCGCTTTTGTCCTTCTTGGGGCTCGTCAGGTAGGTGCAGTCCCCGAGGTTCCGTCAACCTTATGTTCTACTTGAACCCAACTTGGACTGATTTCGACAAATACACTCATTTGCAAATCAATTTGGTTTTCACAGGAGACTCAGCTGAATCTCTCGTTTATGGTATTCTTCAACTGAATGTGCTGCACAAAGACCGCCTCATGTTTCAGTTGGTACGATGTTCGAGATATCGCAGTACATTTTCATACAGTAAACTACTCACAAGTTTGCTGAAGACTCTTTGACAACCCATGACCGGTTTCGCCCTTCTTGGGGCTCATCAGTCTCTTTTGAAAACCAAACTGATTTTCAAATGAGTGTTCTTCAAGAGTATTTCAATAACCTCACGCAATTCAGATGTCTGGAGGGTCTAAAGACTCCTCCACCACTGAATTTGTGTGCGGCGTTTTTTCATTAACCTGTCCTTTTCAGCTTTCTCGAATTTATTTTAACAGGATGATGCTTTGAATGGATGTGGCTTTGTCAGGTCCAAATGCCACCTGGATTTGTCGGCCGCTCTTATCTTTCAGACTCGCAAACTTTCCCTCATACTTTGTATCACAGAATGTCAAAACACTGCACTCTTTACCACCTCTCTAAGGTATACGTATCATGTTGCTTAACGGCAACGCACAGGATTTCAATATTTGTGAGCCTTCCGAGTCGGCCAGAACTGTCGACTTCCGAGCACAAACTGTTTTCTCCAAATTCCTCTACTTTTAGCCTAACTCACCGTCCAAACTCAGTGTTTCTTTTGTTTGTCCACCGTCGTAATTTTCCTTCTCCAATGTACTTACTGCTCCCGGTTTACGTTCCGTGACCTTTTTGCGGAGGATCACCATATCATACGGAATTTTTCCAAGATAAAATTAATGCCAGGGGAATCATTAAGAAAATTCACTGATTTCGTAATTGGCAGACATTTTAATCCACTGGAACCTATCAAACGGTAAAACACTAATCAGCGTTTGTGTCGAAGTTCCTGTGTGTGAGTTTATTCACTCTTACTGGTACCTGCATATCTAAGCAACAACCAGGGTTGCTCACATGATTAGCTGTATTATACACTCCATTTCGGTCTTTCATTTATGGGGACAAATATGCGCTTACGCATTCTATTATTCCATAATTGTTGGGTCGTCTTTTGAATTCTGGGACAAATCGTTCGCTTCACTCAGGGTGTGAACACGCTCGCCTGTTTAGATGTGATAATTCAGGTTCACTCAGCTTTCATCGGGAACACGCTTGCCTCACACTTCAGACTTCTAGACCCGAAAATGGGTTTGCCAAATACATCTACGGGTGATCAACTCTACCAAGTCCGAAACGTAAGCCCATCGCTCACCCTGTGAGTGTGAACTAACAAGAATACTCACAGTAGGACGGGAGAACAGCAATTCAAAAAGATAGAGGGAGATATATATTCTGCAAATCAAGCAGCTACTCACAGGGTGCAGGCTAAGAATTTACATTTGGAAGGCTTGTGGCACTATCGAATGACGCATAGCAAATGACTTGAAAGCCGTAATGAGTTTCGGACAAGATAATAGGATCACTCATTTTTTTCCAACATAATTTCACTGTTAACAATTGCAAATGAACGAAATTCTAGTCTTCGGGGAAACAGTGCCTTATAAAAGAAAACAGAGGTTACGGAACTGGAAGTTTCTGGGACTGACCGAAAATGAATGAGAATTGAAAAATGCTTGTGACCTTAGTATAGGACCAGCTTCAGGTCACATGCCAACTGAAAGGTTTCTACCATTGATTTGTGTTATTCCTCCTCTAAACTCATTTTTGATGCCTGGAGGTCCCTCAGATAAGTTTTGCAACTGAGAGTTCTCTACTGCCATTTTAATTTTTGATAGTCTTTGTACACTTGACTTTACTAGTATTTATGACCTGTCTTCAGTCGGGATGATATTAGAACTTAAAACTGGTCACTCTCATCAATTCACGAGGTGGAACAGAGGCCACCTCTCGATGAACTGAGAATTACAAGCCACTGTTTTTTAATTATCCGCTTCTCCTGCCTACCAATGATAGTGGGTGGTCATAACAACATTAAGAAGTCTCGAACGTTTTGTAGAGATTATTCAAAAACCCTCTCGGTGGCAATGTACTTTAGAACAGCCCTATCCTTCCGTCACGTCCATTTTCCATTTCTTGTTGAATTCAAGTCTGTTCCCCCAATTTGCTGACTCATAACTCTTACGTTTTGCTTCTAGTGGCCCTTCTTACCTGCAAACCGAGTGTTGTCCCATCTCAACTGTTTGTAGGAAAGTTATAGCGACCAATATGAGTGGTCCTATAGTTATGTCGTGGATTGCGTGCATAGTGGGGAACCAAATCCTCTGCGAAGCCATGGTGCAGTCTTCCAACCCAGTCCGGGAGCATCAAATTAACCTACCTGATTCTGAGTGGTTGGCTTTTTGCTGAAACAAGAGGGCACCCGCGTTTAGTCCACGGCCATTTCACTGAATAATCGTTCTGTTGACGTGATGTTGGGAGGATCATCCCTAAATAATTTTCGGCCGGATTTGAATTTGTAGACTTTGTTAAATGTTCATTTATTGATTAATTGGTTTGGTTACCTGTTCGTTTTGTCACGCGCTAAGAGGGTTAGTAAACTCATGAGCAAATCCTTGAATAACTAACTTTAAGCATACTGTCCGAAAAAATTGCATATATACTGTTAGACGTTTGTAGGGGTGTGGAGGTACCCTGCGCAATGGTTCGAAGTTTTAAACTGGCTTTCGGTAATGCTCTTCAAATAACTCCTTTACTGAATACCTGCTGTTATCCAGTCACGTGGACAACGCGTGCTACTGAGCTTTGGGACGTATAGGAATTGGTCTAACACTTGGTTGAACTTACTTAGACCTACTTAAACACCTATCTAAATAGAGTTTTCCAAGTGAAACTGCCACGTGCCACCAAACAGCAGGTCCCCAATCATTATCGTATGGTAATAAAACATGTAGCCATTGGGGCAGAAAGCGAAGTGCAGTAGTCTCTCCCTCTCCCCCCTCCCCGCTCCCCAAGAGAATGCCCAAAAAAGAAGAGTGAAAAACGGCCTGAATCCGAACTTGTTTGGATTACGACAGACTGGTTCCCAACAGGGGTGATTCCAAGAAGGGTGCTGCCTAATCCCTCGGGCTGGAAAACTGATTTGTACATTTGCAATCCCATGATCAAAACTGCGGTTTTAGCTGCTCAGCTAGCGGAAAAACGAAGCGCATCCATTCAGAAACCGTCACCCTGGATGCTGTGGACACAACAACACCTACAGGATCAATAAGAAGATATAGTTTAGATTTAGTCTTTCAAAGCACAACTATTGGCAACCGGAATAATCTAATCCATGTAGATCACCTCTGTACGCATTTACACGCGCACAAAAGTGCATCAAAGTATAGTTTGGCTCATTTTGTTTGATGTAACACCGCAAATCACGTACATGTTCTACGGTCGAAAACCTGAATTGCACAGTATTAGACGTACTCTTCTGTTCAGGCAAATTCCGTTCGAAATTCCGTTCGGTGACACTACTTCTTTGAGATTACAGCGCACCGTGAGTGCAGCCTTACCGGAAGAAGATATCGATGGTTTACTTTGCGTTCAATGATAGTAGATATAGAATTTGAGCTAGAACAGTGTGTTTCAGACTCCTCAGTGACCAGTTTGTTTGCCAAAATGCGAGACATGAAGCTTCGAAATCAACGAGTCACGCAAGAGTAGAGGGAACAAATCAACCTGTTGTGGAAATCATACAAATGGGCAAAAGCTAGTCTGTATTTCTCGATTGTTCATTCGATAACTTTCTTGTTCTGTTTAACAAAAATCAGACGCAGGTGTCGAAATAATCACCCAACGTAGCAACTGGTAACAAAGTCGATAGACTATTATTTCGTATAAATCAGTAGAATGACCAATAAATTATTTACTCTCATATCAGTTGGTGTTTCTTGCAGAGCTACAAGAAAACCCCACAAAGTTAGGACCCAAAGCATAGACCCTTTGTTAAGGTTCCCGATATGGAACTTTGAGTCACGCGTAATTTTAACGATCCCGAATATCAAAAGGAAGAATTGGGTTCGAAAGTCTACGGTACTCTTTACATAAAATGAGCGCAGTTATACAACAATCCTCAGTTGTTCACGCTCGTTGCGTCAACACGTGCGCAAGTCAGTTACCAATCGCCACAGTGTTGCGTCGAGGTCTGCAAGCCAGACATGGGCGATCGGAATGTTGGCTCGGTAGTGTGGGTTCCGGTCGTCCCTTCCGAGACCAGTACCGTGATTCTGATTGGCGGTCCAGTCACAGGGAAATCACGGCAGAACCAGTCAGGGAAGCCTCAGCAGACGGGGCACGAACACAAATGAGTAAGTAGGTCAGCTGTGCACACTCGCACGCATGCACACATGCTAGTATACCAGTGTTGGACTGGACGGCTTTTGAGGCAAGGTGAGTGGGTGGGTACGGATGGGCAAACGAGTGATCATAAGTACACGAGTAGAGTTAGCAAATGGATGGAGGAACTATCATGATGTCAAGTTAGATCCGATACTCTTTAAGGGAGCAAGCCAGCAAGAAAAGCGCTCTTTTGGTCTGGTCCTAGAGCGCACTGTTTTTGAGGAACACTATATTGTTACCCGTAGTTTTAGCATATAAGCCACTTTCATTAGCCGTTCGATCGATTCTGCAAACAGATCTAGCTAGCCTTGCTGCTGAGTTGAGTTGATGGGCTGTGAATATCTTCGTTCAGTATCCTTCACTTCGATTGGTGACTCTTTCTAGGACTTCAACTACCGGATCGTCTTTTATTATCATATCTGTTCATCTCAACATAGCCTAGCTGTTGAGGCATGAAGCCACTGACCAGAACGTTGGCAGTTTGAACACAACCCTGGCGTTCTGATTGATTCTGAGCACCTCCTTCAGCAGGCAGGTACCATCTCAGCATCGAAAAGGTGCTAAAACTAAATGATTATTTTATTTATATTACTATCGCTTGTGGGATTCTACTCCAGCTTTCATCAACCGAGTGAGCAACGGATACCGTACACATGAGCTCACTTTACTGCTGGGAGAATCCAGGATAGATAGCACTGGTGACCAAAGTTCATTCTGCACCTTGCTGGTTGGCTGCGCCGCTATATCAATTTAAGTGCAGCGAAATAGCTTGAGGTAACTTCGTTTGAAAAGATGTATCGAGGCACATGTGGAGCATGATCTAGTATGTCCGGTTTGCGTCTCAGCCTACTTTTGGTGGAAAGATTAGGTGGAGCACATACCCAGATATGAGGTCCAACACGCTACAGAAACATACAGTCCACGTACAAACAGTGGTTACTGTAAGTGCAATTTTGACAAACAGCCTAGACTCCCCATAACTTGAGTCTTCTGAGAGTTGTCGAAATACTACAGAAGCAACTGTCCACAAGTTCCTTTATACGTGAAGTAAAGCAAGGAAGCAAGATTTCTGGATGAAACTAAATGGAGTAGGTTTCTTCACCTTTTCCCGGTGTTCTGTGGTTGGCCTTCAGCCACTGATCACCCCGATCCCGGACAATCTCCAGTGGTCGATGCAAGAGGCACAGCCCAGTTTGGTGTAACTTGTACTCTTGCCATTTGGCATAGACTCACGGCTTCTAAAAACAGGAGAACAAATTAAGGACGTTCCAGCATCACTTGTAGAGTGTGAGGTTTCAGGATACCTACGGCAGCTGCCGGGGCCAAACAGGTTATCTTAGTGTTTCAAGAAGTATGTGACCGTATGATATATGCAGCGTGCATTTGTTACTTGTTTTGTAACCAGTAAACACATTTTTGTTTTTTTTTACGGATTCAGATAAAGATCTAGGTTTGACCGACTCCGCATGGTCATCAGGCAGATTTGGACATTTTATTTTCCACCTTTCCTGTCAAGGAAAAACTCGCAATAGTAGTTTTTAAAAATAGCAAAAAATGAAGGGTAAATTGAACATCGAATTGTTGAAAGTCATTACAAATATGAAGCGCATTCGTGGGTGGGTTAAGACACTGAAATATTGAGCTTTGTCTGGAAGGCCATGAGGTGTAATTCAGAAGCAGTTGTCAAGTTGAGCGCCGTAGAAACTCTGCGCCATCTTGTTTGTTGTTGAGGGGGGAATGAAAAGTCAGCGCGCTATCGATTCAATTAACAAGCCTGTTGTCACTTAAGCAGTATCCTTTTCTGCGTGCTAAAATGGTTTTGTTTGACATTTGTAAAGAATGCATAATCAATCCCGTTGTTTGCAACAAACACGAGCACGATGTTCAGATGTGTTCAGTTCAATGCTGTTGGAAGGCGTAGACCTCTTGCCCTTGACCGTCTCTCAGATGGACCAGAGGCTTCTTTTTAGTTATTCCTCACCCAGAATGTTTGATCTTTTGCTAAAGAACTGAAATCGGACTCAATTCTTCTAAAGTTTCGCGGAGTCTCAGCAACTACGTGAAAAATAGAAAAAATTTCAGAATGTTTTCCATACGTCTTCTGTGCGGTTGTATGTCGCAGCACTGTAGTTATCCTATTCCCTACGTTGAGTTTGATTAGATGCAAAGTTTCGTCTCAGAATTGTAAAAAATGGGGAGGTTGAGGTAATTCCCCTGTGGGTAGGCCGTCAGACATTGCATCATCAAATCGTCAGTGTTTTCTGAGCCGGCTAGGCTTTATTCGCGTTGCAATTAGCTTAACTTAGTCAGACAAAAGGACCTTTAAATTTGAACACATCTGTTAGATGTTTGTTTAACAGAATGATTAACAATAGACAATCATTCATTTCTGACCGCCAGATGTTCTCGCCAGATGTTCTCACCGAACCGTATGGTTTGGTGTGTGTGAAGGATTATGATTCAAGATGGACTGGCATGCCTGCAGAATCCCCTTTGATGCAGAATTTCACCATTCTGAACATGGGCGTGCTGTCGGCCTATTCTGTCTTCCGGAAAATGCACATACGTATACACATAAAATCAGTCACACAGAAGTGGGAGGATTTGAAGGTGTATCGTGTTGTTCTTGAAAGCTTCACCGATGCCTTTCAATCATGCCAGATAATGTGCACTTCTAAAATACGGGCTTCACAGTTTGTTAACGCAAATGTTCATGTGATTCGCCTGGCCGTCTTAGTCCAGGTTACTGTGCGCTTTTTTGTCAGGCCTAGCGCAGTTGCATTTTTCCATTTAGGGTTACTCCGTAGAAGGACGGCGAACACCAACAAGAAAATGAAGCCTTCCGCCTTGTCCTGCCTTGACTGCTTACCAAACTGAGCTTGGATGTCTAAATACTATGACTAGCTATGCTATTTCATTTGGTAGGCAGAGCTCGGATACTCCAATTAAAAATCAATCATTTCCAATTTTGCCTTAAAGAGGTCTTTGATGAGCAGTCGGTTCCTGAGACAGACGAAGCCGTCGACCAAGAATCTATGACAGATGCATGGTTACTTCAATCAACTCACCAGGAATTCGAACGTTTGTGCGTGTCCAGTAGTACAACTTTTACGTTAATCCGTACGCATAACTGAATTTTGTTGTACTACTTATAGGTTTTAAGCCGTACAATGACCCTGATACCAGAAAGCCGGACTATGCGAAGCATCACTTGGATGAAAGCTGTTTTACCTTTCAAAGGATACAAGACCACGGCATAAAATAATCGCTGAATAAAGAACAGAGGGGGCCCGATTTGATAAACTACAAAAGATGAAAATGTTTTATGATGTACCGACTTTCACCTTTAATTATATATATATATATATATGCTGTATCAGTCTGGCTCGTTTTTTGTTCGAATATGCTAACATCTGTACGCACCACCCTATTCGAATACACACGCGCTCCCGTGTGTCTGTCTTCTCCTTTTAGGCTCACGTCTGCCAGCCCTTTCGACATCTTTTTTCTGAAGCACAATAGTAACTTTACCAACTGAGGTCTACTCATTTAATTGAAGACAACACATGCTGAAAGGCCGAGAAGCACTGTACCGGATTTTCATCCTTACTGGGATCACTAACAGTGTGAATCTCACGAAACTCTACAGCGCCTCGAACCCACCCGGTTAGTAGTGAACACTCAACTGTTCGGGCACGAGCAGCTGATAAGCAGTGTGACGAATTCCGAGTAACCTTGCTCTTTCTAGACGTTAATTGTAAGTAGTATATTTGGCTACTACGGGTCTATAAACCAACTGGGTGAATCGGGGTTAAAACTGGAGCATCATGAACTGTAGTTGACACGTTTGCTGTAAAATGATGCTTACCCAGATATCCCTCGCACACTTC
>SJOL01006425.1:650221-685349 GCA_004794785.1 Opisthorchis felineus | reverse complement strand
CTCCAAATAGAATATCAGAAGTAGTCGCCCATTTGAGCATGCAGTCTGCAACTTGAAACAGAATTCTGTTTCTGGACTTCCTACTTCCAGATGATGTCTCCTCGGATGGTAACGAAACTTCTGCGATTCAGTTGCCAAGCTCCGTGAACAGATCAACAGCCACTTGTTCAATTACCAATGAATGCACCAAAGCTATCAATATTTCGACATATTACCAACACGAAATCCTGTTGTGGATCTAAGTGCTCATTAGTATTCGTGTAGCCTTATCACCTAATGCCGATAGTATTGTGCAACTTCACCCAAGAGTTTGAAAAAAGTCATCCACTGCCACATCCTTGCTAGATGGATAACCACCTAAAAACATTACAAGTTAGTAAAACTAAATTATCCGACACGATACTATTAAAAGACCGGTCAACTCTCATATCCCACGTAATCGAATGCAGCCAAACCACAACAGTGCCTGGATTCCATCTCTTATTCACACAAGCCAATGAAATGCACAGTCCGAATTCAAAAGTTAATCACAACCGGTCTGAATTACCAACATTTCGCTAACTGTTCACGCTCGGATAATTAGAATGTTCAATCTGCATCCACCTTGACGACTGAGCTTGCTTACTAACCGGGCTGAGAGTGGAATTGTTCGTCCAGGTCAGAGCATGACCAGTTATGATATGTTTGCATTAACTTTCCTAGGATAGGCTGAAAATGCGTGGTAACGTGCAGTTTGGAGGAACATTTGGAGGCGGAATGATTCACTCTGCTTCTACCGGTGAAACTTAGCGCCTGTAAGCACGTGCACAATCGATAGATGTATCTTCTCCGGGAATCATGACGTGAGAAGTCCTGCATCTTAATTATTTGCTAGGCATTACCAGGTTTACAGTAGTTCAACCATATCCCAGGGCATCTTTTTGACTGGGCTAAACAAAGTTCATTTGATCCTCCTAATAACATGGTCGTCTAAGGACCTGAGTACAGATTCGCGGACCAAGAAGTCCTTCCACTGGTCACGAATTGTACACAAGTCAAGTTTGACAAAGAGCTCAACATCCGTCTGCTCAACACCCAGTAATGTCGCCTCGCACATGGTCTCAGAACTTTTGAAATCGCTTCTCTTCATTTGCTGCTGAAGAGTGAATATCTGCCACACGACTACTTCGTACTGATTTTATTCTGGACCGCTTATTACGTTATAAAAGAACTCCGTCGTCATCTTTGGAGTCACCAGAGGTCAAATAATACACACGCGTTTTGGATCGTTTTTTTCTGCCGGGAGCAGACCATTTCAAGGTCAAATTTGTATGACAAATAGCTTGACCGCAGCAACCAACCTACACAACATGGGCTTAACAATTGAAGGGACGCGACTTTTTATGGTCGCGAGTAAAGCAGAGTGCGGAAACACGTAGGAAAAAGCGGTTTTTGAGGAGTGATATGGCAGGGCACGATATGTTTGGGAATTGTGCAGGAAGGGTTTGGCTCATTCACTAGATGAGAACACTGAATATTTTTTTAGTAAAAACAACTTGTTCGAAGCTTCACTTCAAATCTTAAGATGGTATGACAGCTGTCTTAAAATGCCACGTTTTTATCACACATCTGTTACCAACAGCATACGGGAATAAGAAGTAGGTGGACAGCAAAAACAATAAGATAAAGACGTGACACAGCCTGGTATCTAATAACTTAAGTATTAGATGATTTGGATAAATACCATTTAAACAGCCGGTGCACTCAAAATCTAGAGTTTTAGTTCGCAAACTCTAGAAATCGTCCTCTAAAAGAAAATCCTGGACCGAACTATGGAACCACATAGTTTAAAGCCATTAATTAGGGCAAAAAACGTATAAGGATCCCCGCTTGGCTACATTTGTGCCTCCAGAATTGTGGAAACCCTGAATCACGTCGTCAGTTTATCGCTTATAAACCACAACAGTATTCGAGGTTTGGATGTGTGACGGTTTATTTGAAGGACTCATAACCAAAATGAGCGGAGGTTACATTAGTTTCGTGAACTATCACTTCAGCATGTGCTGTTTCCTACTACTAACAAGACAAGATTAGGGACAAATCATCCCTTACAAACAAATATGTCACAATGGTTGGACTAGCAAAGATCGGTTTGAGGAATGAGTTCAGTTGTCCGAGGGATTTCAGCAACCCCATGAGTAGTGCATCCCGTCAACAAAATAGTAAAGATTAGGTTACTGCAGTCCAAAGTTACTACAGTCCAAATGGAACAGGCCAGCAACCGACAACCTACCATTATCAGACCAAAGCAAAAGTGGGAAGATCCAATCAACCAGACGAATTCGACAAATACACTCACTTACATACCAGTTTGGTCTTCCCTGGAGAATTACCTGATTCCTAGCTGAACCTCTCATTTATGATGTTCTTCCAAAAATGAATGTGTCGAACCAGACCGTCTCATGTTTTTGATTTGGTATGAGCTTTGAGGCATTTGAGCAAACGGCATATGTATGAGCGCGCAAATGCGGCAGAATAAAAATTCTCGAAATCCAAGCGATGACAAAAGTCACTGTTATTCTTTAAATCGATACGTAGCAAGGTCAGTAGCGCTTCTACCCAGCCCATATTTTTTGTGATAAGTCCATGCTTCAGCTCAAAATTGAGTTTTCTCTATTATTTTCCAAGAAGAAGTTTTCACAAGCCCTTGTTTCCATGTAGTATCTGTTTGAGGATACATTTTATGTAAACGTATTAAGCTGTACTGGCCTTTCTCAGAGGAATACACCACAAATGTTCATTTTTAAGGTTCCCATTTAAAGAAAATATGAGCCCATTCTCAGTTCCTCGATTTTTACACCAAACCAGGGATGAAAACTTCTTATAAATGCCAGATACAGATAAAATTCTTTTATACTCATTGTGAGTGCCCTTCATATAACAAAAGGGTGTGTGCTATCGGTAAATTAAGCGAAGAAACTTGATTCACCTCAGTGGCGGCTGTTTGGTGTGCACCAAAATTTCTTTTCTCTGTGACTCCACGGCATCCATCATGTGCATCTGTTGCATCTGGTACATTACCTTTAGACCTACCGTCCTTATCTTATATTCCTCGGCTGCATGCGTTTGTGTTTGAATGAACTGGCCCGCTGGCGTGTCACACCTGCAACTGCCATCGTACATCACTGTTAAGAGTCAGTTGCATGCAGCCTACCTGTTGCAGGTGTGCTGGCCAATCGTGGTAACTAGGTGCTTCATCCCCTTTCTCTCACAACTGTACCTCAGAACAGACATTATTGTTTAGACGTAATGCACTCCTCATAATGTTGCTGAAAACCCTTCGATAGAGACTCGGTGACCGCGCCTTCCTGATGAGCTCCAAGAAGATCGAAACAGGTCGTGGGCTGTCATGGAGTAGTGCTTTACGTCTATGCAGTGTATCGCGATATCTAGAGTATCGTACAGACTGAAACATGAGGTAGCCTGGTGCACCACATTCAGTTGCTTACGAACATCATAAACGAGAGATTCAGCTGGATTTTAGATGAGACTCCCGTCAAAGCTAAATTGGTATTCTAACTGGTATTTTGCAGATATCGTTGTTCCTTTTTTTTACCGGAACAACGTAACTGCAAGCACTGTACGCTGACTCCGTGCTGCACGCAGATAAGGCTGATGGGTTATAGACTATCATGGGTTTGATCTGGTATGCCATCTGCAGTTGAATCGCAACGACTTTAGCTGTTGATCAAAGACCTACACTGGCAAGCCGAGAACTGACATGACTATGATACTGCCTTTGCCAGCGCATGACCCCAATCTAAACTGTGTACTCACAGGTAGCCTGTAAAACTTGTGATTAGCCTGGTCATCCATGCAGAAGGATGTCTTAGAAACGGGTATAATATAGGAGATGAACGAAGTTTTTATATATATGTGGCCTTGTCCCCCTTCTGACCTACTGTCATGATGCTCACTAGTTAACCTTCAAGCAAGTGATTACGTCGTGGTGCAGTGAGTGTAGCGTCTGTAACTGGAGATTCCAGTGAGCAACAATCGAATTTTTTTCGTAGGTGAAGACATCCTATGATGAAAAGCCGAGAAACAGTGTACAGTTGTTTTATCCTCGCTGGAAATCATCCACAGTGTGCATCTAGTGAAACTCAGAGTTTCGAACCCGCGACCTCCCGGCTAACAGTTTGAACACAGAGGTCGGCCAACAGTGGTTGATTAGCTGTGCGAACAACTCGAATTTAAAAGAGATATAGAGCTACTCCTCCTTCAGTCAAGGAATCTACATCACATGGTCAGACAGCGGTTACATTTGCAGGATGACATCTCAATTGAATATTCCGGAATCTCAAACTACCGACAATCAGATTTTTGTTTCAATCAAAAATGATGTTAGGTACATTGGAGCGGGCGAAAAGACAACTCAATCTTTGAAAACAGAAAAATCAGGAACAGTAACCAACGAGACGTCTTCCTTTTTTACATCGCAGTGTTGCACCCAAACTAGACTCTTAATTTTTGTCTAGCACACATAGCTCTTGGATCACGTATTTCGAGGTAGCTTGGACGAATTCCCAGACGATTCAGACCAAAAGCTAACATGCTGTATAAATGTGACATATGGCTACATTTTAGTTTTTGTTACGGTAAAAGCCTATCAGAAGTCTGCCACATATCTGGAATGACAGAACCAAGTCAGTGTCCAAGTTTTGGTGATAAACAGATTGCTGACATGTAGATAAGCTGTGTGGTATTTTTTGTCATTTACTTTTCTAATTAGCTGTAACCAGCGATTTTAAAATTATCCAAAATTATTGGTAACTGCCCTAGGTCAGTGGCAGTCCCAAAGGGGCTCTTCTGCAGCGAGTATTTCGACATTATAGTTTAAAATTACATTGCCTCACTCACAATCGGAACAAAAAGAGCGGGGAAAAAAAGAAGTTTTCCTCAAATACACTCATTTGCAAATCAGTTTGGTTTTCACAGGAGACTCAAGTGAGTCTCTCGTTTATGATATTCTTCAACTGAATGTGCTGCACAAAGGCCGTTTCATGTTTCAGTTGGTACGATATTCGAGATATCGCAGTATATTTTCATAAGGAAAACTACTCACAAAGGGGCTGTCGAAGAGTTTTCAGCAACCTTGTGAGTAGTTTCCTTTATGAAGTTTTCCTCCTTTCAAAAGGGCTGACAAACACTTAGTATATTTAGTAACAAAATTCTCTCAAACGATGGCCTATCAAGGTCGTCTTCCCATGGTTCACAACCAACGCCTCAAAGGATACTAAACGCCTGTTTGCAGAAATTTTCAGTGCTTGTTGATATACCGCGGGCCAACAGGTGTGAAACGTTTGGGCGCTACTTCGCAGTCTCTGTGATGTCTTAATCACTTCGTAACTTTCTTGATCGACAACTTGTAAGAAATTTCCTATTTGTTACCAGTTATTAGCAACGCTCTACGAGGTTACTGACTGTCGTATCGAGTGCGGTGGCATTCATCCCATCCCATATTTGAATACGTCGTATTCGTTCAGCCATGCCTCAGACATTTTCTACACTCACTGGCATAACACGGCATTAGTCAACTTGTGAAAATTATCGAAGGAATTTTGATTGATACATACTTTATAGTCATACAAGAGTCACACCATTTTGTGGGATAAAAACCGCCGGATGGTATAAACAGCAAGAATCTCACTCAGAGCCCACACGATTGTATAAACCAGACAAATTCGTGTATTCAAGTGTTTTGAAAATGATCGATATTAATTAATATTGCGTCGGTGCTTGGAAAATTAGCGTTTTACTGGTGCAAACGATAAAAACGAATCTGTACGTGTGCACAAAATAAAGCTCGATAACGAAATTTTTCTAATAATAATAATAGCAGAATAATTAAACCAAGATGTTAGCAGCCTCTCAAGAAATGTCAAAAATGGTCCCCCAGCATCCATTAAGAGGGGCATTTCTGCTTCTGGGAGGAATGGAGTGGACTGAAATGTACCACACCCAGTGATGACTCCGAAACATTGAGTTGAGGTTGAACGTAATAAAACTTTGTGTCGGTATAGGCACCCAGAATCCAAGGAAGCCTATTCTATTTCACCATAATTCTCATGTAGGTTCGTTCCAAATGGCTAGATTCTAGGCATGATCAACCATTTATTTTGATTTGAGTGCTTCATTGCAGTGAAGAACCCGGCGACGTCATCTTCTGATTTGGTAAGTCTCGTGTCTTAGGAATACTTATTCTTCCATTGTTCAACATCTATCCTCCCGATACGCTGTTTCATTTCGTTTCAACCCCTCTAGTGAGTTGTCCCCGACCTCCACTGCACAAAACCCGAAACTTCAGAGAATCCGTTTTTACTAGAATAAGGACCCTGATGACCTTTAGAAGATTCACCGGAATAATTGCGCAGGACAGTGGGACGACTGTTCAAACGAGGGTGATATGGTCGTGAGTATAATAATGGTCATTTCCTGTCATCTTGATCACACTGCACGAGCTTCCTACCTGAGACCGTGAAGGAAGATAGTTGATGATTCAAAGCGAGGTTGTGATTACCGCGAGCTAGGTCGATGATGAGTTAACATGCTCTGCATCACACTATACCCCAGCTTCCACTATATTAATCCACGACGGTTACATTCCACTTAAAGTCAAAAAGCAATATTACCGACGTCATATTATAAGTTATTCTTCTCACACCTTGAATTTAAGGATGTCCCGATCCAAGCTGTGAAATAGGATGTTACATGTTTCGGCAGATATGTAATTCTAAGCCCTGCATGCATCAGGTTTGCACATCCACTAGGACGCCTTAGTTTCACAACATGGCTTCTGGAGGGTGCCATTACAAAATGGAGTAGTACCTCATCCTTCAGATTCTCATGGACGTAGAAGTACTAAACTACCCACTAAGGAAAAGAAGAGAATTTAAAAAATCGCGCAAATGTGTGAGAATAGGTGCTCAGTATTCGCACAATGGAATTGAATTTTCGAATGCTGCGACGTGTTCCTGATGGACTAAAATAGACAGGCAATTGAGAAATACCAGTCCAAGCTTTTGAGCCCCATCTAGGCATCTCGGGGTCCCGGTGATGCTAGGAAAGTATTCCACCAGAATTGTTTTCGCCAGAAGTATGGTTGCTTCGGTGGGCAATGAAATTTGGTGAGCTGCAAAAATATGGAAATAGATTAGGGTAGTTTTTGGTTCGAGCAAATACGCAACAAAATGCAACATTTTGGCGTAAAAAGTTTTATTCCACTAGCAAAGGTTTTGCAGCTAGGAGCGTTGTGCGGCCAAGGGGCCCCGTGAGAGTATAAAAAGTTAAATTCATCTTTCTAATAAAACCACTTTTTAGTTTGTTTGAAAACTGGACATTTTCGCAAACTCCCCAAAGAATCACTTCTCCCAACATGTTTGCATTACGTTCTTTCCTCTACATTCTATTCATTTTCACGCCTAAAGGCGTAACGTAAAAGCCTAGTCCGGTATACATAGACAAGTCCGGTCTACATAGAGCTCAACTTAGGCTCCTTATCAGGGTGTCAACAGCGGAGACAAGAGAATATCTGATGAGAGACGATAGAGGAAAGAAGTAACCTAGGAATGGGAACGCTTTCGATGTTGGTCGTTGAGTCGTCTAGTTAATGGTTCAGCGTCGAACAGTTCGTAACAGAAATAGGCTTCCCAAGCAGTTGGGTCAGATTGGAGAAATACACTAAACTATGGTCCATTTTCCCAAAAGAAAAATGCTCCCCATATGCTCTCATTCACATTCTCATTTGTTTTTGACGAGATACTCAACCGAATTCAGTTGAATCTTTCTTTTATAAGGTCTTCTTCAACTGATTACGCTGCTTCAGGCCACCTCATGTTTCAGTTGGTACTAGATTCCAGATATTGGAGTACATTGTCTAGATGTAACACTCTACTCTCAAGGTTGTCGAAGGATTTCAGCAGCATTATAAGTAATGAGTAGCGCCTGGACAATGCTTCCCACAGTTGACATACACAACAGGGCACCTAAACATTGGGCCTGTGAACAGTGAAGATTTAAGCCGCGCAAGTTAAATAGCCTAAATGGCTCAATGTCGGGTCCACAAGCGCCTCACAAGGGCAGCGCTTTAGAAAAACAATCCAATCACCCAAAAGTTGGAACATTCTCTTGGTCTGATAAACGTATAGCTAAAAATGTAACGTGTGGACGGGTAGTTTTCCATGAGGCGTTTTTATGCACGGATAACACTGTTTTCGGCACACTTGGAGTTATTTGGTAGGTGGCAGAGAACGTACAGTACCTCAGGCTTTCACCAGACTGCAAGTCACTGACGTCTCAATCTCACAGTATTTACGTACAACGAACGTCAAGCAATAGCCAGGCCCTTATACCCATGAATACGCTATAAAAGCATTGGTCGGTTGGTTTGTAAAAGTCTTTAGAAAAATTCAGACCATCTAGTCAAGTTTATTAACTTGCGATTTTATCAAACTGCCGTAAGGGGAGGAGAGGAAAAACCTTTTTAGAACTCATCGAACAAAATTTAGATCATACAGCAAGAAGACGAAGGCTACAGGATGTCGACATTTCGACTTTATCTCTTCAGCCGTAATGATAAAATCCCTCAATTTTACATCATCAGTGGGGATAAGTAGCGGCAAAACAGTGGAACCGAGCCAAACGTTTGGCGGGCCAGTCAGATCCGATTCTTGGGTCCGAGGCAAGGTGATATCTTGTATCAGTCTTTTGTGCACACGAGCCAGATTGGTGCCCCAGAAGGCGAAAAGGTACAAAATCACTCTGATCCACAACCAGGCTAGGCAAGGTGAAACGCGTGGCGTCGAACCGTTGTTAAGAAATTGGTATGGGTAGCCTAGCATAGCTAAAATCACAATACTGAGACGGAACTCAGGTGATTTTTTCTAATCATTTTAGATCACTGAAAGATATGGCACTGGGTATTTTGTATATCTCGAAACACAAACGATCAGTTCTTAGACAAGCCGGATTACCAGCTGCTCAGTGTCCGAGCGCCCTCAAATTAGCAGCAGGACTTGTGGAATACCAGCGCCTCTATAATTCACAAAGTGCCGGCTGCCTCACCTCCTTCTGCACACAGATCGCCTATTTTCATTTCAAACGAAATGGCTCTTCTTAGCAGACCCAGCAGACGCGACCACAATGTTGTGCGGGGAAGTGCGATATTGTAATGGAATGCAAACAGACTGACGGATAACATCTCATTTCTACTGCATGGTGCTCATTGCAATGCTAGTAGGCTATGGTCGCCTAGAAGTTCTCAGCAAGCACCTACGACCTTACCTGCTGACGTTGTTCCTTCCGTTTTGTAAGCTCATATGCAGTAGCACTGCGCAAGTCCTATGAATTATCATGCCGGTGTGCGAGTGTCCGGAGACACACGTAACCCAATTGTACAATATGCACTTTTTCGTTAGAACTTCAGTTTTCACTAGAGATTTCGTCCTATCAGTAAAGCCAGCCTGTGCAGAAAAGCCGAGAAGCACCGTACAGCTGTTTCATCCTTATTGGGAATCATCATCAGTGCGCATCTCACGAAACTCCGGAGAGTTTCAAAACAGCTGTGCAGCACAGATTGGCTTCACTGACAGAAAAAATCCCTGTTGGAAGTCATCAAATATCCTCACATTATCATCAGAATTCTAATTGCCTGTGTGCTCACTTGCTCTTTACTTATGGGAGGCGTACTTCCCACGAATGCAACACCTGAAAGGCTGCATCCCATACAGAATGTCGCACTCTGCTGTCGCCATTCAGTTTCATAACTGAACAAAAGTCTTTACGTATTAGAAAAGACCTTTGATAGATGTGGAAGTTACACATTTAGAATGCGTTTGCACGCACACTTTGACCCAAACAATAATTTTCTTTGCAGTCCTGATTCGCATTTAGAACGTGGCGGCTTTTCAAACAATTGTCATAACTTTTATCACGGTAATGGTGCTCATGGATGGCACAGGTCGTAAAAGGTTGGTAAAATAAACGGTCAATATACAAAGGTGCTGCCCCTCGTATTCAACGTGTTCATCTCAAAGTTCGAGCCACACGCATTATTACTTTCTCATGAAGCTGATAAATTTTGAACCTCCGAAACAGAGGTCTCGCCTGATGCGACAGGTTGGGCCATTTGGTTGGGTGAACTACTATATATATATATATATATATATATATATATGCTGAAAAAGTAATTCGGATATAATTGATACCTCAAATCAAACGTAGTGCAAAAAAGCAACTTAACTGTTTGTCCGCTTTGAACTGTTTTGACTTTTTATCGAAGAACGTCAACCAGTGATATGCGCATGTTCTCCACTGAATTCCGCATTTGACCACATACTTCAATGTTGTAACCAAGTAAACCCGGTTTATTTTTGTTCCCAGCCTGGAAGACGTGACAAAACTACTCCGGCCGATTTTGCAGTTAAGTAATCAGTTGTCCACTGAGAACACTTCGTATTTTCTTCCGCATCTTAAGGGATAGACATAATTAAAACCGATTTGACAGTCGAACGGGTATCCGGAACACGTTGACAAACTGTCGTAAAAGGTGTGGTAAAATCCAAACTCTTAGTGTGAAGTTACCCAGGGAAATATCGTGACAAGTGAGTTGATCGTTTGCCGTGGGGCATTCGCGTCATCCGACAGCAACACAAATTATGCACAAATAACCGAACACTGTCAACCCCCGGACATCTTTAATTCGGAGCTTTCAGATTAAACAACTACACAGCTGTGATTTCGTACATGCACCACCTAAGAAGGCTAAAGCTGTTTCAAGGCTGCAAACGCAAACCCAGTCCTTACATTTCGTAACCAGACTTCTCTGTGGGGACAAACTTATCGGCAATTCCTAGATTTTCACCTTCTGGAGTAGTGAAAGTCGAATACACTCCAAGCTTTGACAGAACACTTTAATTTTTGACGGTGTAAGTTGCACTCCACAAGAAGCACATTCAACCATAAAAACACTTAGGAGGCTCTCTAATGTCTAGATTCCATAACGATATAAAAAGAGATCTCAAGATGTGTTAGTTATGCTTTAGAAAGGCAATGTGACTGCACCTGACATTCACTGCTGCACAGACTTACAAGCAGTTATTAGTAGCAAAACAGTGTAGAATTGCTAGTGCTTCCTGGTGGTGAAATCGAATGCAGATATAAGTTGTCATTATGTCACAGTTGGTTGGTGATTGACTGCCAAGTGTTTTGTGATCTAATAACGCCCCAAGAGAACTCGTTTGCACATGGTTTGCTTCCCAGATGAGTACAAAATTGCGGCTTTGACTGTTCAAGAAGGATCGCATAAGCGATCCGTTCGAAACCGTTATTCGAAAACCGTTAATTCGAAAACCAGCAATGTCAATAGTCTCACTGAACTCATGCCAGAATACAGTTTAACGTGACTTCCATACTGCAACTACTGGCAACGGAATTCGTGCAACCCATGGAACTGGAAATGCAGAAGGCTTACGCATGCGCACGAATGCGCCGGAGAATGACCGAATTTTCAATCAGTAAGGGGAAAGGTTTATTGAACCCACTGACGATTGACCGCGCTTTTCTGAGAAACGTGATTACAATTGTCCTCAATGCCTAATGTAATATACAGTTGCTATAATTGTGTCTTCTCTTGGTTATCCTTTGGAATGTAAATTGGCTGTAAATATGACATCACAATTCATATTGGAATCAACACGATTTTTGTTGTGACTACAGCTGCCCCATGCAGGGTTTCGATGCTTGTTTCCCAGTCCCTCTTCAATCCCTCGGGAAAAGGGGTCGATCGAGAATTCATTCTTTCAGAGAGATTTGCTAAATCAGCCGACTGTTTACCGAAACATTTTTTACAAATGTGGTCAATTTTCCACAAGTACATCCATTCGCATACTAACCTGGTCTTCACATGAGACTCCCCTGAATCCCTGCTGAATTCCTCGTTTGTGATGTCCTTCAAATCCCGTGTAATTTTGGTTCAATTATAACATGAGATTAACGAAAACTAGGGGACTGAAATTACCTGACGACCCAAATGAGAGGAAAGATCGGTCATGGGCTGTCGAAGAATTCTATGCAACCTTTTGAGTAGTGTGTTCCGTTTATATGATTTTCTCTTGCTTGACTGGACATCGATTATTGCTTACGTACTCCATGAGAAAAAATCTAAAAACAATCGCATCAGATGTGCCTTGAGACTTCGCCTCTTTCAGCACTAAATGAGACGCCTTCCGAAAAACAGGACTTTCTTCAAGCTACGGAGAATATAAGCTCTGGATTATGAGTATTTATCAGATAGTAATAGTGGTATACTGGTAATATGATAATAACATAATGTAGCGATAGTAATATATTAATCGTTCAGATGTTGCACCCTTTCCGTGCATGGCTGCCATGCCATTCGAAGAAAGTACAAGGAGTGAAATATTGCCAAGTTGCCAAAGCCCAGACGGGAGCAATCAGGATGCCGGGATTGGGTCCGAACCACGGACCTTCCGGTCAGTAAGTTCCTGCATTCCAAGAAACGCCGCTAGTTGCGTCACCGAGAAGCTATGCCATCTCACAAGAGTGGACAGTCAAGAACACCATACAGTAAAAATCACAACCAGTCAAGTACTAGTGTACGTTGAGGTGTTTTGAGATTTCTTACCTGTTTGTACCAAGAATTTACCGTGCAAGTTACAAGAGTCAGATGCAATTTTTATTAACTTCCTTGGTAGATCAACTGGCATCTGTGACTACTGGCTGTTCCCCTGCCATTCCTTCTCCGAATTGACAAAATCCAATTCTATTTCTAGGAAGAAAAAAACGGTTCTTTAATACCCTTTCCTTTGTCCTGGTCACTTTCCCCATCAACTATACAAAAATACGACACAAATTGTACCCCCCCCCCAAGAGAGGACGATTGCAAACGAGCGGGAATTCCGCCGGCTTGAGCGTGCGTGCTATCCGGCGGGAGCGCTGTGCCCCAGTTTTACGCAAACGGTCTCACGCCCATCGTTGCGTTCCGGATTTCACTTTCCTGACCACATTTTCTACTTGCACGCACAAGTTTTTGACTAAGGTCCGCATTCTAATTTTGCTAGGCAAATTACCTCCATCTCCATAGTCGTGTGGGCCTTGACAAATTGACCAGTCCCCTGCGAACGAATAAAGTTTCTACCGGGCAGTACTGGTTGATTAGGTCCGATACCAGACCGATCAAATGGGGCCTGGCGATAGGTAGGCCCTTCATCAAATGCGTCTTTCCTCCAAGCAAGAAAACAGAGGCTGCAAGGTCGGCTTCCAAATTCACATTAAATTCTGGAGTTACTGCGCACAGGTGAGGATGTTTTTGTGTGCAAATAAGCAAAGCACGACGGTAGTGGAGGCAGTGGACAGAACTGGCAGCGTAATTGGTGACGGGACGAGAAATTTTGACCTTGAATCACCAATTCTGGTTGCTTTACCGATCAAATCTTGCAAGCAATGAGGGAAGTTTTGCTAACTAACTTGCTGAAGTTAACTGCTAGCATGAAAGAAAACTGCTTCGAATACTAACTGCAAATCCTAAAACGAATTCGCCCGATAATTTAACGGTTAATTTCGAAGAGACTTGATTGGCACTATGCAGATAACTGACTAATATTCAGTGGAATTTTGAGATGAATTGCGGTTTACAGGCAATAGTGATACGACCGGGAAGTGAAACTTTGAGACGCAAAACTATGCAGACCAAATTGAGTTGGAATGAACAAATTTAAGAAGCCCGTGTATTTTTCTCTCTCACTCTATTTACGCAGTCCAAATTGGATCTTTTGAAAGGAGTAAGGTCTATCAGCTCTAGTTCACAATCACGGTCTATCCATGATTCATGTGCTGTCCAATCAAACGCATCAAAAAAAAAGTTATATTGTAGGACCAACTTAACTTGATCAGTTGTGAATAAGATCAACGCTTCATTAGGCGAAACGATAAGTAGAATAAAAACCATGGCTACACGCGTGTGATAATTCGTGACGTCAGCTGCCATAGACATTTCTTCAGTTTCTGGGTGCTTAACGAGTTCATTTTGGCAAAAAAGATAAATCCCCTAGTAATTTTCGCAGTCAGAATTGTTTTTATAGGACGAAAATTTTCACTCCCACTTGTCACTGACTACCAAAAAGACAAGTGATGATAACCAAGCCCATTCATGAATGAGAGTTAAAATGACTCGTTAATTTAAATGGCACACCCTGGTGTGGAGGGGAAGCGTAAATCTGAAACGCCTAATTCGTAATATTCAAAGTGCACCATTAGTTATGTTGCATTGGTTCGTTTCTTTGTTTTGCGCATTATTTCAACGAAGAGGGTACAATTTGTAGCGAGTGAAGAGATTAATTTTTTTACCGACAAGGTCTCTCTTCTATTGTACTTAAGAATTTTGTAAGGTTTATTGTATGAAGTTCCGTGACGTGGAATGCCAACGAGGCACTGCCTAGATCCACATGATTTGGTGCTAAAAAGCCTACTCTGAACTGACCTTCGTCTGCTACAGCAAGCACCCTTTTATGAATTGATTGTTTTCATTTCTAGCTGTGGACAGTAAAGTTGCAGGAGACTTCAAAATTTTTACTGATTTTGCTTTCCAAGTGGTTCGCAAAGTGAGACAAACAATGGAATGATAAATTTACGACTGCTTGAATACTTTGTATAACTTTTCATAGAAAACCCCCTTGACTTATTCGTTCCAGAATGTCGGGACCAGGATGTTCGCTGTGAAATCAGTAATACCTATCTGGCATGTGGTATGAAGTTAAACCGTCTTGAACAGTGACTTCAATGAAACCTGACATTTCCTATGCGCTGTTCATCCAGCTGAAAAGCATCACCAGTGGGTGAATCACTCGAGGCTCATTTGAACCTGTCGTTCGAGTCAATCTTTGCGCTGGATAGTGATTCATTCACTGTCTGTTACAACCTGAATAGCTGATAAGTGTTTTGCAGGGGCTGGGCAGAGAATGACCTATCCATGATCTGAAAGTACGACGTACTCGCGTATAAAGCTGTGAGAGCCAAACTGTTCTGTGAACGTTTCGGTTGAGGAAGATGCTTTCTACTGACTCTATTGCCACTCAACTAAGCACGCGGAGCAGTGACAACCAAACAAGTTCCCCGAATATACAAGTGACAGGTGCCAAGCGATGAAATCAAATAATCGGAGGTCACTTTGAGTGACACAATGCATAGACCTTCAGTTCACGAATTCATAGGTTCATCCGGTTTTAGTCCACCAAATCACCAAGTGAGGTTGAAATAGCTCAGCTATACACTGAAACGTAAGTGATTCGATCCCAACCCTGGCTTTTCTGCTGCGTTCGCCCCAGTTTAGGCAACCTATCAGAAAACCATTGTGCTTCTTTCGACCTGCACAGTCGTAGCTGAAAGCTTACAATATACTTTAGTTATAAAACCACCAAATGCTTGATCTGATGGTTGTGAGGTTTCAGTTCATGGCTCCTCGATAGCCCCGACTACTGAAAACACCACACACTTTTCTCATTTCAACTGAGGATTTTCCACCATATCGCAAGTCTTCTCACCATGAAAATGTGAATTCCTTAGATCATTGGTGTTGCCTATCCCTCTCGCTGGTGTAATTTCATAAATAATACTAAACACTTTAAGGTCGTTTCCGAATACTGAAACTGTTTAGACAACGCACACATTTTTTTCGCTGCATGGTGCCGGAACTGGACATGACGACCTTATACTTGTTGCTAGTATCCTGCATTCCAGTAGTCAGCAAAGAAGACCCGAAAATTCCCGATTCTGTGACTAACCCACTTGCAGTTTCCCGGCGAAAATCGCCTGCCCTCGTGTGCCTCGGTCACACAGTACGCTAATCTTGTCGCACTCTAAGTTAGTCAGCCTTACATTGGATCCCACTGAGCAATCGTCGCCCTAAAGTCCATCCCTACCGAAGCGCCTTTCATGAAAATGATCCCCACCCCAGGAAGCCAACAGGAATTGTTCCCGGAGGTCTATGTGATCGCTTAGCTATCTTAAAATCCGTCTACAACATACCACTTTGATGAACTGTCGTACAAAGTTTGACTAAGTTTGCAACTACCAATCCGTCAAAGAGTACAGTGGTGCGAATATGCATAATCACCGATGAAAACTCAGGGGACGACGCCTGACCCAAAGAGCTTTATATGCTTTACTATTTGACTACCTGAGAGTTCTAGTCTGCAGTGGCGTTTTAGGAACAACAGCATGCTACCTTTACAACCCAGGCCTGTCTAAAGTTGTACAATTCACTTTGCACTGACCAGTAAACTCCATGATTTGCAGGTCAGGTTTTTCTTGTAGAAAATATCCTGTTATGTCCAAAGAGGATTTTTCCTATTAAAAGTACCTTATTTTGGAAACTGTCCACTTGACTAAAACTTGCTCAGAGTCTCCTGTACACTAAAAAGCCAGGCCGTATGGTCGAACAGTCCGGAAAATCAGTGCGACAGTTTGTGTGAAGTGCATGGAAATCAGTAACCTATGCTTACAGGGTGGTCCGTTCAGTTTGCAATTTCCTCGAACTCTGTCTTCGTCAGGTCCTTACGAGTTCACTTCACTGACTGCCAATAGCGTCACCTACAAACAGGGGGACAATCTCGTGAGCGATATTCAAACAGTCCCACAGAAGAAGTTAACTGCAGCCAATACTACCAATCTGCTCCTTGAAGGCAGCCACGTAGAGAAGTAGTGCAGACAGCTAAATGGTCATTGTTAGCCTTTTAAGTTCAGTTTCATAACCTTGACACCCCCGAGTAGCTCTTCTGCACATTTCCGTGGCAGCCACCGCTGAAAAAGAACCAGCCGTATATTCATGCATTCAGTCCCAGAGAACAAATTCCACACCCTGCCATAAGTTAGACCGGGGTTTTGAGCTTATGGTGAACAGTGAAACCAACATGAAAATGGATCAGAGGAGGTGTGAAATTGCTAACTAATTACTCCAATTCATGGTGAGGATGGTTCTGCATTTCATGGCAGCCTTACGTAGCTACCAATGTTCCAATGTGCTTCACAGTGAAAAATGTGCTCAGGGTTCTAGACAGCGGATCCACCCGGATCAGAAGCCAGTCGCGTCGTTCTATTTTCTCTTGAGACGGGAAAATCGAGGAGGTGAATGTCAATCACAACTATCTTAAGCGGTGAGTAAAGTGTCATGAAGGATCACAGTGACACAAAGTGAAGATGATGAGCTGTGCTCCTGGAACTTTGTTTTATAGTTTTCTTTCTTTTCTGATTCACTAAAAATCAATTCGAAATTAAAGCAATAGAAGTAGAAAAAGGCGCACGGAACTGTTTTTTTAACTCGTTAGAGCAATCGTCTCACGCAACCCTTTCGATGATTACGGCTTTGCTGTGTGCCCACGGAAATGAGAAAAATATCTCCCGGACAAAAAACACTGAATGTCCCCCGGTAATTTTCACTGAAAAGATCTGAAAACTGTTTAAGCTAGAGCTTGTTTTAAATGCAGGAATTTACGTTATTTAGTTTGTGCGTGATGGAAAAACTTTGCTACGAAAATTTCTACCTATTGCGAATCACTGAATAACTGAGCTCTACTTAAGCATTGATCAAAAGACGAACAATTGTGTGTCATCCGACCAGCAAATCCTACCACGAAGCAAATAAACTTTTCAGATCCCGTTTTTGCATTACAAGCGACATAAAAAATACTCAAAAGCGAAATGAACCTTCGAACCTTCGAAATAAACCTTCCAAAGCTATCATTACAAAGATTCGTGTTTGTGATATTTCGTATTTGTAAGGTGACACCCTCAAACGGACCGTTTCATTATACCGGTTGTTAGAATCCGTAAGTTTGTAACAATACGTGAGCCCACCGTCATCTGTGAAGCGTGTCATGTGGGGCACTGGTCGCACCAACAAGCAGTGGAGACACAAGCATACTAACCAAAGCCATGTTGAGAACAAGTTACTTGCAAAGGATTGGGTTTGGTATGCGACTATGGCCAGTTTAGTTGGACTAGGCATCTGGTTTCCCCCAGAATAATGTGCATCTAGATAAATATGGGTATAAATGGCCATAAATTCAGCTTTGACTGGACAACCTGCATCGCGTGTGGAACACAATCCGCAACTTTTTATCCAGTCGAAAGTGGCCTTTTAGAAGACGCACTGATGGCAGGCACGTGCACTTTTCTAGGGGAAACAATTTCACCTGGGCGGTTGTACTTCATGCTACAGGCGGCCAAACTAGATCACATATTGTCCAACACTGGCTGCACGATCCTGTGCTAAGGCCGTGGTCTCAAAGCAAGGAAGTGGTTAATTAGCCTAATCGCACGATCTAGGAGTCTTATCTGACAGGTAACGTGTAGTCTAATTCAACGACGGACTGTCAGTAATAATTGCAACGAAACCGAATTCTACGAACTTCACCTGCGTTTGTTCAGTAGTCGCAATTGGGCAGTAAACAATATAATGAATTAGACGTGGGGGGACAGTATAGATAGGTAGACCGTGGTTCTATAAGAAATTAACAGTAAATGATGAGCAGAATTAAAGGAAATTTTACGGCTAGATTGAACCTTGGGCAGTTAGCAACACGGGATGGCACAGAAAAGGCAGTGTGCTATCGGACGAATTAAGCGGGAAAAATTTTGTGCAGTTCAAACTGGGATAAAGTGTTTAACAACAAACCCAGAAAT
Source organism: Opisthorchis felineus (assembly GCA_004794785.1). Classification (NCBI taxonomy): domain Eukaryota; kingdom Metazoa; phylum Platyhelminthes; class Trematoda; order Opisthorchiida; family Opisthorchiidae; genus Opisthorchis; species Opisthorchis felineus. The sequence continues at coordinate 666,614 of SJOL01006425.1, read as the reverse complement.
GAACGTGAATAAATCGAGTCATGAAAACAGTTAATATAGGAAAACAGTTGATGTAGAATCGACTTTGTATAAAATAGAATAGTTCCGTCTTGAAACTTGAGCAGTCACCGGAAGGGTAATGAATTAGTCTGTGGAATAGGGAAACAAATAATTGCGTCACGTAATTAACAATATCCTTTCATGGGCTGAGTAAACAGGTCTAGGTTGTCCTATGACCGTCTCCCGATTCACTGCATCCCGGTTTCTGTTGACCGACCTAAATACTGACGGACTGCCTCAGTGACTGAAGACTTTCAAATGGAGCAAAATATTTTGATTGTTGAAGTAACATCGTAACCAAAACCATAACTAGGTTACTTCAATGACCTTCACATTACTGGTCTTCTGTGCCATATCACAACAGCAGTGACGAAATTATGAGCATGGGATCAAAGCTTTGCTCGTGTTGGCGCTAATCAGGCCTTCATCAGAGCACTCCGGCTGGCAATCACATCTGCAGCGTGTCGAGACCAGTAAAAGGGTCTTTTCCTAGTCAGAATAATCTTCAGACAGACTGCTCTGTTACATATTCTATTACATTCTATTAGCAATCAGTATTACTCATCAGATCAGGTTGATCGAGACAGGGAACAATATAAAACCTAAGTATATGTTCGTTCCTCTGTGCCAAAAATGCTGTATTGAATCAGGCTGATGAATTCAGAGTAGAAAATTCATGTTGGTTCGTGTGAACCTCAGAAATGCACGCCACACACCCAGCACCTTGAAGAACCAAAAGATTTTTCCAGGCTCTAAATGTACTGTCGCTCTGCATTGAATAGACTAAGTAGTGTTTTATGTACTCAGAGTATTTTGCCGCAATTCCACACACTTATGTGTGTAAGAAAATCTTGAGTTTCATGTCCGCTTCTGCCTTGGTTTTACCTGCATAAATGAGCGTTTACTTGCAAACGAGCCTACAATCAAGCCACCTATAACTCGAGGTTTATAGATTTCCACCTACCTAAAGTCTAGCGAAATACACTCATTTGCAAACAAATTTGGTTTTGCGAGAGACACATCTGGAACCCAGCTGAATCTCTCGTTTGTAATGTTTCCAGGCAACTGAATGTGCTGCACCAGGCCGCCTCATGTTTCAGCTGCTACGATATTCGAGATATCGCGATGCATGTATATTCGTAATGCACTACTCATAAGGTTGGTGAAAACCAAATTTGTTTGCAAATGAGTGTATTTCGCTAATTCCGCGCAATTTGGTTTCAAGTAGGACATAAGGTTGACGGAAACTCGGGGACTGCGCCTACCTGATACCTAAAGTCTAATTATCAACCAATCGGCGCCTCGGGCTTCCTGAGGTTCGCCAGGAAAGTGAGTGTTTTGTTCAAGCTATGGCGCACCCAATTGACTAGTTACATTACTGTCGCTTGACCAATTATTTTGCATAAAATCCCATATCACATGTAAGATAAGTGGCTTGGCTTTCCTTAGATTCGTGACGTCATGTTTATCATGCCTGATTAGTTCCAATTAACTCTCTAATAAGTCTATATACTAATTAGCCTCGAAGACTTCGCCACGAGAGGAAAAAACCGCAATTTCCACTCTGAGTGAGTGGGAATAAAAGCAAATATGTGCAGGATAGTTCTTAATTAGAAAGTATGTTGATATAGGGCAGCAAATCACACGGGTCAACGGACGGAATGCTAAATTTTCTAGTGAGGACTATACACAGTTCTTAGCTGACCGCTATCAAGCTTTCTAATTCAAATTATAGCATTTTTCTAGCTAGGAATCATTATTTCACTCTCTGCCGTCCAGTTTTACACTTCTTACTACTCCCTGGCCTTCGACGGTGTTGGATTTTCTTCCACTTAAGGATAGTCTGACTTAAATTCTAGCTCAGAAAAGAGTGTAGCTCTGTGGTCGATACGTTTTCTAACCGAGAAGCTGTCGCACGAATTGTTCACTTATGCAGGCAAGCTTAATCACCGTAGACGCTCAAAAATACGTTGAGGAATATCCCCTTATAGCGAGGGTTTTTCAGACGTTTTCACTTTACTCTCGTTTTCTCTCTACAAGAAGCACCATTGTTATCCCCCTGGAGGCATTGTTTGCTTGGGAGATCGGTCGAAAACGCATCCAGAATAAAGCAAGACTTCAAAAACTACTTGCTAATTATCATGGAACTGAACACTAGTTTAAACAACAACAATAAAAACCATTGTTTGAATGCGTTGTCTATATTCCGTGAAAAACATCGAGCTGAGCAGGATCGACAATGCTATTCTGTAAGTTTACCATTCCATGTATCGACATCCTGTAATTCATGAACTAGGGACTTCCTTCCTTCCGAAGCTTCCTGTTTCTGATAACCGAAGTGTCCATAAAGCGCAACTCGGAATGGACTTCATACCTGATTATGGCTTACCAGGTATGTGAACAAATCTTCCGACCGCTATGTTCGGCTTCACCACGATACAAAATTAGGTTTTTAGCAAAGTTAAAAACATTTCAGAATTAAGCTGTGGTCAGATAAAGTTAGCAGTCACTTCTTTGCAAGAGTTCTCTATTCGGTACCATCTGGTGGAGAAAATGAGGTCTCACTCAATGCCGACTGAAGGTTTTCCGTTCTATCACTGTGGGAAGTTCCCAACGGGACAATTCGTATTGTGGATGACAAACAGGCAACCAATGCCCTGCCTTCAAAGTATTATTCCAGTTAGAAGTTACTTTCAAAGAGGCGATACTGTATTAACAATGTAAACAAGTGGAAATCGCCAGGTGCGTTTCTATTTTCGGGATGCTTCTGATAGGTGTATCGTAACTAAGGTGTACTGTATGTAGATGCCAAACCACACAGCATTTGTCAGCCATTGACAATGGATGTGCAATAGCATCGGAACTTCTGGAGCGCAGGCTGTGAACCAATCAGGAATCCCCAGTCCTGAAATTCATCATACACAAAAGAGTGTCTCTTTTAGAATATCATTTATATTAAATTCAATGTTTTGTCAACGTACTTTTTAAGTAGAAACAGAAAATGGTAGTCCGAGAGGCCAAAAAGGGAGACACTCTCTTTCTTCGTCAATGAGCATCTTCAGTGGTGCAAAACGAAGGACCCCAAAAGAGCTGCTTATCTAGTGCCTTCTAGATAGAGTTTCGTGAATCTGTCTTCAAACTTGAGGTAGTAGCGAGGAGCCTGCTGACCTTCAACTTGCTTGATAGGCGCGACAAGTACGTGCTCTACAACTGACCTGAAGTCGACTGTACCGTTCGTCAAAACATGCGTGTAGGCCTTCAACCACGGGCACTTTGTAGAAGTGAGCTTCAGGGTTGCACAGGATTCTAAACCATATGCGGTCTTGTGCTTCACTTGGCTTATGTTCTGAAGACAAAATGTGATATTTCGCATCAGACAACGTTTAACTCTAAAGTATGGCTTTTCGGACATCCCAAACTGGGTCTAACATATGTTCTAATTGATCACCCAGGTTGATGTGTCCATTCTAGTCGCGCAGCCTACCCAAACACTTTTATCCAAACTCATAGCGCTCTGTCACAAGAGAACCAGGTTTATCCTTTTATAAATCGCTTGAGCCTCACACGCTAATTGCTACTTTCTAGCAGTCATCTCTCAATTCCCATCAGACGTCCTATTGCATAGAACAAATGTGGAAATCTTGATTAGTTCCTCCGAGAACTGAGTTAGTGGACATCGTGTTCTCCGGTTTGATATTGCAAACTTTTTGGTTTCTGTCTCGTCCTCTGTAATTTGCTGATTGACTGAAACTCATTTGATCACCCGTCCATCCTGATATAAATATATATGTGCATCTATAGGCATATATATATATATATATATATATATATATGGGGAAGACTGTTCAAAGGCGAGAAATGTGAATGAGAAATACGGATCTGATTATATATGTACTTTGTCTACAAATCTGCTGCACATGTCCCGATATATATTTGGTAAACAGAAGCAATCTCTTTTATCTTCTATACACAGCTAAGGACAGAGAAAATAATCAGATATTCGAGGAATGCAAGATCATTGGTTTGAAATGGCCGGTGAGAGGAGCATAAACCTTATTATTAATTTTGACGGTGAAATTTTCTGGCTTGAAGACTCCTCGACCGCCTTTAATCCCACAGGCTTTGCAAAGAGAAAGGCCTTAATACTTACGTCATCTAGTGTAAAGATACTTCAAAATTTCTGGATTCAAACCTGAGAAGTACCTATAAGAAGTCTAGAAAATTACCACCTGCAGGCAAAAATCGAAGCATGCAATAATGATTACGATAATAATAGTAAAAATCTATTGCAAGAGCTGGAAGACCAGCCGAAATATAGTATCAGTACAACATTTGTTTATGATCTGTCCTGAAAAAAAATTGGTGAGTTCATTTCGATTACGGGTAACTGACGAGGCATTGCAGGTGGTTCTTTAAGGTAAGAATTCAACTTTCGACCAAAAAGCGCTTAGCAGAGGCCTATTTTCAGATATGTAACTCGCAGATCAGCATGACATTAAGGTCTTCTTTATTCCAAATGGCTTAGACATTACCGATTTTGTGCCCCCTACCAAGGAAAAGGTTTGCTTTTCGCAATCAACAAAATGGTCCAAATTGGTCCAAAGTTGATGTTATAGCAAACCGACTGGCAGTTTTCCAAGTTTAGTTACTTAGCAAAGTTGAGACAGGGTCACCATTTTGTTTGTATGCTGTTGCATACTGTTAGGCGTCTTTTCCACACACCCGTGTTTTTGGTGGTGCCGCGATAAAAGTCTCTCCCACAATGCAGGTGGTCAACGTCTGAAAGCTGATTGACGGGTCTGTTGATGCAGCATACGACCAGTTATTTCGACAACACAGACAAGTTGGCAGTAAATAATACACAGTGGCTGTTTTTTCCTCCTTTTCCACCCTTCAGACACCCTGTTGATTAGAAACGGCGGAAATCAACTTTTGTAGATTGGGACAGCGCTGTCTGATTTCTGGTCTAGGGTGATCGGTTTGAATCACTCATACAGAAATTGCCATCGCACCGCTTCAGACGCGAATCGCTAGACGCCGAAACTTTTTACACAGCCTTCCAAGCTGAAATTCAGTTTGACTAGTGATTCGCTATTTCTCGAAAGGTCAATAGAAGAGCAAAGCGTATCGTTCTAACAGGGCTTATCCGACTAAATACGGTGACTGATGTAGTCTTAAGGTAAAATTTGCCAGCAAGGCAACATGAAGATATCAATGAACAGGACTAGAAAGATGAATTACTTACACGTGTGTCTTACACATCTCAACTGAGACCAAACTGACTCAATGGCGATGCCAATTGTGAGACTTGTGCGAGGTGCCATCAGGCAGATGGTGACAATCGAAAGCCGGAGAGTGACTGCTTCAGCGTTGGCTAAGACCTTCAACTTCAAACTTCTCGAGGAATTGCAGGCTGGTCAGAAATGGGTTATCTTGTGACTCTGATCACGAAATGCGCACATTGTCTTATGTGGACGCCTGTCATGTATGAGTTTGTCGTGACCACACCAGTCCCTATAAACTGTATGACTTTCACAAACACTTCAGTGATAGGGGAATTCCTATCCGCAAACTAAGTGTAGGGTGTCAAAGAGGGAAACGAGTGTAACACCAGTGCTACACCCATGTGTATAGAGACGCCAAAAAATAATGCATGCCGAGGATACCCAAGACCATTTATGCATTGCATATAATTCACAACTCTAAATATACTCTGCACACGTTGCCAACTGTTAACCGAACTTCCAAAGTGGATCTTAATGCACACGGTCATTAGCAATGAACAGGGAGTGCACATTCCCGATGTTGTGTATTTATCTGTCTATCTATCTATCTATCTATCTATCTATCTATCTATCTATCTATCTATCTATCTATCTATCTATCTATCTATCTATCTATCTATCTATCTATCTATCTATCTATCTATCTATCTATCTATCTATCTATCTATCTATCTATCTATCTATCTATCTATCTATCTATCTATCTATCTATCTATCTATCTATCTATCTATCTATCTATCTATCTATCTATCTATCTATCTATCTATCTATCTATCTATCTATCTATCTATCTATCTATCTACCATTTACTTCAACATTACGAGCAATCTAACCAAATAACGATCCCATGAACTTCCGTCACAGACCGAGTGCAGCATATCGTGTTTCTTCGTTCGTTCGGTCACCACGGCCAACTTCAAATTGTAAGTTTGCCGTAGCCACTGTCTGCAGAGCTAGCCACCACAAACCGAGAACGGGACACATTTATTAGGTCCGTTTAGGCCAGTGCAACGCCAAAATTAGCTGATGCTCCAACTGAATTAGCCCTCAGCACGAGAATGATCGCAGCCAACTGATCATAGTTCCCCAACGGAGGTTCTGAACCAGGTAGAACGGCTTCAGATACCTGCTGGCTGTAAGCACTCATTATAAGGCTCGTGGCATCGCTGCATTCCTTTCATTTTTCTCTATCCAAACACTTTCATTCCCGGACGAAATCCATAACTTTGTTGAAAAATGTGTGTCATGACAATTTTCAACCCAGATTGCCGGTCAGACTTCAACGGGGACCGACTTCGTTTTGACTATTTCTAAAAAGCTTCAAGTTTTGTGTTCATTTATGCTTAAACCTGGCGCGATCCATATGGCAGCTGGTCTATGTGGTATGTCGCGGTCAATAGTGACCGCAGTTGGAGTTGTTGTTCGTTATTCTGGTTACTGTTGAGCCTGTGAACCATAACGGATGAGAAAAGAATTCCCTGTTCGCGTTCGAGCGTTTGAGAATCAAAATGGATGACGGAGTCCTGACCCTCGTTAAATGGCTTTAAATATAGAGTCTGCGGTAGTGATGGCCACATATGTTGGGAGAATATCTGCATCCCGGCAAATTTTTCATCAAAAATATACACATTTGATCTGACAGACAGAAACTGTCAGACTCATAAACGGTAAACTCAAATGAGTTGACGATTTCTGTCCCCCAGAAAAGTACTGGGAGTGAAGGTTTGTGACGCACATGTTGCCAAGTCACACAGTCGGTGGTGCTCGTTCATCAAAGCCATCGCCTCAATGCATATCTGTCACAATCTTTAATTAATCAGAAAACTATGATGATGGGTAAATAAAAAGTCCAGAATGTCGCCTCCAGTGAGTGATTATCTCTTCATTATCTCTCCCCCCCCCCTAATGAACTCATGAAGAACCTAAGTATATTAGTTGTGGTGCTTGGCACTATAAGTGGACTGGATTGGGTATCACAATTTACTCTTACGATGTACATCCCTGTCATCAACTAAACTGATCGACTCATGTGTGCTTAAGTCAAACTGTCACTGTGCCGCCTGCAGTTTGCTAGCAGTCTAATCAAGTTTATCCATGGAGTGATAAAATAGCAGTTCGCATCTTCCAATCCTGAAAAGCAAACGTAAAACCAAAGCATTTCATGGAGATGCACAAACTCCAAATATATGAAAATATGAAATACTGTTACTGAATGAATCAGCGGTAATTATGGTGTTTTACAGTTTACCCTTGACTAAACATCACCTTTTTTCGAAAAATTGGTGAGTGATGATGTCGTTGCATTAAACATGTTGACAGATTTCACATAACAAAAACGAATTATTTCAACTATAATACTTCACTACATTACTGTTCTATCAAAGAATACTTTATACAATATTTCGTCAATGCACTTGTATTCTTGCCTGGTGTGACAAGTGGTGTAGGTCCTCTCCACGAATCTTCGGCTTGAGTGATATCTTGTGCAGTGCTTCATTCTGCTGTTCCTCTTACTTGTCTTATGCTTCAGTGGGTTGCGATCAGATTCAGCTGTTCACCAGTCACTTCATCTTCCATGAAGCTAGCGTGAGATTCACGTGAATCCAATGGTTCGGTTTACACTTCGATGAGTGTCAATGGTGGAAACTGGAGATCTGGAGACTCATGGCGAAACAAATGAGAAGGTGTCCGGTACCGTTTGCCCAAGCGTTATTGCAGCTATCTAGTGCATACGCGTGCTTCCATGAAGAGCGGATAACAAGTGGTTTTGGATCTGATTACGTAACTGTCACACATATTCATCCTCCACCACTTGATCCGCATTTCCTGGGATTCAATGAAGTTTTGTTGTGAAGTTTTGTTGTTTTCACTAGGCGAATGCCATTGCCCCGCCATATTTTCATTTGAATAAGGTAATTACGGTTATTTGAACACAAAACCGCGCGCTATCAGATTGGCAGTTTATAAGCTACGCAGTGCAGCCAAATGAGTAAGTGGATGTCAGTTGATCCGATCAATCGATGACAGTTACACGGCCAGTATCACGACGTTTACAGTGTTGCGGAATAAGCCTGATTGGAGTCGTCGCTGTGTCTGATTTGAGTTACCTGTATCTGAAGTATGGCAGCATGGTGTGGAACGTGATAGAGGAACCGTCTACGTGAGCCAGTGGGTGACGAAACGTACCGTGATGATATGTCACCTATGACGTTCAGACCGGTAGAACATGTGGCACACCGACTTAACAGCATCGAGTCTTCCATACACAAGACTACAAGAATCAGCGGGCTGTCACAAACTCCATTAGGCGCAAACGAGCATGTAAATGAGTGTATTTCGCTAATTTCGTGCAATTTGGGTTCAAGTAGAACATAAGGTTGACGGAAACTTGGGGACTGCGCCTACCTGATGAGACCCAAGAAGGGTTGTGGGCTATCGAAGAGTTTTCAACAACCTTATGAGTAGTGCATTACGTCTACACATATATCGTGATATCTCGATTTCGTACCAATTGAAATATGAGGCGGCCTGGTGCAGCACATCCAGTCGCTTAAAACATCATAAACGAGTGATTCAGCTGGGTTCCAGGTGAGTCTCCCGTCAAAACCAAATTGGTATGCAAATGAGTGTATTTCGCTAAACCTTGAGTATGCTAAACAGATACACTATTCCCCATTATAAAATACCTCCAATTAAGAGACCACACCAAGAAAGAAACATTTTTGATGCTTCCAAAAGTGGTTAGAACAAGAATCTGAGCAGCAGTTCCTTTCGGCCACTTGAGCTTCGACGATAAATTGTCCGTCACAGTAGTGTTGTACTTTTTCTCGTCGGAATTTCAGGATAAGCCGACGGAACAATAACTACCGAACATGATATTGGGTGCTTTTGTAATCATCATTACGCAATCGGATCTTATGTCCCTTCTTTCATGAAATATGGGAGAATGAGGTTCATGAGCGACTCATCTGTCATCCTTGAATTTTATGCCAATTTTTCAAAAGTGTTCGTCTAAACCGTAGCCCTCACTGTGCTGACCCTAAATGAATTATCTCAAAGTCAGAGCTCCATTTTTCAGATGTTTACTGTGTAAATAAATCGCACGTTGTTCTCGCTCATGACTTCATTAACGAGGTTTTCCTCACTTACGGAAAAATCAGTCTGTACGCTTAACTGAAGTAGAACAATGCAACAGAAAGATTGCAAAACTCCTCGGTCTAACTCATTGCTAAATACGGTGAATTTTACAAAAAAAAATGCTGGCCACATGACATTGGAATGAAATTTCACACGCCTAGTTTGAACCCGATTATTTACCCTCCAGCTCTCTTTGAGGGAAATATCCACCAGTGGTTTTTTGAAGTCCAAAGAATATTTATGTAGCTTGGAAACTACTAATAATTTGGCTTAGCATCTTGGATGCGCACACTTTACACTTTTTTGGCCAGTTTCTAACAACGTACAACATTAGTTGCATGGAGTTAAACGGGTCTACGACCGATGTTACCAGAAGACTTGCTGGTAGCCAGTGGAACAGTTTGGGCGAATTAATCGCCGATTAGCGCTCAACAAGGCCTTCAACCTTCATAAAACAGCATCTTTTTGCTTTTGGCCACCTCGAACTCTTGTATGCCCCCAAGATAAGTGCCTAGAAGTGAAAAAGGTTCAAAGAACATCTGACTGAGATGTTTTCTTGTAGAAGTTTCGTAGACTAACTAACCCAATTGATAAAATAAACACGCAAGTTATCGAATTGTTCCACAATTGGGAAAGCTTCGGGCATGTTTTATAAGGCTAACCAGACAGTACAGCTGACCAGATATATTTGTAAACACCGATTGAATCAATGAAGCGATGCATTCAAAAAAGGTGAGAACAGTTCCGTGTATCTGCCAATCTGTATCTCCCACTTCCCCTCCCCTAAACCATCACAAATTAAAATTTTCAACCACTTGAAGAAGACATTATCCAAGCTGCTTAACTGTGGGTCAGGGAAGGAATTTGCTTAGACAGCTACCGAGCCTCGCGGGTGGTCATGTGCATGCAGTAACAATGGTTGTGTAGATTTTTCAGGTTTCGTGACGAAATAGATTTCACTTCCAGAGGCAGTAAACGGGCTTCTGGCAGTCCGTGTACAATATCAAAGTTCACAGTGGCGCATTGTTCTTGACATTTTTCGGAATGGAACTGTCTGCAGTAGCTAAGCTTTTGAAGAAAATTCTCCATCGAGATAAACTATCAAGAATGACAGGTAACTGCTCTTGTCTCTGACAGAATCAATTTATATTGATAAATTTGTAATCAATTACGACGACATTGAGAACTCTGCGAATAAATTCGAGGCAGAAAATCCCATCCTTGGGGAGCTCGCACAGGCAGCGAGTTTCGGGTGGTTTTCTCGTAGACTGTAGTTAAACTCATCTGCTTGAACAGCTGACCGTCTCACAATCCTGCTTAACGCAGTTACCTGGAAAGTAAAAGGAAACTAAACTGCAATACACAGTGGTGTTTGTCCCAGTTGCCAAATATAGACCTGTTTGTGACATACGTGGGACACCTACCGACAACCAGTTCTTCCATATAAGAGACAATTTTAGCGATTCTCTAGTCTGCTAAGTGTAACTGAGGATAGCCATTTTCTGGCTACAATATATATTATATGTGAATTGTCTTTCAAGTGGTATGACGAGAAAGTGCGCCAGGCTATGGGATGGAATGACATAAGTGTCGAACTCTTTTTGTTGCTATACTCATCCATCATTTGTCATGACGAATTCTCGTGGGGTTTGCAGTGAAACAGACAAGTAGGATGCACAGCAACACATCCATTAAAAATGCGATAATAAATTGCTTAATCGTGACGCACATTCGGTACAAAACTGCCGTGTAACACAACGAGGAGACGATGAGGGCTAAGCTACTGGTAGGTTGCCCAAGCCGAGTCAGAAACAGTCAAACAGCCAGGGTTGAGTTCAAATCTGTTGTATGACGCCGATTGATAACCTGTGCATCAATGTGTCCGGAAGCCCCATATGTATTGTCTCGGCATGCAGTATACTGTCCATTTGGGTGACATGTACGTATTCACAGAGAAGATCTAGTTTGACCAAAAAAGCACAACCGTGCTGCGCTTTCGTCATCTCAATTCAACTGTTCGGCGGACAATATTAAATAAATCGTTTTTCCTTGGGACATTGATACACCTTTGAAATCTTTGCACCGAGTACTGAGTGCGTCAAACACGTTGGATAGAAAACGGAGTGGTCTGGAAACAACTTTTCTGCTCAGGATGCGATATGTATCGCTTATGTATCTGTAACTGTCACGCTTATCTTGCCATCGGCAGCCTCCACGAGAAAAAAAACGACGAATAAATTGCTTGATTTCTAAGTTCCTTGGAGCGGCCAAAATTTCTCCCACTCTCAGCTGATGATTTACCGCGAAAATCAAAATCCTCAAAATGTTATTATATTGGCCATAACGTCTTGCCGATACATGGTTTATCTGATTTTAAATGATACCGAAGGATGTTTAGCGTGCATTGAGGCAGCAAGCAAGAAACGATAAAATCAAAATTTCACAGCAGTCGGCTGGCTATTTCACTAATTGCACGAAATGCTTGGAAATATGAGTGTGAATTTTCCTGCAAAACTCACAAACTACCGTCTGGCTTCATCCTAACAAAGTTTTTCTCAATGGTATATATAAAAAGGAAATAAAATTCGGAATTATTTTACTGGATTAAATTTGGTTTGAGCTTCCAAAGAGAATCTACATGAGCTGGAAACTCATTCGCAAATTAAAGTGACCTTAATGTGAAACTCAAATTAAACTCATATAATCCTATTTTGTGATATTCTTCAACTGAGTGTTCTACTAAAACGCCTCCACGTGCCTCACTTCAACGAATATGCAAGACCTCAGTGTGATTCCTCTGATAAGATTCTACTCATAAGGAGGAATATGGTAAGCGAGGCATCGGTTTGGGCCTCACCAACTTAGTTTGTCAATGGCCATATAACTTCACACATGTCGCATTCGGTGTCTGAATTAAAAAAACATGGAGTTAACAATTTGAGTAATTCGCCTAGACAGCAAGCACCAACGGAGCAAAATTGATAATGGACAGTTTGGAGTTTTCCGTGAGTATCGCCGTAGCAAGAAGGATTTCTCCAATATCAAGAAGTTCTCTCACACGTACCCTGAGATAACCCGTGCGCTGAAATTTCGGTTAAGGGCAATCACAATTGGGAAGTTCGTTTGAGTCACACGCTAACATACTTCGAGGACCAAAGTCTGACTCTACCCAGATCAGCGACCAGTATGAGCAAGAATCAAACCAAAAGCGTGGAAAGGATTGTCAATTACATAAACGATTTAAGTTATTCTGGGCATTTCAGTGCACCTACAGACGTACTCAGCGTTCTGACTGTAATGCAGTAGCCAATTCCAGAGAACGCGGGAAAGTAAACGGACAGACAGCAGGTTCAGTAGGAAAGAGGGCGCGAAATAAAGCCATAACCGCGAAGTTGACAGACGACCAGGTGAGTCTAGCATCACAAAATGATAAAGGCCAATTTTTTGTGTAAGGCGATTAGTTGTGAAGTTATCGGTTTTGGATCGCTGGAATGACTCATGCATTTTTACAAATCAGACAATCTCACCAGTCCACCTCTCGAAGTTGCATTTGTCTCAGAAATGAAACTATCGCTTTGAACCACACAGTAAATGGCACATCAATACTCACAGAGGGGTTCTTGGGTGGGTGAAAGTCTGTGAGAAGAAGTTGCAATCATGAAGAATGTGGTCATTTAGGTAGGTAAACTGTACACGGGTGCCTAAATAATTTTGCTATAACTGGACCAGAATTTGCTCAGCATCTTTCCCAACTATCTTATTGTTAAGAAAAATGCCAAAGGTAATGGTAGAGTCGAAAAATGCAGCCTCTGTCTTCCCACGCAGTGCCCAAATAACCGAATGCTTCAGACACGCAACTGAGTCTAAGGTGAAGGGTGACCTTCAGCTGGCGAAAGGACATTGCTAACTACTAAATACAGCGGGGCTTGGTGGCTTGGGGGTGTACAGGCAACCGTTTCATTGTTGACGTTCTTTTTTTGTAGCTAAGACTATGCTTTCTAAGGGCGTGACAAAGACGCTGAAGATATCTGTGTATTACCTGGGCAACGAACAGAAGGTGTGGGCTGAGCACTTCCCTACCTTTCAACCTATACACTATGTAGGTATTCGAACACTCATCAGCAGCCCCGAACGTAGTTGGTTCATTCGGAGTTTCACTAAATTCAGGCTTGGACTTACTGATGTCGATGTCAGAAAAAAGAAAGGTTGTTTTTAAAAAACTCTAATGTTTAAATTAAGTTGGTGCTAAGGTGAGACTCAAGTGGTCCTCAACTAAATCTCTCGTTTATGACTTTCTCCTACTAACTGTGCCGCATGCAGGCCGCGGAACGTCTCAGTTGGCACGATATTCGAGACTTTGTAGCACATTTATTCAATCGATCACGCTTCTCCCGAGCTTGCTGGATGCTCTTCGACACCTCACTACCGACCTCGTCCTTCTTGGGGCGCATCAGGCTGACCCAGAATTTTCGTAATTTTCACTTCGTTTTGGAGCACCAGATTACACGCGTTATGCGGCGAACAACCCAATTCAACTTAAATTGGTATTGATGGGCGACTCAGATGAAATCCAATCGAACCTCTCGTTTCTTCCGGAGTGTTCTCTTACGAAATGAGAGTGACACAAATTTGGGGTTTTGGCTTGCCTGACGGAAGTCAATAAGGATGAGACCGAAAATAGATTGTACAGAGTTTTGGTTGAATTTATGGGTATTGTCTGAGGAAAACTTTGATTCGTCAACGTAGACCCGATTTAGGGTCTTCACATTCCTCACAGAATGTTATACTGTCAAGTAACTTTCACAAATGCTTTAATTTTTAGCTACCAATATCAAACTTGATTAGTTGTTTCGTCGTTCCAACTTTACTCTTCAGTAATTCTCGATAGCTATTTTCGGAATGAAGAGCAAGACGTGGTCTTTTCTACATCGAAATGTGGACTGAAGCCTGTTTTGTGCTGATGCTAAGCTGGAAAGGAAGAAGATAGAGACCTCAGGGTTGAGGCAGTAACTCTTAGTAGACTGAAGTTTGTTTGTAAACAATCGTGTTATTGACTTTGAAAGTTTCCGTATATACCATTTCCGATTCACTCCACAATGCACAGAAGCCGCTTGAGGCCGAGTTGCATGCGGCAAGGATATAATAGTTGCTCGACTATTTGGGAAATCCCGTGTTGGCAAGGGTAAGCAAAATGATTACATTTGAAAGATATCTATAGCAAATTACGGGGTGGGTTACCAAACTATGCGTCGAATACATTTTGGATGGATCCAGCAAACGTTAAGTTTGTTACAATGCAATAGACGCAATATGCTAATTTTTGGCAGTTACTCGTCATTCGTGGAAGGTTACAATGTTGAAGCAAATCGCCATTGCTTAGCAAACAGAATTTTTTACCGAACGTCTACAGATATGCATCTTTTGTCTTCTCCAACGGGATGAAAACGATAAGCTGAAAACAAAACAGTATTTACAATAGTCCAAACCGTCACGCTACCCACTTTCGTAAAATATGATCTTACGATCTTGGTCTCGGGAACTTGAGTGCAATTCTTCTGTGGTCAACGGGAATGACTCTCCGAAAATGCATTTTCCTAGTATGTTCCCGGACGTGTATTCCTCTCCACCATAGTGTTCCAGTGCTTTCCGCTTCATTTCTGTTCTCGTATTTCGACGAAAATAATTCTTCGTTAGAGTGTGAAACATGAGAATTTGGAAAAAATAGAGATCAGCTTACTTTAAGTTAGAACGGCAAATACAGGCTTCAGTACAACAAGATGAAAACTGCGGCAAAATATATTAATTTTCAAATCAACTTGGTGTCAACGACAGGCTCAACTGAACCTCAACTGAATCTGTCACCTGCACCATATTCAAGATATCGAGGCATATTTTCTTGACATAACACTACATTTTGAATTCTGGTTTTTTTTCGGCCGAACCTCGAACCTGGAAGGTAAAGATAGTTTGAATGTGTCAAATGTTGCCTTTCACAAACAGGAAACAATGCACATCAGAGTGGACGGGAGGGTGACCGCTGAAAACTCGCGCCATATTGAAAAGCCAAATGCCTCTTTTTTGGTGCACTCTTCCCTTGCAGTTTATGCTAAAGACGATGCTCGCCTCAAGTCGCCTTACGATGGAAGTACCATAAAATAGGTCAAAAGAAGCTTATAGCGGTTTTACACTCCAGGCACTGGCCCTAAGCATCGACTCGGTATACATTACTGTATCTAACAACGTTTTGAACAAAACAATAAACAGGTTGTGGCCAACCACCTTCGTGTCGTTGCCGATCTCAAACAACTGACAGCCAGTTGTTCAGCTATAATGCGCATGAACAAGGACCAACCCCTTCTTCGTGGGATTTGATAATCATAACGAAAACTTGGTTAAGCAGCTGCATCTGTAACTCCGACTCATCCATTGAAGCCTCCAGAGGTCCAGACTTCTTTCATGTTTCAAAAACGCACTTCAAAAGTGGCCTTTTGGTGGAATTTATTACGATTCATCTACGTTACCCCGCGAGTTTCCCTGAACAACTTCCATCTATTCAAGTCTACTCGGCGCTCAGTTCTATGCCCACGACCCGTTTTGTCCTACTTAGGGCTAGCCATATAGGCTCAGTCCCGGGGCTTAAGTCAACTTTGTGTTCTACGTGAACCCAAACAGTACACAAGTTGCAAAATACACTGAGTTGCAAACTAATTTGGTTTATAAGGAAGACTCAGCTGAATCTCTCGTTACTACCAAGTCCCAAGAAGGATGTAAATGGTCGTGAGCTAACGAAGAGTTTTCAGCAACCTTGCGAGTAATGTTCCACCAAGAAAATGTGCTGCAGTATATCGAATACCGTGTGTGACTGTGACTTAAATCTCCTGGTGAAAGTAACTGCCTCAACCTGACAGCACCAAACGCTAGGATTGCGAAG
>SJOL01006425.1:599467-645708 GCA_004794785.1 Opisthorchis felineus | reverse complement strand
ATCTCAAACAACTGACAGCCAGTTGTTCAGCTATAATGCGCATGAACAAGGACCAACCCCTTCTTCGTGGGATTTGATAATCATAACGAAAACTTGGTTAAGCAGCTGCATCTGTAACTCCGACTCATCCATTGAAGCCTCCAGAGGTCCAGACTTCTTTCATGTTTCAAAAACGCACTTCAAAAGTGGCCTTTTGGTGGAATTTATTACGATTCATCTACGTTACCCCGCGAGTTTCCCTGAACAACTTCCATCTATTCAAGTCTACTCGGCGCTCAGTTCTATGCCCACGACCCGTTTTGTCCTACTTAGGGCTAGCCATATAGGTTCAGTCCCGGGGCTTAAGTCAACTTTGTGTTCTACGTGAACCCAAACAGTACACAAGTTGCAAAATACACTGAGTTGCAAACTAATTTGGTTTATAAGGAAGACTCAGCTGAATCTCTCGTTACTACCAAGTCCCAAGAAGGATGTAAATGGTCGTGAGCTAACGAAGAGTTTTCAGCAACCTTGCGAGTAATGTTCCACCAAGAAAATGTGCTGCAGTATATCGAATACCGTGTGTGACTGTGACTTAAATCTCCTGGTGAAAGTAACTGCCTCAACCTGACAGCACCAAACGCTAGGATTGCGAAGAGTAACGAAAATTGCTTACCTCACTGGATTAATACGAACGGATGCCTTGTAATCCTCAAAAGATTCGTGGCACAGGGTACCCAATATAGGTTGTAGAACATTGGTGTTGTGTTCATCAAAATACCTGGTAGGTCAAAATACTACTAGAAAAAGCGCTTTTCCCAAAATGACCTGATAAAAATGGTGATGTGGGGAACTCACTGAATGTCCAGCGATGCCCAGAACCGTATGTAAACTTCATTATATTTGAGCCGCTGAACCAAACTTTGAGTAGATGTCACCCGATGGTAGAGCTACACAGAATAATTCAAGGAAACGGAGTAATCGTGAGGTTGAAAACAGATTCAGAGATTGTTGGTAATGCTGATAGGGATTTAGGAATCTTCAGTTGAGATTTCGTCCAGTAACTAATTTGATTGAAGGATGAATGGTACCATATCCTGCCTAAGTGCGAGCCAATCATATCGCTGGTCAGCCGCTTGTGGTCGGATGGCTGAGTGACCAAACAACTAGCCGCGAGGTTGCGGGTTGGAGACTCCCCTGAGTTGTGTGAGCCACAGACTGCCGATGATTCCCAATCAGGATGAAACAGCTGTACAATGCTTCTCGGCTTTTCAGCATAGCTCTGCTTCACGTACAAGACGATATCTCAACTGAAAAGTCACTACTGTCCTTCAAGAAAAAGCCCTTTTGAATATAGGCATAAAAGAAGACAGACACTCGGGAGCGCACATATATTCAAACAGCGTGACGCTTACAGTTGTTAGTTTATTCAGACACCAAATAAAGTGTACAGGAATGTAATTAAAGTCGAAAAAGAAAGTACCGCAAAACAGTTCTTCGTCAAATATGTCCCTAAACCGTTGGTTTGCTCCTTCCATTAAAGTTGCGTCCTTCCATCCTTTGCAAAAGATATTTCGTAGCGCTCCGTAACTGTTTCAAGATGAAGCCGAGTTTTTAGAAAAATTCTTCAGTTATTTGGAATTCTAAGGCTTTTGATTAGATCGGTGATTGCATTCTTTGTATGTCAAATTTTTCTGTTTGTAAAACAACAAGGGATATTTTCCTCAGTGATGAAGTAGGGTTCACATTCATTTCAAAACGTTTATGTTTGGGTTCATAGTAATCAAGTTCTAACCTCTTTTTTCCTCAGTTCATCGTTAGAAAAATCGTTCGTTTGAAACTCGCCCAATTTAGCGCATCGTGCCTTTGGTAGTTCGTTTGTTTCATTTCGAGATTGTGCTCACCTTTGAAGTTAACATGCCTTTCATCAAAATGATTTGGTTAGCGCAGTTCATTGAGATTTCTCTCCTGGTCTTCTGGATGACCAATCTCAGGCTATTGATCAGCCAAGCCGAATGCACCCTTGTACCTGTGCCTGTTTTGATGAAAAGTACATTCCTCACCCGGTGAATTCAAAGTGTTCTCGGGGATGCATGAGGTGTGTGGAGCTTTGGCATCAGTTGGTCGAAAATGAACCATCTGTCCAGCTACTTTTGTGCGGTTGTCGTTTATTGGCTAATTGACATTCAAGGAATCAATTACTTACACAGTCGGATTAATTCACACTATTCCACCTAATTTCTCACTTTCGCATGACATCACGTAGTAGGTTGGTTAGTCAACAATATTATGCGACTTTTATGAGATACTTGTGAGAAACCCTCGAACATGTTAATAAAGACACTCTCATGGGCTTAATGTTTGACGGTTTTTTTCACCTTGCCAGCAGAGAAGATTCTGACAATATATGTAATATTTAAACGTCCACCGAAAGCCAGCATCCACGAAAAAAGCACTCGCTGCACTGTAACAGGCCGATGCTCCATGTTTATACATTAGTCGAACTTACGCTGCGATGAAATGCTATCGCAAAACGTAATGTTCACGCGTGTAGCAGAGCAAACACTTCCGAATTGCCTTTCGCACTTTACTGGAATCGTACTCTTTCAGTTATGGGATTTCAGCGGAAGGTTCGATGCATGAGACGACTGTGTGATCATATTCACCGTCAATCCCCTGAAGAGAATTCAAGAAAATTTCAAACATATAGCCTGCAAAGTTCTTGAACATCTGTCGGGCAGGTTGCAAAAGCCATCATCTTGAATAAGAAAGGAGGATTCTCCAACTCGGTGAGTTACCTTTAACGATGAGTTAACGTCCACTTGGATAAAATTTCGATGACGCAGAGCTCACAGCCGAGGCTGTACACAACAACTTGTTCTGTTTCTTGCTTTCACTTTCCGAGTAACTCACGTGCAGCCCCTGATCTCGCTTCATTCACATACTTGACACAGTCTGAATGATAAGGAGACTATTGCATTGTAAGCCTTTTACGAGAATCATCAGCTGTCTTTGTCCATGCTGGCTCCCAGTTATATGATTTGCGCTCGTTTCCGTTTTCCCGGAGGAAAACATTGAAGCACACATTCAAGAACCTACTTTGGGATAGGTCAAGAGGTTCTGGAGAGCAACTGTCAATACTTTGTGCCCCCAAACCATTGTCTGTGTGGATGTATTCAGTAATTGGCAACAGGGTTAATATGTCACTCTTTGGGAGGTGCATATTTGCTGGTGTCATTAGCCTCTGGGCGCTTCGGGCTTACACACAGAAGTGCTGATCTTTGGATCGTAATGATATCAGTGGAATTCACAAAGCCTGTTTCATCCACATTTTGGGGATCCCTTTCGAGAAATAGTATTCTGTTTCGTCTGCACTGGTGTGCCATGTGTCAATGTGCTTGACCAAATATGTCTGTTCCTTTTTTGGACTGCGGTACATGCGGTGAGACCAATGTAACTGTGTAAAATGGTTCATACCCACAAATTATGTCTTTCTGTGCTGTTAAAATAGATGAGGGGGACACAGTGTCTTGAATTTTTGCGTGATAAGATTCTGAAAGATTCTGAAGCAACTGCAGATGCACTTCCCATTCTCATACAATGTAACGTCCATTTGTTCTTGACTTAATCTCTGCAACCTTTAATGACGGAATGCCGATAGGGTGAACAACCGAGTAAATGGCGGACTCATTGATCAGTTTATAGAGGAAAATGTTCCAGATGACTGCGACATAATGAATTAAGTACATCTGTTGTTGCGTGCACCTTTTCATCAAGTCAACGGGGTTTTTATTGGTGAAGGTGTCTAATTATTTCCTCTCTTTTAATCCACACAATCTGCTTTGCAACTGGTTACAGTTGCAGTCAAGGACTTTGATCACGACCGCAGCAAGGAGACCACCATGCGTAACAAGCTTTGTCCACCAGTCCCGGACGGCAGAGTAACACTGTTGATCAGCTGCTCGTGATTTATTCTTTAAAAACAAGCCAGGAGGTTACAAGCTCGAATCTCCCTGGAGATTTATGCTGTGCGTTGCTGATAATTCTAACTAGGATTAAACAGCTGTGCAGTGCTTCCGGGTTTTTGGCATAAGCTGGCTTCACTTACAGGAAGGAATTTCAACTGAGACAGTCCTAAATGGTTCAGGAATTCGAGGGGTTCCTTAGTAGTCGGCTATTGGCATTATGCACACGCCGTTACTATCATGGGAATGAGTACAACTCGCCAGGGCTTAGCTGAATTTACTGTGCTTAAGTATTAGGTGTGGATGAATACAGCAACAGCTTTCAAGATGTTATCAGTTCAAGTTGTACTTTCACTAGAGTTCTGTGAAATCAAGTTCTATCATGTTTTGCCGAGTCAGCCACAACGGAAACAGCTCGGTTGTGAGTGCAACTTCCCCAACCAATGCTAAGAACACCCTGTTCATTAGGTGGTGCTTGCTGTAGTGACCAGGTGTTATGTTATTTCAAGACCTCATTGATCGTCGTTGG
Organism: Opisthorchis felineus; assembly: GCA_004794785.1. Lineage (NCBI taxonomy): Eukaryota > Metazoa > Platyhelminthes > Trematoda > Opisthorchiida > Opisthorchiidae > Opisthorchis > Opisthorchis felineus. The sequence continues at coordinate 641,235 of SJOL01006425.1, read as the reverse complement.
AGACAGGACCTTGAAACTGCTGGCGCTCCTCACCCGTGGGATTTGACTTTTACACTCTAAAACGAATTACCTCAAGTCTCATCTAGCCGCTCGGTGGCTGTCAAAGAGTTTTCGGCAACCTCATGAATAGTTTCCTTAATGAAAATAACCTAGACCCTGTATTTCACATCTGGCTGAAGCATCTTAAATAGAAACGAAGCATACATTGAGTAACGTACCAACATCAATAGTAACTTAGTAGAAATATCACATGGAGTAAGAACGACTGTTTTTCGTCACCGTCCATTTATTTGCCGTTGGAAACTTGTCATTTTAGTTACCATGGAATAACCATGGTCTGTCACAGAATCGAAACAACGTTGAACGACTTTGAACTTTCTGTCATTTATAGCGGTATAACATTGCATTTCCCCCTCTTTCTTGGTGATGTCGTCTCCAGGATCCTTGACATCCCCTTTTCGGTAGTCCTTCTTCAGCTGCTACGCTGACAAAACTCTCCGAAACAAAGGTTTCAGCCGCTTGGACAGAATCACAGTGGATAATCCGCTAATTTCTTCTAATCTGCTAACAACTCGGTTGGAAGCATCAAACATCTAGCTAGCTATGTAAGGCTTGCCCCATTCTCTGTAGAGTTTGGTTTGGCCTGACATAACATTTTTGCGTAACCAAAATTCATCTCCACCACCTCTAAGGCTGAAACCATGTGTTTTCAATTGCAGCAGTTTTTCCGATGTTCGTAGGCGTTTCTAACTTCATTCTAGCCAGCTATTGGTCTGCTCATACCTGTTCAGGTTTACGACAAACATGATAAACAAAATGTGGGGCCATTAAATGATGAATAATTTAATGTTGCTCTGGGGACGGATTTATGTCACTGACAAACTGGCTGTTGGTCTGTCTGATCCATTTGTGATCCATTTGCTCAAGCACATCAGCGTGTGCTTTGCTAATGTCACATCCGGTTCGTGCAAGTTCTGTTCTGTAAAAACCTCACAAAGGGTATGATCAAATGGTCATTCTCCTGTGAATGGTGTGCTTTTGTGCTTGTTCCATCCATATACAGAAGCTGGCTCCGTGATTCAATGTCACTGCTTCGGGTGGTCCAATGGCATATGTTGTTCAACTAGTCCACCGGCAATTGTTGTTGCGGCATCTATGTGCTGTGAGAGGACTGTCTCATACCATTTTGTAAGATAGGCCACATTCACTAGAAGGTGGCAAATCTTCCGGAATTTGTGGATAGAGGGCCCGTACTGACAACAGGGAAGCGAGCATGACTTCGGTGAAGTTCTTGAAAATTTCCACAGTACTCGTAAAAGTTACGGAACATCACCAGGTAGTAATGCAGATAAGTCCAACAAAATCGTGTTCTCGCAGCTAATTCAGGTTTCCTTATCAAAGCTTATCTCAGGTGACTATGTAGATAACTCAGTATCTTCCGTGCCATGTTGCACTCCACGATATGTAGTGTTGTATACCTTGGTCCATATTAAAGAATTTCAAGTTGTCCTGAGTTGGTCCAATCATGACCTTGGAAAACGGGCCTAAAAGGCTACTCATATGAGTCCCCTTTTTGACGACATTCGATGATATATCAACTCAGGTTCCGAAACCTGAGCCTTCTGTCGAAGTTCGCCGTGGTTGCATATTGAACGGTGAAGGTTGAACAGTCAGCACGGCTAAGCACCGGTCCCCTGCTTGCAGCGTCAGCGTTCTGGTGTTGTTTCTCGAGGTGGTGCTTAAATTCGACGCTTTATTCCTGCAACTTGCTCATTGGCCATCCGTTTTCCTCAGGTTACGCACATCACGGGTTTTCTCGTCCGTGCGCACAATAAAATTTCGTCCATCATCCTGCTGCAAAAAATAAACCAACGTTAACATTTCATGCATCACTTCGGTTTGGCCTTGTTCCTTGTTTAACGTCCGTAGACCATTGCTCGTTTTGGACCTTTAATTTCACCTTTGACCAACACCACACAAAGTTGTGTAGTGTTGGCAATCTTGCTCATGGCTAATGACCCAGCCGTTGGAGAGTTGTCAGGCCCATGACCTGCTTCACATCCAGTGAGACTTTTTGTGAGTAGGTTTTCTAGATCAAAACATGGCGTATAATTTTATGGTCCCAACTTTTTGCCTACTGTGGGTAAAGATATCAGTTTGTGTTCCGTACTTGGATGCCCTGTGACCTAAATAGTTCACATCCGCCCTGGGACACTGAACTCCTTAATTTTGAGATTCGAAACTACGTCATGTGGTCTTTTACATACCATTAGCAAGTCGTTCAATGTTTCTTACTTTCTCTTGCCTAAAACGACGACATTATCTAAATAAAAGAACAGTGTTACGCAATGAGGTCAGATGGGTTAGAGCGCGAAGTTACCGACGGAAGGTCCGTGTTTGGAACCCGGCCTTCGCATCTCGACTTCTCCTATCTGGGCTTGGGCAACCTGGCATTATCCCAGCCCTCATGCTTCCTTTGGGTGGCATGGCAGCTAGGCACCGAAAGGGTGTTGCAGTTGAACGATTTTTTAAATAAGTTTACATAATAATGTTTGAAAAAGTCGTCAGGAAGTAGGTGGCATGTTATTGAGGCCTAATGGCTTGGTCTGTATTTCATCCACAGAACCCACATTTGACCTGTGGTGCAATGCAAATTCTGGCTTCTGTCTGCCTTCTACGTTCACTTGCCGGTAAGCAGAGGCCACTAATCAAAGATGTCCGGCTAAGGCCTCCATGAGGAAGAGATAGCCCCTCATTTAATCCACTTTCCGGAATTCGGTACACAATGGCATTCAGCCTTTTTTTCGCTCAACACCGCATGATGACCGAAGTTGTTAAGATTGTTGAATCAAACTGTTGTCTATCTTCCAATCACATCATGTGATTGCTAGTGATAGAAACTTGATGGGCAACGGATTCGCCACACCTACATTAATTGTATATCGCGTTCTGTTCACTATACCTACAAAGTGATACCATGAAATACTCTACGCATGACAACAGCTCATATTTTAATTTTTCTCACATTTTTACTTGTTCCATCAGCGCCGGTGCCCGGTTTTCCAGGCATCGATGGTCAGCCAGCTGCTTTGGTACCTCAACTGGTAAGAACTCGATCTGACGAATCCATTGGATGCTCTGGATAACTCCACCGGAAGACGGAGTTGGTAGGTTAAGATCATAAAGCACTAAGTCCGGGGATCGCGCTGAAAAACATAGCAACCATGGCCAGCATTTGGTGTACTCTGGTTTTATCAGCTTACTAAATCTTTCCGCTGGTTACATCAACACAGCTTATTCGGGTGTTTTGGAAGGGCTCGGAGCATTTCGACCCTCTAGCTCTGGGTCTTGACTCAGGGTGATTTTCAAGAACTAGGATTAATACCGTCGCAGTTGTCCCTGTAATCTGTTGAGGGATCGGAAGAAAATCCATGGAGATAGACGCTCCTGGTGACCGCATGAGCAGCCACCTGCTATTACACTGTTCTGAGACACTTTTGTTGTTTCCTTCACCGCCTCCGGCGTCCACGGAGAGTGTTATTCTAGGAAGCTCTTTTTTTGTACCCATTTCTTGAACAATGGGTGAACTGGTTTCCTCGGAAATTTACATTGTGGACCCAAGAAGCCGTCGAAAGATCCTCACAAATTCCTTCGTAACCTCTCCACAGTGCTATACGTAGTTTACGCGTAGACTCAAGGTCTAGCCTGCTTCCTTGCCCATTCTAGGGACTTTGCACACTCCTACACTGTCACCGAAGGTGTTGTGCGTAAACAGAAGAGTTGATCCTGGGGCGTGGGGTTTGTTGAGTAAAGCGTAGACACCAAAAATAGCGCAGTACATTCATAGCATACAATAAAAATTACAGAGTTTGAAGTCCAGCGAACAAAGCAGCGACAAGGTAGCCTACCCTAGCTCTCCGTATTCCACACAACGCTGTCATCGTGTGTTGCACAAGCTGAATGAAATAGAAAGCTCCGTACTTGCTGGGTGGTGGTACTTAGGTGTGAACGTGCGGAGAGGTTGCGAACCCCGGTGATGACCTCCAACAATATCTTTCCCTAACGGGGTAGATTGTTCATTTCTCTGAAATTCTATCCCACTAACAAAACACAATTAATGATATGACGCAAAAAATATCTTGGGCTAATCACTTGTAGTTCCGTTCTTTTGAAGCTGGCTGAATCACTGATCCTGAAATGAGTGACGCGTTGAACGAAGACTGGTACGTGTTCGATTCAGAGTTGATGCTGTTGCTTTTGTGGTTCACTTCCTTAACCTAGCAGTAGATGCAACAATGAGCTTTTGCACCCATTGTCTGTTGACTATGGAGATGCTCACTGAAACACTGATAGAGGACCGTCACTGCACCGTTTCAACAGCTCATGCAATAAACGGTGCCTTGGCATGCTATTTTGCGACTAACTCACTATCCACATCATCGCCATCATCAACAACAACATTAACGGCACCAAGAAATACACTCATTTTGCAAATCAATTTGGTTTTGCGAGAGACTCAGCTGGAACCCATCTGAATCTCTCGTTTGTGATGTTTCCACTTTGGGTTTAAGTAGAACATAAGGTTGACGAAAACTCGGGGACTGCGCCTACCTGATGAATCCCAAAAAGGGCGAAACCGGTCGTGGACTGTCGAAGGATTTTCAGCAACCTTATGAGTAGTACATCGCGTAAAATTAACGGCACCATTATCATCAACAACATCAAAGTTGTTGAAACTTTCAGAGGAAACTGGTGCTTCGCTGCCATGCAGCCACGTCAGGTTATTTGAATAAAACCTTTTAAAGGAAAGAAAGAAATGAGACACGAGGGAACCTATGGTTAACCCATCACAAACATCCGAGGTCCCACCACCTCTAATACTCAGACAGACAACCGGAATAGAAACTAAACTGACATCCGTTAGCCACCATATTGTTCAGTTGTCTCCAGCCAAACACAGGAAGGGTCACGCGGACCCAACAGTAGCCAAAACTTTCGTAACACCCTTCATTCCCCTCTGCCAAGTCAAATTCTGTCCACCTCTAGGTTTCCGCCACTCCGAATTAGGTACGAAAACAACGATCTTCTCAGCAGGTGGTAACTCGGTATGCATAACACATGGCACCACCAACTCAGCTTGCAATGCTGGATGCATGCTTTGAGGGAAGTGTCCTCCGCTTCATCAAAAGCTCGTCTTCTGATCAACTCACTCCGAATTCACTGGTTCCAGCCGATTCCAGCCATAGTTCTGAGTCATCGGCGGTCAAAGACCTGAATATGTCTCATATCCTTCGCCCGAACTGGCCAAGACTCGCAGCCGTACAACAATACAGCCTGTACTGTAGTCTAATATATTCGTCCTCTGTAACATAGTGGTGTACCTCTTTGACGCTACAAGTGGTGAAAATTTTCAAACACAAATATGGTCTCTGAGATCCGTGCATTTAATTCGGCTGCCACACTACCGTCAGAGCTAATGCAACGTATAGTGTATAAGTTCGCAACTTCTAGTGTCACCCCTTGAATCCTGAAAGTATTTTCAAAGACCATGTGCCTTCTGTGAGCGCAAAGCAGGTGATGAAGAACTGGATGACCTGGGTAATGCATGAGCTTCCTAAGCTTTTCAAAAACTAAAACAATGTCGTCTACACATCCCAGTTCTCCGTCGGACAGATCTGAACACCAGGGATTTGGCAACCTTCCAGTGTTCAACTCACTTCATCATCACTGGCAAAGTCAAGAAAAATGAAGAGAGTGGACGCAGTTGCCGGATATCATTGCTTGTAAGATAGCTTTTGGAGAGTTCCTCGTACACTCTCACTCGCCAACAGGTATGTGAATACAAGCAGCGCATGATAACCACAGACTTCTTTGGCATAACCTGCTGCACAAGTGTGTTAAAAAGAACACACCGGTCAGAAGAATCGAAAGCATTCTTGAAATTAAAGAACACCATGATTGTCGGACCCTATATGCATGAGATGCTCTAAAACTTGACGGAGTGTGAACATGTGGTCCACATGGCCCTTTCCTGGCCGAAATCCTGCTAGCTCTTCTCGGGTCCCTCTTCAGTTGCCTTCGTTAGAAGACGTGAAACGAGAGACGCAAAGAGTATGGTCGGTCAGTCAGTCTAGCTCCTCTATGATTGCCATACTCACTGCCATCACCCTTTCTGAAAACAGGCATCACTAGCAAACTCACCCTGCTTGTTTCAGACGGTGTCTTTCGCCTAGATAGAGGCAAATATGTTAGACAAGCACATATTGAGGATTTTCCCTCCATCTTTGAACAGAGTGGGTGAGATTTCATCAGGGCTGGCAGCTCAGTGATCTTGAGTGACATAAAGCATTCTCACATTTTCCGAAATTGTTGGGGGTTCCACGTTTACTGTTCAGGACCGTGTTATGGGTTGGGAATCCGGCTGAGCGATTTCAGGTGGCCAGTTGGGTTGTTCTTGAAAGTGGCTAACCTAGCGAGTTCGGTGTAGTTCTTCACTAGAGACAAGCGAGCCCTTTGTACCGATTACTTTTTCGCTCACTGAAGGTCCCTTTGGGGCACTTGCACGTATCAGCTGGAACAGTTTCCGCACCATCTTAAGGGACGAGTCGCCACACATGTTCCACCCCCCAACCTGAAGGACCAGGAAAGTATTATTTTCAGACCTCTGCCTACCAACCTGGAGTGAGAGAGAGAGTACTCCCCAGTATAACTCAATGCGTCATGGAGGTACACAAATAGTCACACCGCAGTAAGATCCAGTAGCTTCCTGGCAGTCACCAACCACACAATTCACAAACGTGAGCAGCCTGTTTCATTCATCGCTGTCGACCAACAGCGGTGTCTATCATGGCTCCTTTCACTTAGGACACCAGCCCGTTCCTAACTACCCTGTCCCACGATGATGAAATGATGACTGGATGTGGCGTCTTGATCTTGCAGCATATCGGCGGTTACGAAACACAGCGAATGAAATTGTGCACCTGTCACAAGGTTCTTTATGTCCTTTATTGTCTCAGAATGCAGAGGGACTTTCTTATCTCCCAACCCCGATCAACGTTTTAATGGCTTTTCATCAGTTCGACCCTACACTCTTCGTCAAGCCCTGTTTCACAGGACCCCTATTGTCTAATATTTAGGGGCGGTTTTACCATGTTATCATAGTTCGTACACCTAAATCCAAGCAGTTCTAAAAGGAGTTCGACGTCTACAGTTTTTGCTTAAACTGAGAACGCCTACTGTTTTTCTCATTCTTAACCACGGGTCTGTTGTTGCTTCCACCCTTTCAATCCTAGTCCTTTCCGCCGAAATTATCAACAGGACCTGCAGCCTTATCGTCAGGTTGCTAAAACACGTGTCCGTATCCGGTGGAATATCAAGGAAGGTCGTAGTAAACTTTTTGCGAAGCAGTTAATTTGACAATTCTTCCACTTTCATCCAAACATTTTTTCAGCATTCCTTTACCATTCGCTTACCCTCATTTGAGAAAGTAAACATCCAGCGGAAATTTGGGTTACGTAACAGTTACCCCTATCATTATCACTATCATTTTTACACCTTTTAGGCTACTTTCTTTATTCTAACCAACATGGCCTTGTAGTGACTCTTGAAAACGATACTTTTGTAACTTCACGCACTAGAAATCCACTTTGAGGTGTATACTTCGCTTGACTTGATTTGACCTGACCTGACGTGAATGGACATGCCTTAGCCTGAATTTACCTGATTGAATTTTATTTGCCTAGTAATGTGAGTTTGTAGACCTTTCTTCCCGGTGGTGTCTCACCCTGGATGGAGTTCTGTCGGAACTAAAACGAGGTCTTTCCCTTCTAGGAGGACTGTACTCTGAAAGATTTTCTTCCATAAAAACGCAAAAATACCGGCTCTGAGTCCATTAAAGAACAAATCTAACTTCTTCCCACATGTAATATTCAACTAGTTAGACATCATCGCCTTTTATGAGTTTCCTTGGGTTGATGACTTCTTGGTGGTTGAAGCCAGATGAACATAGAGCTAATTTAAAGCAAACAACAGTGGATTTGGTGTGTACTAAATTACGACAGAAAGTGAAATTTACTTGTTAAACGAGCGTTGCTCTTTTTAGTTGTGAAATGAGGCCACGTTCTCATTTCTCTGGAGCGAAAATTGGCTGCACTGGCCATTGATATGTGGTGCTGAAGTAAAGTTTTTTTCTCCCAATTAGAGCTCCTAAAGTGATCTGTTCTATGACATCCGTCCTCAATAGGAACAAATAAATAAACTAAAAATTGAGGGAAGTGGTCTTAAAATGGTTAACGGTAAGCCTTTCCCCGAAAAGCTTGTATTCTACCTGAACTAAAAAGCTTGAATGTTTCAAAGTACACTTTTGTACAGTTTCTCATTCTATAAGCTTGCTACCGTCGGTATCACTTCAGTAAACGTCAAGTCATCGACTTCGACTGGTCGTTTTCAGCTCTCGATCTCCAGTGGAAATTACTGGATTTACTAAAATAGAGCATTTCGTTTGGTGAAAATTAATCCTGGATTAGGTCTATCAAACAATGCAAATTTCTGCATCTTATTTCCCTATCGCTGAAGATGTGGTCGGATCCCGAAAATCTTAACCCCATGAGGCTTTTCTTCCCAATCGGGGCTCACCAGGTGGAATATGGTGAAATCAGTCTCGGGCAAGATGATTCACAAAGCTTGGACTCCGACCACTTCCTCACTAGAAACGTCCAGTTCATTTCAACTCTCACTGGTGGGTAACTATTAGATTGCCCAAGTGGACCGATGACTAAAGGTCCTATTTTTCTGATAGTGAACAACCGGTTACTACAAGATGGACTCGATACTGAATAACATTATCAAGTTCTACTGGTTTCCCAAGAGAAATAACTCTACAGAAAGTCACGAAAAAAAGCAATTAAACCTAATCCTGAAAGCTTTTGTAGTATATATCCGAGGGACACTGTCAACAACTTAAGCCTCCCCACGATTGTTCGGCTTATCAAGGCTTATATTCACAAGGCAGCTGTCTCGTTACGCCCTACCCTCTATATGTACAATTCTCCTTATCATAACGTCAGAGAAACCATCACTCGGACAGCCGATCAATACGTGACCACGTGATGTGGTATCTGTGATTGAAAGACGAGTGACGATATATCCTGTTTAGAAGCGAATTACTTCCACCGCTGATCAGCCACTCGTGGCCAAACGGTTAAGTTTTCAAACTACTAGCCCGGAGGTCAAGGGTCCGAAACTCCCAACTGGGGTCTCGTAAGATGATTCTGGTGATCACATCGGTGATTCCAAATAACTGTGCAACAGCGGTAAGGTACTTTTCTGTTTTTCAACGTAGACTGGCTTCACTTACGGAGCGAAGCCTTCTTATCATGACATGGTATGTGGTATTGTTAAACCTGCTTGTGACTTGGTTGCAAGGTAGAGGTTAAAAGACACTCTCGACTGTAGTAAATAACATGCAGCTATCGAATGCCAACATGTTTTCATTAGCTATATCTTCATTGTTTACCAGCATAGTTTTGACCGGACACCATACAAATATATGTGATACCATTCAAACACCCAACTCGTGCAAGTTGCTTCTAAGTCACTTCCCAAAACACTACTTTCGGATTGCACCATGAAGTTACAGCTCTTACTTAACGAAGCATTTTGCCACCAAACAAAATGATCGTCATGGGGCCACCCTTGGGATCGATTCTAGCTTATACTTTTATGGTCGAGCTAGGAGATATCCTCCCTCGCACTTAACAAACGATCCAAAATCTGTTTAAACTGCTATTGAGGATAGTTTTGGTTGCTCAGATAGCGTTAGATGGTCGTTGGCTTGTTCGCTGAGCTGGACGATTTGATTGTAAGCGTTTCATCACCAACCGAGGTGATCCAATCAGTGCGTTGTTAGGGTGCGTAGCGATGGGTCGGTGGTTGTTTGATGATGAAATGTTTGCAATCAAATTGCCCAACTCGGCGAACTAACCGAGGACCATCTATTTGGACTGTCTTGCACAATAACTTCAAGTCTCTATGAAAATGAACCTTTCCAACCGGTCTACAAAGACCGAAATTTAAAAGGCAACAGTTTGGTTTCAAAGCATGAAGTTGCTGGAGAAGGCAGACTACCTGCTGAACTATTCCATTTGGGCGGGCCAACATTGGAGAATGAAATTTTCCCCTGATACGCACAAACTGAAAGTGTCCCACAAAAGCTCAAGGGTGTCACGGTTGTACCACTGTTCAGAGAGAGGCCAAGAGGTCAGAAATAGAACATCTACCGAGAAATCAGTTTTCTTTGCACTGCTCAGCTGATATGGCCGATAACCACATTCGGAAGCAATTTATTTATTTTGCACTTGGGGATTGAGCCAAAACTCGAGAACAACCAAAATTCCGGTCTTGGGAAAACCTGGCACTTGACAGGGTGGCCTGACGAACTGCCTTCTTCACAGCACATCACAATGGTCAAACACATGCGCCAGTCGACACGATCGCGCAACCACAGTTAGCTTGTAAGCATGCCTGAGTAGAATCGGATCCACCAGTCACCGCAACACTCACCCCAAAAGTGTGTTGCCTACGTAATATATGCTCATTTCTAATCAATATCTGTCAAAGGCACGTTTGTTCCGATTCTTAACTAGCACGTACAAGGGTCTACTTTCCTATTAGGAGATGATAGTGCCAGTAGGCATCTAACTGTTGGAATGTTGCCCGGCTATGTATTCCGAACCATACGGAGCTGTAGTGGGCATCCCCCAGGAAGCTTCATTTTGACAGTTCCTCTGGGGGAAGTGCAATACCCTGCTGGAAATTTGAGGAACTGACGGATGACGCCAGTGCCCTCTTGTGAAGTAGTCAATGATCGTGCCATCACAATTAGACTGGCTGACGACTCTCAAAAGACCACTGGGTGTTTACCCGGTTAATTTATTCCCTGTAGTCTAAATCGGCAGCGGTGGCTTACACTTAGCATCACAGTCGGCACAGTGCAAACCGCATGTGACTTGTCTTCTGTGCGCAGGTTTCCAGGGGGGTCAACAACTGTTGGCCATCAGGTACGTTCCGGCTGCCAGAGTCAATCATACATATGGTTGGCTATCATCCGATACGAATGTGCTTGTCGGATGTGGTCGGACAACCAGATCCCTGCGCATATTTATGGTAACACAAACGGTTAGCGCGTGGCTACAGTGGGCGAGCCTCTGAATTCAACGTAAACTGAAAGGAATAAAACCAGCTTACAAACCCTAAAAATCCCGTTGACAGTCATCAGCCGTCCTAAGCAAGATGGAATTACAGTGAAGACTACAACCGTATTAAACGAGTTACTAGTGTCACACGTCAACTTTTTTACGTTCAGTGTAATATCACATTTCACCCGCAGTATACCATGCAGTTATTTGCCAGTGGTTGCTCAGGACGAACCACTAGGGTCGCCACGGATAAACACGCGGTACAGGCTTAATTACGGAACCGCTTCTTCTTTAGAAATAGGAGCAGACTTACCCAAACTTACCCGTTGACACATCGCGACTGATGGAGCTTGGGTTTGCTTGCGTCCGCAAGTCTGGTTTTGACCACACAGATGTGTCCACAAATGATTATCGTGCTTTCGTCCCCGACCGCTCACGAATAGATCGTTTGTTTTCGTGTGCCGAGACAAGCTGAATTGCGCCACGCAATGCGGCACGCCTTACTGTGTCTTTAGCGAGACACCGCCTATCAGTGCCAGGTTCCCCTATAATCAGAAATCAAAAGGCTGTTTCTTAGGCCCTCTTGTTTTCTCTCTGAATTCTACCTTCCCTGATACAAGTCTTCATTGTAAATTTACATCCAATAGCGAAAAAAACGTCGACCCCCACCTCTTCCCTTACTAACGCCTTTAAGGTTGTACCCCGTGAGTGAATTTTTCGAAGAAAATGCTGTCTGTTGGTAGTGTGAACAGATTTTGGAATTTTCGATCGAGTTTCCTTTCCTTAAGTTGTGCGAAGAAGCACTGTTCAGCTGCACCATCCTTACTGAGAATCATCAGCCGTGTGTATCTCACAAAACTCCATGGAGTTTCGGACAGTACAGTGGTTCTCGGCTTTTCAGCACAGACTGGCCTCACTTAAAGGACGAAATCTAGGCTGAAAATTCCAAGATCCCCTCACTATAAATAAATCAAAAGTAACTCAGACGAGAGAATAATTCACAGGAGTGAACACGAACACTGTACCTTTCATCTATGAAGTGTCGCTGGAGGAGCTAGTCAACATGTGACCACTTGATGTGGGTTCCGCGAGTGGCGAGTTAATCTCACTCGTCACAGAAAGTTTAAGTGTTCAACTCCTAACCCGGTGGTCGACGTCTCGAAACTCTCTTGAGTTTTGTGAGGTGAGCATAGCGGATGATTTCCAATACGGGTGGAACAGCTCTTCGGCAAAACATAGGAGGGTAGACACCTTCATCTGTCCAGAGTGTAAATGCGTTGTTCTGTTCATTTGGTTTCATTTGCCAAAACAACTTTTTCACTTTATTTTTATGCTTTTAGTTCGCCTTCGATACCAGGTACAGTTTCTTCACCGTAATCAGCCAACCATAACTTGATGAAATGCACACATCTTTGTCGAAATGTTGCTGCTACATTCTATCCGAACCCCTCAAATGTGTGATCCACATCAATTTTGCTAGACATTTTGGTCTATGACGTCCAACAACGCTTTCGTTCACGAAAGTCCGTCGATTCCCAACACATGGGTGAACACCTACAGCAGCAGCAACGATTTTTCAGTAATTTGGACAAAAATATGCGCTCGTGATCGTCATGGTGTGCCACCGTCATCGTCTCAGATGTGGGCCAATAAGGTATCCAAAACACTAGGTCGGACTTGAGTGACCGAGCGACCAGGCCAGTCTCAGCCAAATCAGTTGGGACGCATCAAACGTCTCGGCCATGCAAAGATACCGATGACTGGGTCCGATTGCTCCACAACATACATGTCACGACAGAAGGGCCAGAAAGATCAATGGAAGTCAAACCCGAGCAAATTCATACGCCTGCTGCTGCCTATCTAAACACCCAAGCAGTTCTGTCAGTTGTCCATTGTTGAGGTTCCCGATACGGAACTTTGAGTCACGCGTAATTTTGACGATCCCGAATATCAAAAGGAAGAATTGGGTTCGAAAGTGCTCACAAAAGTGAGCACAGTCATACAACAATCCTCAGTTGTTCACGCTCGTGGCGTCAACACGTGCCCAAGTCTGTTACCAATCACCACAGTGTTGTGCCAAGTTGCGCAAGCCAGACATAGGCGATCGGAATCTTGGTTCGGTTGTGTGGGTACCGAGATCATCCCATGATTCCGATTGGCTGTCCAATCACAGGGAAATCACGACAGGTCAGGTCAGGGCAGGCTCAGTAGACGGGGCACGAACACGAATTGGTAAGTAGGTCAGCTGTGTGCATTAGCACACACACACACACACACACACACACACACATGCCAGTATGCCAGTGTCGGACGAGACGGCTTTTGAGGCAAGGTGAATGTGGGTGGGTACGGATGAGCAAAACAAATGGAAATGAAAAGTACGCGGATGGGGTAAGCAAGTGGCGCCAGGTTAGCTTCATTAGTACTCACCATTTCACTTGCTGCTGCGGTGAAACACACTGGCAGAACTGACTTAACACTCGAGAAGCAAGCCAAACTGAATTTGCCAATATACACTTTGATGATTATACGCAACTGGAACTGAACTTCACTGTTACTTCCAGCAAAAGTCACCACATCAGTTACTGAGAAAATACACCGAGTTGATTTTCGGTCAGTATTCCAGGTCTCTGTTAGATGTGATCGAACGAATTGGCTGACGACTTACTGTATTATCTCTCTGTCTATCTCACCAGCTGCAAAATGATATTGTTGTGCGCACCCGAAAGGCCTACACGCGAATTCGCAATCACCATGAGTTTATTCAATGGGTCACGCCACACAATATTTAGTTCAGGCACTTTCCAGTGCATTGTAATCGCTTTGTTTATCCCCCCCCCTCTGTCCATCAGCGACAGCATCGATCTTTTTTTCGTTTCAGTGTTCCTAATTGTAGTAAGTTGTGAATACAGCACTTGGGAAAATCGCACGGCAGGCACTGGTCGACCGGATTGAGGCAATGGTCAGTGGTAAAGTATCCCGTTCGTATATGTAATTTCGATCGCTTGAAAGTTTATTAATCATGCTAATTTTAGAAGTCGGAAAGTTTCTCAGGTATTTCACGATATGTAGTTTGAGTAATCTGGACGTTTTTCTCACAAACGGAAACAGAGAAACTCAAATATGTAACCACAAACATACTCATCTTTGTACTCATGGGGACACTTACCAACCCATCCTGCGTTCCATTTGTGAGAGAGCGAGAGCTGATACCTGGATATGATAACGGAAACGCCCAGTATGGCCCAGTATGGAGGTTGTGGTATATCATGGTGTGTCATGCTTATACGCTTATCATCTGCCACCTCAGACGCACAGTCACTTTCATTGGAAGATATTCGTCCAGTTGTGCATGAAACCCTGGACAGACCGAAGAAACTACGCAAGCAATGCCTACGATTAGCGATCTGTAGGGTGTGAATCGTGGCAAAGTGCGTCAAACTAAGCGCCATTATTACACAGATGGAATGACGCATGCACGTCTTCAACCCGTCCTACCACGCCCCGTTGCTGTCGCCTTTTGTTTAGAACCAAATACAACAAGTAAGACAAAGGACAATGTTCCTTGCAGGGCAGCACACAGATAGGTGAGACAAGCTAAAATGTACCCTTGGTCGTCCAGCCATGCATGTGAACTAGGCCCTTGTTCCTCATGCTGGAAAATTGTTCTTACCCTTCCAAGTATCAGGTAGCTCTTGAATATAGCGTATCGAAACCGCTGACGCGCAATGGCTGTAACTATGGTGTCCATGATAAGCGAAGTCGATATTCCCTCTCATTTAGGATCACTTGTTCGGCAACAAGTGAGGCAATAAACAACCCATCGACGCCTCAGATATATTCGCTCATGTCGTGCTGCTGCCTAGGTGGGGAAAAATTTGCTCTTGAATATAGAATGGACGAAAACAAATGCAGTTTACAGAACGCCGCATCTGCTCTCATTTTTGGCGCAGCTCCCATTGACTTTTGCCCACAGTGTGTTGTCGAACAAAGCAAAGCAGTGTGCAGGGGATGAGGTTGTTAGGACTTACTTGTGTTTTGCCCGTACTCCTGGTTGGATGGAGCAAAAAGCACTTGCGAAATGTGCAAATTCAGATGGCTCGCTGAGTGAGAGACCGCGTGCCACCGATTCTTCTGCGGTTCGGTTATCCCTGCATACCATGGACTGTTTCCCACGAAAAGCCAAACAACTGAACAGCGCGCTGTCCGTTCTCTCTCCCATTGTTTTACTCATTACCCATATCGCCTGTTGCCACCTGAATCAGGGCCTAACGCATGACGGTGTAAATACTGCTCTTGGCTGCCCACCAGTTTTACAACGCTTATGCGGTCCACCTCAGTGGGCAAGGAGTTGGGTTTACTGAGTGGCAGACTGGCTCACAGTCGTCTCTTGTCGTGAGGCATAGGCGCAAATTTCATCTGCATCCACTGAGTGTACGGACAACATAGACTGAGACTCAAAATATGAGAACGCTTGGAGTTCCTCGCACTGAGGTTTTGAACCCCTTGGGTTATCTCGGACTGATATGGGGGTAGGTTTATTTTGATTTCGAGCTCTTTCGAAAATCGCACCGAGGCACCCTTTGTTCCATATCGAGACAGTTCATAAATGATGCCAAAACACGTTCTCATTATTTGGAGTCACTTTCAGTTGAAAGTGTGTGCCAAAATGTATGCGATCTCCTCAGGTTTTGCAAAGTTGCAGACACACTGCATTTTTATGTGGGCCAGCTAATTAACCTAGATGGTCTACTATTCTCCGAAAGACGCCTCCGGGATTTTAGAGGTTAAGGTTTGCTCTGTTTTGATGTTTCTATGCAACTACACAGCTTTCAAAACTCTCACTCCGGGTAACTCACAACTTCGACGGAGCCTCACAGAAAGCTAGGAAGCTAAACTTTTATTCCGTTGATCATTAGTCACATATTATTATATATAGTACATCAAACCCTCGTGATCTCTCCCACCAAAAAATTCATGTCGAATTCCTCCCTAATCACAAAGGAACTCCATCTAATAAAAATTTCGTTAAAAGTTACTATTTGACTGATTCATGGCCTTTTAATCGTGCATATTTCAAACCGAGAGACATATGAAGTTAGACGACTTCGGTCAAATTAATCTTCCCTACTGGCAGTGCATACAGAGCCTGAGCACTAAACACGTTACCCCCACCCAGGCAGAAATAAAACCCCCGCAAGCATCTGACAGTTCCATCTCTGACCCCACTCGCATTTCAATAACCGTATTGTAAAGCCGTTTGAGTTTCACTCATGAAAGTAAATCTATAAGATTAATAAATTCAGTGTGCATTAAAATGCCATTTAAATTATTTGATCAATCTGTTCTTTTGACACTTCAATTGCTTCGCTCAGTTGTTTGTCCCTCTCGCAAAAAAACTGAATTTTTGCATCCTGATAGAGAGGGGGTAGGGGAAGCAAAAGCTTGCAGACGCATATTGTGTTGAAAACAGTCAGGAACGAGAACTTAAAAAACAATAAAATAGGGCCCCAGGTGAAAAAAATGGGTTACGCAAAAAAATGCCTCTGTTCTGAATTTTCACGGTTGTTGTGCTAAATGCATCGTCGGGTCCTCCACAAGAGAATGACTTCATGGACATTCCGAGCACTGAGTGGAGGCTATGATCTGTTCAGAACCTACATGTTCATTCAGGTTCCTTGAAAAGTCCACCGATGGGGAGAGTGATTTGAGCTGGCCTAGATGTTGCGATCCAGTGGCGTATTATTCAGATTGGCAATCATAAAACATTTTAGCCTTGCGTGCGGCAACATTGATGTTTTTTGTCTGACTGGATGCGCTTTCACCTGATACGTTTTCTGGATTGTAGAGAGCCGAAAACATTTTACTGTAGTGCACAGTGCATTGACATTGGTCAAAACCTACCATCGCTTACTGTTAGAAAGTTTTTGCACTCAAATCTGTCATATTCGGCACTCACATTTAGAAAACTATCATATTAAACCGTTTACAGTTGTTCTATTCCATTTCATCTAACTATACTAGAAAGTGCGTCACCCCCACGATATAGAGCCCCTCCCTATTAAGCAGATTTTAATGAAACTAGGATCGTACGTTACCATAAAATATAAAAAGCCTATTGTCACACTGCAGGAACCCTATAAATGTTGAGCTACGTAAGAAAAATACGCCCCCAAATGGCTATCAAGCAAACAACTCTTTGGTACAACCACTTTCAGCTGCTCGACTGTTTTGTGAATGAATGCACTGCTAATCAGGCAAAGACTATTTTCAGAAGCAAAAAAGCTTCCCTCGAACACAAAATTGGTTGATCCAGATTTGCACATCGACTGCGACATTCATGCTTAGAACAATTCATAAAAGCGCATCACTGTCTTTATGGAAGGACGGTTATAGGAAAGTAGGAAAGAATCGTCATTTCACAGATTGCATAATTTTGTTGGGAAAATTCATGAATATTGGTCAAACTGAACTGGTAACCCTAGAAAGGCTATGAATGCTCAATAACTGGCACACCTTCGGTCGTCACAGAGCTTAACACTTATCAATTGAGTGATTTGAATTAGATATCAACCCTATAACCGAAACAAAGCACACGTGGCTTCCGGTCACGCGTCCGACCACCGTGTTTGGTTAGTTGTGTTTTCGCTACCATTTCATCAACCCAAAAGGAACTCCTTCTGACAGCGATAACTTCACGGTCTACATCAAAATTGAACAAGTACCTGCCACATCCTTATGTCGCACACCATCAATTAAAGCTAATCATGCATTTGTTTCAGGGATATATTAAAAATCCACAAGCCCAGCTATCCACAATATCACTTTACATAAAATGTACACTTAGTACTTCACTAATAGATCGAGACTGTGCTTGGATGACCCCAAAAAAGAGAAAGGACTTAACAGTCCGAGCAAGGCAGGACAAGAAAACAAACCCTGAGAGAGCTATCCAGGCGACTTTCAAGATCAATCCAAAAACCATATAGCCAGAAAAATGATAGTAACGTGACGCAACGTTGGTATGCTTCATAGGCCTGGTACTTCTAATGCTACCCGTAAGGTCTTAAAATTTTATGAAATGGACACAGCATTCCGAAAAAACACAATGTAGGAACGGAATATCGCACCCATTCATAATACCTCACTGAAGCCTGGCTATTTACCGTTTAAGGGCGAAATCGCCATTGCACTGACCCTGTCACCTAGATTGGTGGCGAAGCGTTTGCAATCCAACTGTTAAGCTCGGCGAACAGACGACCAGCCATAGCTGAAGCTGTTACCATCCTCATCCACGAGCCAGAACTCTGTATCCAGAATTACCCTATCCGTCGTCAAACCGCTGTGCCAATTGAGGGAAATGGTGCAATTCAACATCCTTAGTTATCCGTAAGTAACGTGTGGCCAAGTGCTTCTATTGACTCACTCCCGCAGTAGTCTCTTGATTTCTGTGTTACGTTAAGTTACGTTAAGTTCTCAAAAAATCTTCAAATTTCGCTACACAACCAATCAATTATAAGATCAGAAGGAATAATAATTCATGTGAAGCATGAACCTTCTATCTGAGGAATCACTCGAGGAACCAGTCAGCACAGGACCACATGATGTGAATTCCTTGACTGAAGGATGAGTGGTGCCGTATCTTGTCTTAGTGCAAGTTAATCACACTGCTGATCGGCCGCTCCTGACCGGGTGGCTAAGTTTTCAACTGTTAGCCAAGAGGTCGTGAGTTCGAAACTGTCTGGAGTTTTCTAAGGTGTGCACAGATGCCGATTTCCAAAAGGGATGAGGCAGCTGTACAGTACTCCTTCGCTTTTCAGCGGAGATTAGCTCCATTTACAATGAAAAAATTTCAAATCTTCTCAAGTTGCCAATGCAGTTCAGAGCTATCGTAAAGGAACGTGGGATTTCCATTCACGATTTTCGCGTTTGGACAGTCTTATTTCCGTTCTGAGGGATTTTTTCTGGTGGGTCCACACCACTAAGGGATGCAGTAAACTTGACAGTCAAAGGTGGATTAGTGGTAACGCGCCTGTTCCACATGTCAGATGTTGTGAATTAAAAAATCTCCCTATTGCAGATGAGGTGTCAAAGGAGCAAAACTCGAGTCCAGTGCTCCGTAGTTTTGGTGAGATCTGGCCGAAATAATTTCGCCGGGAGAGAAGAAAGTCTGTTTGAACTATTGTAAGGGGACTACAAATGTGAGATCTGGTGAGATCTGGCCGCAAAAAAGATGTCACTCTCGTAGTGAATACTAAATACTCTCGGTAAACTTGTTCTATTTCATCCTTTCATCTGAAAGCGTGAGATCCATTTGGGCATAGGTTCATTGTACTGATAAAGTTAGACGTTTTTCTGCACGTTATTCTCAAATTTCGTGCTGAACAGTGAGCGCAGAGAATTACAGGAAGATCTTGTTCATAGCTTCTACATCAAACGACTAGTAGCATTCTAAGTGCAAGGTAAAAAGAACATGTCTGAAAATGTCTGATTTAAAGCATCGTTATATGGTTAACTTGCTGAGCTGTCTTTCAAGGTTGTTCAGAACGGACGATTCGGATTCAAGTGAACCAATCAAAATTCACCGCTGCGTTTGAGACGTTTAGAGGACAAGAAAATTAGAGTCGAACAGACAAACATACTGTAGAGGTGAAAAATATAACATGCGTGCGAAACGGCACTCGCCGTGATAGTCCTGACAATATATTCAGATAATCACATACCTGGATTAGAAGACTCGATGGACAGAGTGAGCGTTTCGGCAGTGAGGTGATACAAACCATAAATTCACGTGAGTCATTTTGATGTCAATTTGTATTGTTTTTCTGTTTCCCGATTTTATATTCTCAACTTTATTACCGTCGTTTGCCTAAAGACAGTCGCTGAGTACACGTAAACATCAAATGCTTAATGAAAATAGCTTCCCAGTTTCCGAAACAATGGCCAGATCAAGAAAGGTTTTACAATTCGTATTTTCCGGGTAATTTAGTACACTTGATTTTGAAGCTGTCCACCCAACATGAGCAAATATGGATGATGTCGCTTGCGTTATTAGGTGAGAGTACCTAGCGTAGCGTCCTTCAGCCAAGTGGAATTTAACCCCAAATCAGGGCGTGCAACGTGAATTCGCAAACCAAAAGTTCCTGTCCTCCATTGTGTTTGAATCTCATGTTCAAACAAGCGCTGTTAGTTTTTACCGGCTCACTTGTCCTAAACGCGTTCTGGCCAAATCCATTTTCAAGTTTTCAACCACAGTGACCCGCCACTAATAGCACTTTGACTTAACATGCATGTCAAAACACCTCCTAAAACGGATGTTGTTCGTGGTAGCGGTGTGTTACATCTAGACAGCATTCTACTGCGGTATCTCGAATATCGCACCAACTAAAACATGAGGTGGCCTGCTGTAGCACATTCAGTTGAAGAGAATCATCATAAACGAGAGATTCAGCTGGATTTAGTTGAGTCTTCTGTCAAAACCAAATTTGTGTGCAAATGAGAGTATTTGTCAGAATTGGTTCGATTTTGGTTGAAGTATGACGTGAGGTTGATATAAACTCGGGGACTGCGCCTATTCGATTAGCCCCAAGAAGGGCGAAACCAGTCGTGAGCCGTCGAAGAGTTTTCACCAAACTTACGAGTCGTGCGCTGCGTCTAGGCGTTATCCGTTGTCCTGCACCTCCATTTTCTGTGAGGATACCAGGCGCAACAATGATGCGCGTCCCTGTAGTTGATCTTACGGCATTATGTGATAAGTTTGTGGCCAGCTCCACGGATGCCTACTCATCAGATTTCCGTTTTCCAACGAATAAGCCAACAACTTGTGAGCTTTTGAGGGACCCAATGCGATTCCACCCAATTAATTTTCCGAAACGGCTGCATCCAGTTTAGCGAAAAAAGAGCTTACGTCAGTTTTTAGGTAGCTCGAGTATAAAATATCATATTATTGGGCGAAACTCAAATGATCTGCCTCCCCGATTGGCTGAACTGACCACTGTCACCGATAAAGGCCGAGATTATGGTTACATCAAACATCTCCAAAATATATCATTTTGTGTGTATGCACAAACACGTTTCCAATAGGACCTAAATATTAGCAAGATGTGATTACCTATTAGGTCTAACATGAAACTAGAACTGAGACTCCAAGTGGTCGGGAGTTGCACGCACTATGTGAATTTTTAGTTCTATTGGGAAGTTTGTGCCAACAGATACTTGTCCCAAAAACGTTTCAGAAAATATTTTGGGAGTATCTGCCCAGTGACACCATCCGACAAAACTATTGAAGCAGTTGCCCTTCTGAGTAGACTAAGACAACCAAACGTTTGTCACCAGAGGCATCACTTGATAGTGTTGACTCCGCGATGACAGACCAATCAAACGAAAGTAAAGTACCTCTCAAAGTGTCTTTTTAAACATAAGTGACTCTGGAATTTATTGAAAGACTTATTTGCTGATCGACTATTTTGCCCTTTCGTTTCTTCCCATAACCTTCACATTATTTGTGAATTCTTCTGGGAAAACCATATTAAAACACATGGATACACCGATATGCGAATTTTGATGGGCATACTTGCCATGAGAAAATCCTGACTCTTAGGTTTTCTAAGTGTAGTATTCGACTCATGACCTTCTAGTTAGTTAAGAGCTTTAACCTGGACTTCACCCTGAAATTAAAACCAGTCTTTGTTGAAAATCATATAAGTGCTTTACGTCCGTTTCATCCTTATTGGGAATCATCAGCAGTGCGCGTCCAGCGAATTTATCGAGGGATTGGAATCAGTGACTTTTTGGTAAGGAGGACACTATGCTCTTCGGTGATGGGTGGCTGATCATCAGTGTAAACGGCTCACACCCAGACAAAACGTATTACCAAACCTTAAGCTCCTAACTAAAAAACCAAATGACACACGATTAATTGGCTTGCATCACATGGTTGACTGGTGAATAAAACGAACTGTACTACCCACTACTGCATACAAACAGGAAGGTCCCTGGTTCAAATCACCTTAGGAAATGATCTGATGTGCACTGTTGATGATCTCACAAAACATCAGTACAGCGCCCCTCGCCTAAATGGTAATGCTTGACTTTATTTACGGGGTGGAATTTTTGCTGAAATTTCTAAACGCTTTTTGTAACACCAGCAATAAAGGATTGACATGAATGTAAGTCATTACTGACCCCTTTTTCAGACAAAACTTATATGGCCTTGAAGCGATAAACGGACTTCTTGTGTGACTCTTTTAAACTAAAAATATGCTCACATGCATAGGTACAGTTTGAATATTTGGCCTTGTCTGAGTGGTCATCAGTTTTTTGGGGACATAAATAAAATGAAAACCATGAATACGAGAAAGCAATAGGCACGTCATAAAACTCGCTGATTTATTTGCAGTCGTCAAGCGTGACTCTGTTTCAACACATAGACCAAACTCGTATAGTGTTTCCTAGGACTCAGAGTTAGAGTGGACGTTCCAAACAATCTGTCCTTAGTTTTTGTTTGAAAATTTAATTTTTAGAAGTGAAGCGTTGCTTGATGTGCTCAAAGAAAGGTTATTTTGAATACTCCGAATGTCAGAATTACTAGTTTTTTTCGTAAATTTTGATCCAGTCTGTGTGTCACTCAATCATTTTACTTCGCTGAGGGGAAGAAACAAGCAGGGTGGTAAATTGAAGGCCAGAAATCAAGTAGTCTGAGAACTACCGATTACTCTTCTGCCTATCAATATAGAAACGCAGGAAGGCATCGTACTACCGTTAATGACTGACACTTTTAACTTAGTTACCAACTTCCCATACACTTCATCTTTGAAAGGAAAGGCTTTTTGCAAATTGTAGTGATGATAAAGTAGATAAATCCCATATACTTCTTAGGAGAAAGTGAACGCTTGATCGACACAACTGAGACAGATACTACTTCGTCGTCAGAGCCGTCGGAACATCCACACATGACTCAAGCTGAAACGTATTCATTTACCGAGACATGCCAGGCCAAATGTGTCCAGCGTGCGTTGGACTTTTCAGATGGCCGCAGTATCAGGCGTTCCACACCGTATCTGAAAAAATCCAAAATATACCTGACCGTTCAATAACTGAAGCACCTTCTGCACACCAGTGGACTGCTCTAAACTGGACCAAATTTTCATTGATGCAGACTACTGTTTTGAGGTATGGTAGAACCTGTAAACAAAAATGAATTCGTAAGAAATGAGGCCATGCTTGGGTCACCAAGAATGTACCATAACCTACTGTTGACCGAGGAGTATCCAGTAAGACAGTTAAGAACTGGAGCAAAGAACCAAGTGATTCGGCTCTTCATGCAAACAAAAATACGCTTCTTAGTAAAGATTCCCTCCTTTAACATGATCAAACCGTCGGGAGGTGAAAACAATTCTACGAAGAAGTTCACAGCACTGGTAATTCGGTTGCAAAATGTACAGGGCATCCACTCAGATCAGAGTGGAAAACCGAGTCACTCGAAAACGAAATGTGTCGGAAACAAATGCACACAAGGAAATTGCTTTATGAGTAAGCGACGGCAAGTGTGTAGTGTATACCGACATTCCTACCGCAAGGGTAAATCCCGAAGAGGACCACTTTTGGCTTTATAGACGTCTCCTCTTTAAAATAGCAACGTCTGCCAATTCAAGGTTTCTGTTTGTGTTGAGCATAGAATCGCTTGCTAGTTATATAAGATTGATGAAGCATTCGTCACAGAAGTCCTGCAAAATAATGCCATCACAAAACAGGCGATGTTTCCTCCCGTTCGGTGCAATACACGCGACAAAACAAGACATCTTGTGTTCTCGCTCGAGGACTAGGTCCAAGAATTCCCATCCAAACTAGCAATGTGAACAAGCCTAGAGGTTATGCTCAAGTAAAATTGAGCACCATTCGAATCTCAGATCTCGCAGGCTCCGAATCCAACTGCAGCGCGCGTTCTGAACGTCTTCCGCATCACCCATGTGTGATCAGCAGCGTCCTAACTGTGATCATTTAAGCTTGACTGCGAGCGACTCCCCAAATTCAAAACCTATTTCCATAAGCTGTGGGCAAGTCATAGTGGGCAGCAAAAAACCCCTCTGACATACTCCTCCAACTCACAACGAAAATATGTTTGAACGAAATTCCATTCACCTCATCAGTTCGCCCCATCTGACTTTTACTGACAACCGTTGATTTTGAATTATTTGATGGATTGAAGTGAGAAGGGATTATTTTGCAGTGGACCCTATTAACCTCGTTAATACACATCGAATCAAAATCCATCGAAGCTGAATTAACTCACACGAACAAACTGTTGTATACCAACCTAATTAAGGGTTTCCGTACGAGCGAGCAATGTGTTTACAGTTCAGATGTGAGAAGTGATGGAATTAGGTCTCACAATCAATGAAAACTTTTCAAATAAATGCAAACTTTATTTAGTCAAGCGAGGAAACAATGAAATCCTTAGTGAACCAAGCATGTGTGCACATTATCTCACGTGTTTTCTAAATTTTAGATTAGGTTAGATTTTAGATTAGGTTAATCCAGAATGAGTTACCATAACTTTTAGTCTTTTATTCTACAAATCTATGACTTCTTAGATCAATTCGTTCTTCATCCTTCAGTTTGGCTAAATGATTTCTATGTTCCTTCATGGTAGAAAAGTATACTAATAAAAAACTCTGTATCAAAGAAGGCTTAGATTAGTAAACTTGTCAGTAAACGATGGTAATAAACTGATCGGAGTAGACTTCCACTGCTGTTCAACCAGAAGCGTAACCTCGAGGCTGATAGGGAAACCCAATAGATGGTTGTAACGGTGAAAACGGCACCGGGACAATTGTCATCCAGTTCAGTTCATATATTAATCATGTACTTGTCGGATGGAGTTTATTTACTCGATGTTGGAATGAAATCGACTTTATGGGGCAATTGTTTTCTATACGAAAAACTAAACTGAAAACAGTCGACCTATTTTGGAAATCGAGGTCAGGTTTGACTGCTATATTAACCCACAGTTTCATGATGTTAAGTTGGTCCGCTTGTTTAACCTTCCCAAATGCGCTAGCTATTTCAGTTTCTTTGGCAGAATGCTACTATTTATGGTAATATAATTTGTAGGAGTGGTCAAAAGAAAGCTTGCACATTGTTATGCACAACAGCTAATCAATGGCGTTGATAGTCACCTATAACGAATATGCCGGTTGGTTCCACCTGACAGCATGATTTTCTCGTCGTGCCGCAAAGCATCTATATTTTAATATCACAACTAGTTTTAAGAAACATCTACTGATCATGCATGTTTTACTCTCAAATCGCCTTACGAAAGAGATCTACACTCGAGCTCTACCACACGGTTTTGGAAATTGAAGGAATTGCGGTGTAACGCTCGCAGCATAAATTTAAGCCACTCATGGATCACATGCGCCGAGTTATTGTTTCCTTTTCGATTTGCGAAGTATCGTTTATCGCACGGATCCCACGTGATAATTAAAAGTTCGCACACACGGGAAACGACAAACTTTCAGACTATGGGTGGGTGGTCAGCGTCCTACACCACGGGCGATGTCGACTGACCACTTGAGCGACTATTTACCAGTAAATGGCTCGTGTACTCTTTTCTCTTTGTTACCAGATTACTCATATTCTTCAAGTAAGCTATTTGCTACATTTTGACTGCGTTATTCTGCCCTCCAAACCAGCGCAAACTGCTCCAAAAGAGAAGTACTGAATTGCGATTATCACAGTTGTTGGTAGTCGGCAGCCGCATGCACCTCACTTGTTCCTAGGCGCAGACATAGATGGCTGCATTTGAGTTTCAGGTGACAATTGATCAGCATTATGTTTGAGTCTCAGTTGCATGGAGTTGCCACTTTAGAGCCGTCGATATGACACAGTCGTCACAAGTGAGATGCTATGGGATTCTCGACAGACCACGCATTAAATTTGCAACCAACTACTTCTTCTGTCATCAGAAGCTGTCGATAATCCGTCAAGGACTTTAAAATGCTTAGTTAACGACGAGATACATACTGAATGTTAATATTGAACGGTCTCTTCGTTAAATAACGGAAAATAATTCACGTTAACTTAGTCACCATTTTTCTGAATTTCCTGTAGTGTTGTTAATTTCAGATTTCCTGAAAAAATCAGTCCAAGATTTACATGAAGCCAGTAGAAAACTCACATATGNATACTCCTCCAACTCACAACGAAAATATGTTTGAACGAAATTCCATTCACCTCATCAGTTCGCCCCATCTGACTTTTACTGACAACCGTTGATTTTGAATTATTTGATGGATTGAAGTGAGAAGGGATTATTTTGCAGTGGACCCTATTAACCTCGTTAATACACATCGAATCAAAATCCATCGAAGCTGAATTAACTCACACGAACAAACTGTTGTATACCAACCTAATTAAGGGTTTCCGTACGAGCGAGCAATGTGTTTACAGTTCAGGTACCAGAATTGATTTATTTGTGTCTCACAATCAATGAAAACTGCTCAACTACATGCAAACTGTATTCATTCAAGCAATTTAGCAGTTAAACCATGCACGATCTGATTCTCACAGATTATCCAAGGATTATGGCAATCGATTTAGAGGATATCAAGGCACCACGGGCAATTAAGTATTATCGTTTTTTAAATACAAAGCTGTGACTGTCCATATCACTGTTTGCCACAAAATTGGATTGCATTTTCTACCCAATGAGTCTGTTCAAATAAATTTCCTGGTGCTAGCTATTCCACGCAGAGGAGGATGATCGATATGGATTGAATTGCCCAGTGAGAGCTTTTTAACAACCAGTAGCAAATTCATGGGATTATTTTGATGTTTGGAACATGGTGTGACCACGAAATTTGATTAAGTACCAGTGCGTATCGATGGTGGCGCCTCCACAGGCGTTCGGATAATTGGTTTATATCAGTTATAACGGCTGAAAAGAAATAGAGAATCATTCACCAGCACGAATAACCTGATCACCGACAGCCACCATCAGTCATGTGAAAATGCCATTTTTGAAACGCTGTTTCAAAAGACGATTGCCTGAGTTAATCTGATTGTGTAAGTTGACACCGCAACAAAACCACAAATGATAAAATGTAAGTCTGTGGTGATGCCCAGTAGATGCTTGAGAGGCTGACATGGCAGTGAGGTGAAGGTCAACCACTTCAGCTGAGCTGACCACATTGTGAGACGAGATATCAAGAAACGTTTGTAAAATTTACCGGACGCTTGTATCTAGAGACTGCCGCAATAATGAGACACAGTTTCAGCACCGAAAGAACCTATGAATTTTCAAGCGGTGAGAATTAGCTCGGTTCAACTCTCCGGCTAAAGGAGGGTGGTGGACAGATACATTACGGTGAAGTTCCCAGTTAGGGGGACTCCTTACATGTCGTGATAAGCCATCTTGATCACATTACATAGGCTCTTCTCTCAGCACAGCTGTGCAAGACAACGAGGAAGTGACAAAACTATGTCCATAAATAGTTGGCATGGTGGAAAATCGCAGAGGTACCGTCAGGTACTGGATAGACCCATCGATATGTCGAGTGCTCCATAGATTCTGATCTTCGTTTTCGTGAGGTCGGAATACAGGGTATTTTTCCATGGGATGGTCCAGACGATAACAGAAACAAATACCCTCATAGAATTATACAAAAGCCTCTATCATTGTTTTCATCTTGGGTTCTGATGGCACTCTGCTATCAACGTTCGGACATATGTCTCGTTGAGCCACCGGTGGCTTCTGTATTGACCTTCGACCGATACTAAGTACTAAACCATAGATAGTTCGATATTTTGAGGATTCTGGTCCGGAAGTGTACCTTTCGATTATTCAAACAATATTTCGTTACCTCAGCTCTGACCATTTCCTGCCATGATTTTATATATTGTCAGATAAATCTGATATACCACTATGCACATCATTAGTACACAGTCATTCCCTTGCAAGTACTCTATGTGTACTCAAAGTTTGGAATAAGATGTTTTAAGATGCGCATAGAGTTTGACCTTGATGGAAGGACCATTGACTCACCAAAATGAAGCAAACCGCCTAAAAGAATGCTGGCAAGGAAAATTGTGTCCATATATATATATATATATATATATATATATATATATATATGGCCTTGACAAACATGCGAATTAGGAACTTGAGAGTTCCCGAAATAGTGTAATGATCTGTTCCCTACACATACTGACAAACACATCCGATGACGAGGCTTGAATTGATTGGTACTGTCATGTTCCGCCGTTAGCTGAAAACATAAGTGTTCATTTTCTAAAATGTTTTAAAGCAGCTCAAGACACTAGACGGATATAGGCTTTCGCTTATCAAGTCCCATCGAATATTACCACGTCTCTGCAAAGTTTGTTCAGTCCTGCATTCAAAGTCTCCTAAAGATAATCTTCATTCATCACCGACGAACGAAAAAAGAGAGGCTAGAAAGAAAAGCAGTGAAGACCATGTGAACAGTTAGCCTAGCTTGCCATCATTCAAGAGTAACGGTTGATTTAAAAGTCACCTGATGCAATTAGGGGCAGTTAGAGCGTTGCAGAAAACGCGCATTCAGCAACCTAATAGACGTTACCAATGTGTTGAAATATTGGTAGCTCGGGTGAGTTTATTGGTTGTTGATCAGGTGGCTGTTGATCTGTTCGCCGAGCTTGGCAATTGGCTTGCAAACGTTTCGTCACCATACGAGGAGACATCATCAGTGCGCATCAGTGCGCAACTGCGCACTGATGATGTCTCCTCGCATGGTGACGAAACGTTTGCAAGCCAATTGCCAAGCTCGGCGAACAGATCAACAGCCACCTGATCAACAACCAATAGACGTTACCAAGGTAACCTAAACCAACTTACAAAGTTCATTCTAGACAGAGCTCAAGTGCTGCCCACACCAACGAGCAGTATGTTGCCTAAGGTTTAGAAGTAAGTTCACTTTTCATGCAAAATATTCTTGATTCCGATTAGAGATTGATAAGTTATGCTGAAATGTCTCGGGGAGGGGAATGTTCGGCCTGCAGGTTCAGCTTGCCGTTCCTATCACCGTAACCTAACATAAGCCATGCGTATTATTGTGTTACCAACATTCAGTATTCCCATCGAATCCTCTTACGAAAATGTTTTCAAGACATCTAGTGAAAAGTGACATAACACATCCCCATGGGGAAAGAAATGATTTGGCGAAACACGAAATTTGTTAGACAAAAAGTATCCGAAGACGGGATAATGGAGGACTCACTCGGCCAGCTGCATTCATGTTGACCGCACAGCAGTGATGATAGAACAGAGTAATGGCGAAATACGCTGAAAATTGTTGGCCCAACGCGTAATATAGACGAAAACGACAACTCAAGTTTAGTCCACACAATTTTCATTTGTCCCAGCCCTTAGACATTCCAAATCAGAATGTATGCTGTCTAGTTTTAATTTAATTTAATTTAGTCAGACGTAAGGATAATTAAAATGAAAATTTAAGCAAACTCATTCGTGCTGGCAACAAGCGATGTCAAGCCGTTCGAGAGCACAACACTTCAACTCACGATATCTTTGACTGGTACACTGGTTTCAAACAGTTAAGCCTAATTTTCCGCTCGGCATTTAAACGCATATAAGAGCTGTTTAATAAGCCAACTTTATCACATGTTGTCATGGTCTCAGTACTAAATCCATCTGTAATTTAGGGATTTTGTTTATCCATTTTTCGGCAACAGTCTGCACATTGAGGACCATAGGCTGTAATCAGAAGGGCTCCATTGATTTGGATTCTTAAACCAACAATTTTTCAAGAGATATGTTAGGAGTGGTCCACCTGAACTACTTTTTCCCAACGAAATCATCCAAGAGAAAACGTCTGACTGAGTTCTCCTGTCATCAAATTGTATGAAAATGGCCGATTATCCAAAGAGGTACTGTGATTTTTAGCACGGAGACTATTTCAAAAGTTTTCATTAAACAAGGGTAAGCTAGAGCCTCGAAAATTACTCCACATTTTTTGCTTCTGTACAATCGACAATTTTACAGTTTTAAGCATGCAGGCTAATGACCTGTTTAGTTCGTCTGCCAATCGTGTAGTGTTCATCACAAGGTCACGTGACTTAGCAAACTATCACTTGCTGGGCTACCAGAATAGGCATTTTCCAGTTCCACTTTTGACTTCAGCAAGCCTGGATATATCTCGTCTTTAATTAGCTACAGACGTTGGTTTTTTTTCCAACCCCATTTCACATCCGAAAGCTATGCCATAATCGGATGGATAAATCACTTGCTTCCTTTTGAACAGTTTAGAATATCGTTGACCTGAATACTGGAGTTGTATTTCTGGCCCACCTAGCTTCTTTAACCGACAGGAAAATTACGACAACAATGACGTACTACAGAAAAACTCAATGGTGAACAACACCAACTCAACCAGCTTCATGTTTATGGATGAAGTGACAGTTGACGATGATGAGAAAATCCAACAGAACTATACAGTAACAATGCTCAAATGTGGGACACACTACTAAATCGCAAGCCAGGGAAACGGAACGTATTGCGTCGTCGTTTGATGCAGTTTTATGTGAGTTGGGCACTGAAAGTTTTGCACAACAGCGACGAAAGAAGAAATGGTTGCGGTTGCGCCACCCACTTTTAAGAAATTTATCTGGAAAAAGCCTGGCGACTTGTTCTTTAAAACATTTATGCACAGGTATTTCGAGCCCCATACTGTAACCTTACCGTCAGACTTTTAAGGAAAAAGCTGTAGTTCAGGGTCTTGATCGTTATCCCGTGTAGGTTTTGGTGTCCCGACAGTATCCTAAGATGCGTACAACCAGAAATAATCACATGCCATATTGGCCGTTGCAGCATAGTTCGCCTCAGTTGCGGCATACAGCATGGCGAATAAACAAAGACAGACTATGGATAACGCCTTACGTTTAGCTCTTTAACATACAGTTTCCTCCCACGACGACAGATTCACACATGCAAAAAACCTATTTTTAAACCTCAACTCCCGGTTTATTTTGCTGCCTTTAAATTTCGCATTCTAACACCATCAGGAAAACATGCTGCTCTTGCTTGCTTACTGAACTCGCTTGAAATTAACGTATGCTGCTTGTCGAAACCAAAAATTCAGAGCCCAAGTATCGCAGTCGAACTAAGTGCTCCATCGCTTTCCAGTAGCTTCCGGCTGTGCATTTCTGGCACTCTAGAGGCCGCTGCAGCAGGCTGTGCAGGGCTCGGCATCCTCTCAACCCATTATGCCAAAGGGACATTGCTTGGATGGACGGTTTGCCTGCTAACTTCTGTGAAGAAATCTCACAAAACGAAAGTTGATTTTCGTCTTTTGTTTGTTTATCGTTTCCCCTTACGCCTGATTGCCCGACTGACTATCAAAAACAACTTTTGTGACCTACTGAATGCCTTGAAGCTGCGAGTATAGTCGCAGATGTCGACGTGGTTACCCGGCATTTGATTGCACACGTGAGTAGACTTAGAGCACCTAAGAATCATTTAGATGGTCAGCTTGGATATAACTCGTCAGGTACCGACAACGACGAAGAACTACTTTAGCTATCTGTNATACCGAATCGGGTTAGCCTACTTTGCACGCGCATAACCACCTTGGGTCTATCTAATTTCAGCCATTTTATTTCCTGATGGGTTCATTACTATAAATGCTTCAGGCACTGATTACAAAGCAAGAAAGTCAGACACATCATGAACCTTACTCTTGAATGAATAGAATGGAGTGGAGATATTAGATGCCTTATACCGAATCGGGTTAGCCTACTTTGCACGCGCATAACCACCTTGGGTCTATCTAATTTCAGCCATTTTATTTCCTGATGGGTTCATTACTATAAATGCTTCAGGCACTGATTACAAAGCAAGAAAGTCAGACACATCATGAACCTTACTCTTGAATGAATAGAATGGAGTGGAGATATTAGATGCCTTATACCGAATCGGGTTAGCCTACTTTGCACGCGCATAACCACCTTGGGTCTATCTAATTTCAGCCATTTTATTTCCTGATGGGTTCATTACTATAAATGCTTCAGGCACTGATTACAAAGCAAGAAAGTCAGACACATCATGAACCTTACTCTTGAATGAATAGAATGGAGTGGAGATATTAGATGCCTTATACCGAATCGGGTTAGCCTACTTTGCACGCGCATAACCACCTTGGGTCTATCTAATTTCAGCCATTTTATTTCCTGATGGGTTCATTACTATAAATGCTTCAGGCACTGATTACAAAGCAAGAAAGTCAGACACATCATGAACCTTACTCTTGAATGAATAGAATGGAGTGGAGATATTAGATGCCTTATACCGAATCGGGTTAGCCTACTTTGCACGCGCATAACCACCTTGGGTCTATCTAATTTCAGCCATTTTATTTCCTGATGGGTTCATTACTATAAATGCTTCAGGCACTGATTACAAAGCAAGAAAGTCAGACACATCATGAACCTTACTCTTGAATGAATAGAATGGAGTGGAGATATTAGATGCCTTATACCGAATCGGGTTAGCCTACTTTGCACGCGCATAACCACCTTGGGTCTATCTAATTTCAGCCATTTTATTTCCTGATGGGTTCATTACTATAAATGCTTCAGGCACTGATTACAAAGCAAGAAAGTCAGACACATCATGAACCTTACTCTTGAATGAATAGAATGGAGTGGAGATATTAGATGCCTTATACCGAATCGGGTTAGCCTACTTTGCACGCGCATAACCACCTTGGGTCTATCTAATTTCAGCCATTTTATTTCCTGATGGGTTCATTACTATAAATGCTTCAGGCACTGATTACAAAGCAAGAAAGTCAGACACATCATGAACCTTACTCTTGAATGAATAGAATGGAGTGGAGATATTAGATGCCTTATACCGAATCGGGTTAGCCTACTTTGCACGCGCATAACCACCTTGGGTCTATCTAATTTCAGCCATTTTATTTCCTGATGGGTTCATTACTATAAATGCTTCAGGCACTGATTACAAAGCAAGAAAGTCAGACACATCATGAACCTTACTCTTGAATGAATAGAATGGAGTGGAGATATTAGATGCCTTATACCGAATCGGGTTAGCCTACTTTGCACGCGCATAACCACCTTGGGTCTATCTAATTTCAGCCATTTTATTTCCTGATGGGTTCATTACTATAAATGCTTCAGGCACTGATTACAAAGCAAGAAAGTCAGACACATCATGAACCTTACTCTTGAATGAATAGAATGGAGTGGAGATATTAGATGCCTTATACCGAATCGGGTTAGCCTACTTTGCACGCGCATAACCACCTTGGGTCTATCTAATTTCAGCCATTTTATTTCCTGATGGGTTCATTACTATAAATGCTTCAGGCACTGATTACAAAGCAAGAAAGTCAGACACATCATGAACCTTACTCTTGAATGAATAGAATGGAGTGGAGATATTAGATGCCTTATACCGAATCGGGTTAGCCTACTTTGCACGCGCATAACCACCTTGGGTCTATCTAATTTCAGCCATTTTATTTCCTGATGGGTTCATTACTATAAATGCTTCAGGCACTGATTACAAAGCAAGAAAGTCAGACACATCATGAACCTTACTCTTGAATGAATAGAATGGAGTGGAGATATTAGATGCCTTATACCGAATCGGGTTAGCCTACTTTGCACGCGCATAACCACCTTGGGTCTATCTAATTTCAGCCATTTTATTTCCTGATGGGTTCATTACTATAAATGCTTCAGGCACTGATTACAAAGCAAGAAAGTCAGACACATCATGAACCTTACTCTTGAATGAATAGAATGGAGTGGAGATATTAGATGCCTTATACCGAATCGGGTTAGCCTACTTTGCACGCGCATAACCACCTTGGGTCTATCTAATTTCAGCCATTTTATTTCCTGATGGGTTCATTACTATAAATGCTTCAGGCACTGATTACAAAGCAAGAAAGTCAGACACATCATGAACCTTACTCTTGAATGAATAGAATGGAGTGGAGATATTAGATGCCTTATACCGAATCGGGTTAGCCTACTTTGCACGCGCATAACCACCTTGGGTCTATCTAATTTCAGCCATTTTATTTCCTGATGGGTTCATTACTATAAATGCTTCAGGCACTGATTACAAAGCAAGAAAGTCAGACACATCATGAACCTTACTCTTGAATGAATAGAATGGAGTGGAGATATTAGATGCCTTATACCGAATCGGGTTAGCCTACTTTGCACGCGCATAACCACCTTGGGTCTATCTAATTTCAGCCATTTTATTTCCTGATGGGTTCATTACTATAAATGCTTCAGGCACTGATTACAAAGCAAGAAAGTCAGACACATCATGAACCTTACTCTTGAATGAATAGAATGGAGTGGAGATATTAGATGCCTTATACCGAATCGGGTTAGCCTACTTTGCACGCGCATAACCACCTTGGGTCTATCTAATTTCAGCCATTTTATTTCCTGATGGGTTCATTACTATAAATGCTTCAGGCACTGATTACAAAGCAAGAAAGTCAGACACATCATGAACCTTACTCTTGAATGAATAGAATGGAGTGGAGATATTAGATGCCTTATACCGAATCGGGTTAGCCTACTTTGCACGCGCATAACCACCTTGGGTCTATCTAATTTCAGCCATTTTATTTCCTGATGGGTTCATTACTATAAATGCTTCAGGCACTGATTACAAAGCAAGAAAGTCAGACACATCATGAACCTTACTCTTGAATGAATAGAATGGAGTGGAGATATTAGATGCCTTATACCGAATCGGGTTAGCCTACTTTGCACGCGCATAACCACCTTGGGTCTATCTAATTTCAGCCATTTTATTTCCTGATGGGTTCATTACTATAAATGCTTCAGGCACTGATTACAAAGCAAGAAAGTCAGACACATCATGAACCTTACTCTTGAATGAATAGAATGGAGTGGAGATATTAGATGCCTTATACCGAATCGGGTTAGCCTACTTTGCACGCGCATAACCACCTTGGGTCTATCTAATTTCAGCCATTTTATTTCCTGATGGGTTCATTACTATAAATGCTTCAGGCACTGATTACAAAGCAAGAAAGTCAGACACATCATGAACCTTACTCTTGAATGAATAGAATGGAGTGGAGATATTAGATGCCTTATACCGAATCGGGTTAGCCTACTTTGCACGCGCATAACCACCTTGGGTCTATCTAATTTCAGCCATTTTATTTCCTGATGGGTTCATTACTATAAATGCTTCAGGCACTGATTACAAAGCAAGAAAGTCAGACACATCATGAACCTTACTCTTGAATGAATAGAATGGAGTGGAGATATTAGATGCCTTATACCGAATCGGGTTAGCCTACTTTGCACGCGCATAACCACCTTGGGTCTATCTAATTTCAGCCATTTTATTTCCTGATGGGTTCATTACTATAAATGCTTCAGGCACTGATTACAAAGCAAGAAAGTCAGACACATCATGAACCTTACTCTTGAATGAATAGAATGGAGTGGAGATATTAGATGCCTTATACCGAATCGGGTTAGCCTACTTTGCACGCGCATAACCACCTTGGGTCTATCTAATTTCAGCCATTTTATTTCCTGATGGGTTCATTACTATAAATGCTTCAGGCACTGATTACAAAGCAAGAAAGTCAGACACATCATGAACCTTACTCTTGAATGAATAGAATGGAGTGGAGATATTAGATGCCTTATACCGAATCGGGTTAGCCTACTTTGCACGCGCATAACCACCTTGGGTCTATCTAATTTCAGCCATTTTATTTCCTGATGGGTTCATTACTATAAATGCTTCAGGCACTGATTACAAAGCAAGAAAGTCAGACACATCATGAACCTTACTCTTGAATGAATAGAATGGAGTGGAGATATTAGATGCCTTATACCGAATCGGGTTAGCCTACTTTGCACGCGCATAACCACCTTGGGTCTATCTAATTTCAGCCATTTTATTTCCTGATGGGTTCATTACTATAAATGCTTCAGGCACTGATTACAAAGCAAGAAAGTCAGACACATCATGAACCTTACTCTTGAATGAATAGAATGGAGTGGAGATATTAGATGCCTTATACCGAATCGGGTTAGCCTACTTTGCACGCGCATAACCACCTTGGGTCTATCTAATTTCAGCCATTTTATTTCCTGATGGGTTCATTACTATAAATGCTTCAGGCACTGATTACAAAGCAAGAAAGTCAGACACATCATGAACCTTACTCTTGAATGAATAGAATGGAGTGGAGATATTAGATGCCTTATACCGAATCGGGTTAGCCTACTTTGCACGCGCATAACCACCTTGGGTCTATCTAATTTCAGCCATTTTATTTCCTGATGGGTTCATTACTATAAATGCTTCAGGCACTGATTACAAAGCAAGAAAGTCAGACACATCATGAACCTTACTCTTGAATGAATAGAATGGAGTGGAGATATTAGATGCCTTATACCGAATCGGGTTAGCCTACTTTGCACGCGCATAACCACCTTGGGTCTATCTAATTTCAGCCATTTTATTTCCTGATGGGTTCATTACTATAAATGCTTCAGGCACTGATTACAAAGCAAGAAAGTCAGACACATCATGAACCTTACTCTTGAATGAATAGAATGGAGTGGAGATATTAGATGCCTTATACCGAATCGGGTTAGCCTACTTTGCACGCGCATAACCACCTTGGGTCTATCTAATTTCAGCCATTTTATTTCCTGATGGGTTCATTACTATAAATGCTTCAGGCACTGATTACAAAGCAAGAAAGTCAGACACATCATGAACCTTACTCTTGAATGAATAGAATGGAGTGGAGATATTAGATGCCTTATACCGAATCGGGTTAGCCTACTTTGCACGCGCATAACCACCTTGGGTCTATCTAATTTCAGCCATTTTATTTCCTGATGGGTTCATTACTATAAATGCTTCAGGCACTGATTACAAAGCAAGAAAGTCAGACACATCATGAACCTTACTCTTGAATGAATAGAATGGAGTGGAGATATTAGATGCCTTATACCGAATCGGGTTAGCCTACTTTGCACGCGCATAACCACCTTGGGTCTATCTAATTTCAGCCATTTTATTTCCTGATGGGTTCATTACTATAAATGCTTCAGGCACTGATTACAAAGCAAGAAAGTCAGACACATCATGAACCTTACTCTTGAATGAATAGAATGGAGTGGAGATATTAGATGCCTTATACCGAATCGGGTTAGCCTACTTTGCACGCGCATAACCACCTTGGGTCTATCTAATTTCAGCCATTTTATTTCCTGATGGGTTCATTACTATAAATGCTTCAGGCACTGATTACAAAGCAAGAAAGTCAGACACATCATGAACCTTACTCTTGAATGAATAGAATGGAGTGGAGATATTAGATGCCTTATACCGAATCGGGTTAGCCTACTTTGCACGCGCATAACCACCTTGGGTCTATCTAATTTCAGCCATTTTATTTCCTGATGGGTTCATTACTATAAATGCTTCAGGCACTGATTACAAAGCAAGAAAGTCAGACACATCATGAACCTTACTCTTGAATGAATAGAATGGAGTGGAGATATTAGATGCCTTATACCGAATCGGGTTAGCCTACTTTGCACGCGCATAACCACCTTGGGTCTATCTAATTTCAGCCATTTTATTTCCTGATGGGTTCATTACTATAAATGCTTCAGGCACTGATTACAAAGCAAGAAAGTCAGACACATCATGAACCTTACTCTTGAATGAATAGAATGGAGTGGAGATATTAGATGCCTTATACCGAATCGGGTTAGCCTACTTTGCACGCGCATAACCACCTTGGGTCTATCTAATTTCAGCCATTTTATTTCCTGATGGGTTCATTACTATAAATGCTTCAGGCACTGATTACAAAGCAAGAAAGTCAGACACATCATGAACCTTACTCTTGAATGAATAGAATGGAGTGGAGATATTAGATGCCTTATACCGAATCGGGTTAGCCTACTTTGCACGCGCATAACCACCTTGGGTCTATCTAATTTCAGCCATTTTATTTCCTGATGGGTTCATTACTATAAATGCTTCAGGCACTGATTACAAAGCAAGAAAGTCAGACACATCATGAACCTTACTCTTGAATGAATAGAATGGAGTGGAGATATTAGATGCCTTATACCGAATCGGGTTAGCCTACTTTGCACGCGCATAACCACCTTGGGTCTATCTAATTTCAACCATTTTATTTCCTGATGGGTTCATTACTATAAATGCTTCAGGCACTGATTATATGTCCGTAGTATTCTGAATTTGAAGGACTTTGCAAAACTTTTACCCGACGTAACAGTTGTAGCATTCTGATACTCCATCGCCATACGTTTCGCCTCCTGTGACGTCAGAGGAATCGCTACTTACACTAAATTCCTAATGATGCACAAAAACTTTTGGCCAGACAGTTTGATTGCAGTTGCCTCGGGGAATAAAGCAGGTGACCGCACAAAAAAAACACTTACACTCAGACCGTCACCTTAGCAACACTGAAATGGGTTCCATTGCCAGTAACAACTTCAAAGTAAGTGCCTTCTCGGTTGAACTTTCATTCCTACTGCAAAAATGTGGACTATAAGACCGAACGTGAGATAGAAATTACGGCAGGATAACGAACACAATTGTCAATATCAATGACCCGCAGTTTTCAATTCCAATTCGCTCGCACACATCACATGACATTCGTCAATTTTCGATCATCCGAAAATTCCGCATACGTCTCATGCAATCAATTTTCACATCGCTTGGCTTACAGTGCAACACCATCATTGAATCCCAGCTACCGGCAAATGAGACAACTTCACAGCTTCATTTCTTGAACAACAGTTTGACCAGGCCCTACGTAATCAAAAAGCGCATATCTACCAGTTTAAGTCCCCTTTCCTAGAGGGAGATTCTGTGGCAAGCGACTCTTTACAATAACAGTTCACCTGTTTCCTAAAGGAGACGCACTTGAATCGAAAAAATCTAGTTTTACCCAAAACTACTAGGGAATGAACAAACAAGTATTGCAGAAAGGCAAATGAGATTGATGCCTACAGTTCGAAGTTAAAATGTGCCAGATTGCCACTCTTTGCAGATGGTGGACAAGACAAAGCGGGCATCATCAAGGAATGTCTTATATTTCATCCCAAAAACACTAACATATCCCAAACTGGTTGAGCCGCAGTGGAATAAATTAGCACGGTGAGTGTAATAAAATGCAAACAT
Source organism: Opisthorchis felineus (assembly GCA_004794785.1). Lineage (NCBI taxonomy): Eukaryota > Metazoa > Platyhelminthes > Trematoda > Opisthorchiida > Opisthorchiidae > Opisthorchis > Opisthorchis felineus. Next base: position 601,761 of record SJOL01006425.1, on the reverse strand, counting down.
CTATTGCCCGAAAGGGGGTTTAATCGCCGCTCTGAAATAGGACTAGGGAAGAGACAATCAAAATGTCAACCACATACTGTTCAAGATTTTGACACAATGACTGCTACAGGTCTTGAGATGGAATAGTCAGAAACGAACACCGAAACCACTTTCTATGTATAAGAGACTATTCCACAGATGTTTCCAATAATTTTATAGCGCCAACTTTTGACTCTTGGGTGCGTTTAGACCAGGTGTTCCCAGCGATATTCTTGCGAATTGTGGTCAATTTGTTATTTGGTAGCCGAAAGTCATTCAACTACATCCAATTGGAGTGGAGTCAGGAGTAACAACATGAATGGTTCTATAGTTTCGTGTTTGTGAATAGATTCTACAACTTCAAACTGGAACAGTAACCACTGTGCCGTCATGCAGAAGTCGTCGCATTGACAAACCCCAGCACACCTATACCGTTACTAACGGAATCGAACACTCACTTTTCCAAACCCAATATGCACATACTTACGCATAAATTGGAGTAAGGCAAGCGGTCACAAGAGCACAAAGACGGTTTGTATTATGGAAATATTTCTATACATTTTATCCGAAGGCTGAAGCTCTGTTATGAAAACTACTATCAGAGTGAACCCTCATTCTCCGGGCAAACAGTATTTTAGTATTTCATGGTGTTCTCTCAAACAGGTGTGTTTTGCACCCCAAAACATATTGTGCCGTTTCGCTCTTACAAACGTGGTAGTGCCCCCTCATAGATCGTAGATAGACCGTATCATAGCATAATTAGTCGTGTTTTCTATATGCGGACTAGATCGGTAGTAGTCTTAGGGCTCTACTATGACTTGTTCACCCACGATTGATCAGAATATCAACCATAAGTAATCTGTTCAGACAGATGAAATTCCTGCGTGTCGTTTTGGTCTTCTGTCTCAGAAACCGTGTCTCAAAGGATCCACCAACACCGGATAACGTGATGTGGACTGACCGATTAAAGGATGTNATGGGAGTGGGGAGTATACAGAGAGCTCTACAAAGTCTTTGTACAAACAGCAGTGTCCGATAATGATGGTCACTCTCTCCATTCACGTCCACTTTCATTTCCGAGAAGATACTGAGACAAACACGAGAAAGTCATCAAAACCCTGGTGTTCAAGCAGTTTTAGACGGAACCTGCCTGTCTCTGGGTCGTTCTACGTATGAATGCTGCATCTGATTCGGACGCTCGGTGACAGATGAGGCTGTTGTTAAAATCTCCAGTTCGCGGATCGGATACTGTAATATGAGGAACCTATGGGGGCAAAGCGGCATACTCCTGTGTTCATATATCACAGGTCGCTTATATCAGGCTATATTACAAGCTGTTTGTTGTGTTTGTAAGACATGACCTCTGCATGCATCACAACTGAGATGTACTGGATACCAAGTGTCTCACACCCATAACTCGTAACTATAGCTCGTCAGCAATTTTGCGACAAGATGCGCAGCCAAATAAAAAGCGACTGTTCGTCTGTACAATGAAGACTTCTGTCAAAGAGTGTACCCAGGAACAAAAGCAGATGTCGAATCACCGTCTTCCGAAAAGCGCGCAGATTTCTATGCCAAGTTCACAGTGGCGCAGGCAGAAATGTGGTCAACAACTGACCTGGCAGATGGATACGAATGCCATTGCGAAAAGTCTGGGTACTGTTGATACGACTCACATTACAAGATGGGCCTGCGCTTTATCCATCCAAAGCATACCTGAAGATGCTATAAAACACATTTTCTAATCGATTTCAGTGGCGCTTCTGTTGTCAGTTTCTATCTAGATTGTCCGAATGAGTGTACAAAGGGTGTGGCCATCTGTGACAGATTGTGATAGACCGGCAATGGATAATTCCCCATCCGATCTTATTCCGTTACCGCAATGAGACTTTCTAGAAAATCATTGCTGTATAGCAAAAAAGTATCTACGTTGAACACTGATGTTGTACTGTCGTTGTGATTTTTGATGATGATGACGATGATGACGAATTAATGTTTAAAACTCCGGTTGAGTGAGACCAAGCAACCGATGCAAAGTATCTGCGGTCAGATAAGGACAGACAGAACTTCACCGGGAACCATCGATCGGCTCAAACTAAATCTTGTTGACTGCTGCTTACTCAGACAGATTCTACATGGAACTCACTTAGCGTATATGAACCCCCTAGCGCTGTGACAAAAGGCATCAAAACACGCACCAGTCTGAAAGTAATTCTAGCCCCAAGTAAGCTGTCTAACGAAGGAGTGCCGTTACCTGGACGATCCTAGATGGACGG
>SJOL01006425.1:580779-598179 GCA_004794785.1 Opisthorchis felineus | reverse complement strand
GATGATCCGTCACTGACAGTAATGGTTTTCATAGCACAGGCTGGTGTTGATCCTTTTGCGGAATAAATATGAATCACTGTCCACATAAGGTTGAGAAAATAAAAGCCAGCCCTGGGGCAAATTCCAAGGCTGTGCTGATGCATCCACTTGGTGGCGAGAAATTTGGCTGCCAGGTAAGCTGTTTATTAGGACTAATCAGACAGGCAAAAGGTAAGCCGATTTAAATATGAGCGGAATACCTCTTACTGCACACGTAAAAGTCAACGTTGACGCGTTCATTGGGTACCATTTGGATCTCGTATTGCGGATGTGTTCGTAAGTGTATCTCCAAGTCCTACTTCTCACCGGAACACAAGATTGCTGTTCGACTGCACCCAACGTCCTTAACCTGTTGAACTGCAGCATTGTACCGCGTCATGATGAACCCTGTGGGTGAAACATTTATTTTGTTTCCGCGTTTCTTTGTGGGTGCTTTCAATGGTGCTACTTCCCTTAGGATAAATCTATTTACGTGCAAACAAAGCTAACCGTTTGCCCTTTTCAGGATGGCTCTTTCATATGATTGCGTCCCTAACACAATCTTATCGTTTTGGGATAAGGTTATAGAGGAGCCAATTCTTACATATTTATGGTGCACCTCATTCTCACTTTTCAAAAGAAACAAAGAGGCAGCTTTATGCAGCACAGTCAGCTGAAGACTAAGGTAACCGAGAGGTTCAACTGAGATTCAGTCTGCAGTTAACAGGATGAAACTTTCAAATCAGTGCTTTTCCAATCATCTCCTTCTCCTTCGGTCGAAACAAACTTTCTAGTTCCATCCTCCCAAAACGATCACAGCCACATTTGCTCGATCGAAGGAAAAGACCTTCCGGTAGGGGAATTAAAGTATTAGGCGCTAATCGATAGCCGAATAACTCACAAAAATATTCTATTCCGAAAACTCTTCACGGTGAATGGAGCAGATCTTGTAACCGAAATCTTGAGGTACGATCTGCTGCCTGGGAACACCCTAAAATCTTGAACTCTCAAACAACACAAATGATGGAAGTATTTTCCCGCATTGGAAACAGCTGTCTTAGTCGAATGAGAAAAGCAGCTCAGAAAAGCGACCAAGTTGCCCGTTGAATCCTGGGGTAGGAAAGAACCCGGCTGGTAAAAATGAAGCGGGACAAGCACCGTGCATGCTCGGGTGACGAAGCCAAACAGTTGAATGAACCGGAGCACCGAATCGGGGTAAAAAAAATCCAAACGACAAACGTGTTGGATTTTTCTCAACTTCTCCAATGAGAAACTGTGAAACTGCAAAAACTACAGAAGTTGGGGATTACTGCAAAGATTTTAACGAGCCACCTTTAAAGCTCGAGATCAATAAGGAGCCTTTCTTCCAATGTTTTACCAGATTCGTCCCTAGTTTTGCATTATTCATTGCGCATTCAGAGATGAAATTCTTTAGTTTAGGAGTGCCAGAATGTTAGAAAACAGAGAAAAACTTCTTGAACTCCTCATGGGGTTATCGTTGAAATTCCTAAAAGGGTTAGCGACATGGCTGAGTCGAACGAGGAACAATAAACTCTCCCTCTGTACTGTTTAATGGCGTTTCTTATGTAATATCTCTCGTCATCCTTTCCGATTCTTGAACCTGTCGTTAAATTGTTTAAGCTCCCTAAGGCATGGTAACTATCCTTTTGGAACAAACTATGGGATGGACCACGAGTGAACACTAGCCACCTCTGGAACTGCTGCTGTTGTCGAATAACCACATAGGCACTTGTTCCTCTGACTGGTCTTGAATTTAATCGAAATAAGATGTTTAATTTTGCTGCATGTGTGCTCGTGTTTATAAGATTTCGCTAATAGGGTTTTGTATCTTTTTAAGCTGATATACCTGTTGGCTAGTACAGGCTTAGACTACTCACTGCATGTGGACCTCTTCATCACGATATCCTCAATGCACATTGAATCCTTAAGGTAAAGAACGACTGTCGCACTCATGGGAGGGTGCATGTCTGTCCCAGCTTGACCAGTTGGATGATTTCGAGACGTAGGACTCGGAAAAAATCAATCCCCTATTTGGACGCCAAGTAACTAGAATTGCAATAAATGTTTCGTCAATGGAAAGTAGCCTTGATTATTGAAATCTCGTATACTCAATACGAAGAATGAAACCTTGCGTCCTTCAAACAGTGCAGATCGGCAGAATACAAAGGTGCCTGCAATACATGAGGACAGGTATGGGAAGCCCAACGCAAAGACCCACAAATGTTCTTCGTTCTCTCCTGAGAACTTTTATAAGTTATGGCGCCTGGTTAAGAGATAAAATGGAATTCATTGATTTCACAGTCACCAAGCGCCGTTTGTCGTCATAAAATTAAGGGTCAACTGTTACGCGTTGAGTCACATGAAGTGGTCGCCGATGTAACCAGCTGCTAGTAGGAAGCAATACAATCCAATTGGCTGACTTTCTCACAGTAAGGTGTACAATACGGAAAAAAACAATATCAGTTTTTGAACAACACTAATGATGTTTTGGTTTTGAAAGATGGACTCTCGAAGACTCATATCGAACCATATTGGAGATATCAGGTTTCCTGGGAAAGTGCGCTCATATGAAATAGCACATATCATTGAATGCAAAGCAGGCAAGAGTTCATCAGGATATAACGGTTTAAAAGGGTCTGAAAAGCAAACGGCGCTGGTTGTCTAACTGGTTGGTTTCTCAAGAATTGTCACTGGACCACATCCAGTGTGCTCAAAAAATACACTCTTTGGCATTTGGCCTATGGACTTGAATCCCCGAAATCCCTTCAGAACGAACATCCCACAACTATAGGCATTTCTGTTCTCCCTATGGAAGTCCTTGGGTGATCTACACGTATTTGGTGGCAGGTCTGTTACAACCCCCATTAAATCAAGAAGACAGACTGGGTGAGAATTACCTGGATGATGAATTGGCCAAACCCATGTAATATATGTAATGAAGCAACTGATAATTGGTAGCGAGGAACGCGGACACACTCTCTCTCTTTTCATAATTTCAGCCTATGGCATACGTGTTGTTGTGATGAGTGGAATCTCCCCCCACAACGTAGAGTTGGACGTGGACAGCATGCACCACTGATCTACTCACCTGGATATTGGTCATACGCTACAGACAGACGAACAGTGTTTCTTTGGATCGACGGCCCCTGCACAAAGAGGAGAAGGTTGCTTGTGCATTATGACCTGTTTTTACTGTGCACACGTTTATTTTCAGAAACTCTCAGAAAGTGATTCTTTACCAATTTTGGACCATAAAACCAGTGTTCTTCCCAACGAGGATCAGTTGTGAGACCAAATCATTTCAGGAGTAAAAGTCCTATTTTGGGGCACTTCAGAAAGCTTCCGTTTTTGTGGCAACCGAATGAAGCCTCGACTAAATACTTTTAAAAAAAATCCGTTTTGTATTCAAAGCTACACTGTACCTCTCCAGTTGAAGCATAATTCACGTACAATGAGCAATAAACATGTGTTCGTTTCAGAGAGGTTTGGTGAAGGATCACTACCCAATCGGTCCCAAACATTTTCCAACTGACTGAATAAACATGTCTGTTTGGTTAACTGACTGGTTGAAAAGAGTAGTCTGCAACACTTCCTGTGTTCCTCATATCAAACTGCTGTTACCTGTCTTCCACTGTTTCGCCTCCTTTCGAGTTGTTAGACTGGTAGGTAAGGTCGGAAACACGGATTCCTCGATAAACCACTGTTAGCGTTACACCTCTGTATTCGTTCGTGATTCGTGTGCCGATCACCTGCACATCCGGTGGCCTCAGTCTGGGTTATCATGCTGATTTGTTCACGTGCAAATTAAAGGCAGGTTGCCTAATAGACAACCTGTCTGAATGCGGAATTTACGTGCGAATATCATTAGGTGGGATTCCACTATCAACTTTTAACAGCAAGATCTTGAGGCCGATAGGGGCAGTCGGGGGCAGAGTAATCCACTCTAGGTTCGTCACCGTGATGCAAAGGTGTAAATTATTTATAAAGTAACTTCAGTAAAGGGACAACAAAAATTATTGTGACCTCATTAATTTCGCATTACGTTGTGACCTTTAAACTGATAATCGTTGACGGATTAATATGTGCTAAACAGTGTCTCCTTGACGTCATGTCGACTGAACTTCATGTCACCTTTGAGGCACAGGAAGGAGCCTGAACATCTGAGGACCATGACCGTTCGTTTGTATTACCAGCCACCTATTGAAACTTTCACCAGGTGGGTAGACTTGTAGTAGTTGGAAGTGTTTGCAGCGCTGGCCAGGGGAGCTACATTGTACAACAGACGACGTGGAATTCATAAAACCCAGAACATGTGTGGATGAATTTTTAAGCGCGGTTCAAATGTTGCCATGGAACAAACTTTCGAAAGCTTAGGCGAGAGTAACACTCTGTCCAACAGGTGCCGGAATCTCCATGGGCACTTTGGAAATCTGAGGAATGGAGATCATAGAACCCGTTTACAATGAAACGAGTCATTCAAGAGTAGCGACCGAAGCTACTGGATTACAAGAACCTAGGTGACAAAAAGGCCTGTATTTCTGCTACTGTTCGTCTATATTCAATAATACATTGGCCTACTGACGAATTTACGTTTATTAATTTATCGTGGGTTGCGTTCTTCATGTGCTGATGAATCTAACAGCTCAACAGGAGGTGGACCAGTGAAATAACAGCAGACCACTGTGCGAACCATTGAAAAATTCCCAAAGTACACATCGCCGTTAACAAGTCAACAAATCCGACATCTTTACTGTTCAAACCTCAGTTGGGATCGGATAGACACAGAGCAGTTTGGGATAAACAATAGTTTTTTTGAAAAATGAGTATTCGCGATTATCGATACATGGAACAGGATTTTTCATAGAGGAACAGGATTTATTGTGCCCTTATCACTCAATCTCACATAAGGAACCATAACTTTCTAAAATCTGTCGCTCGTAAAATAGCCCAACCTTGTCAAAACGAAATAACGAGACTCGTAGTAAAAATAGAAAGCTAACAACTTCTATCCTGTCCTGACAAAATTATTTTGCTTGGTTCCTCTGAGGAGGGTATCAAGCTCAACTTCTGCTGTCACTGGATCGCATCGGCATTGGATCCGGTTGACCGAATCAGGATGTGAACCCCATTCCTCTAACATTCCATTCGAGCGTGTTACGGCATAGTCGGTTGGATTTAGCGCACTCACAGCTGGTGTTCTGAGCGAAATAACGACACCTGAAAGTTGGCAACTGGAATGTTTGCTATGATCATTTGCTGCCTCCGGTAGGCAAGAATGTCAGATGTTCGAACAAGAAGCCGCAACAGTTGACACATCGCAGTCATCATGAGCCGGTATTTGATATGTCTCATGAGAGTGATTGCCCGGTAAAATCGCAGTTGGGTTCTCACCTTGAAAGAGAGTTTATAGTTTCACTAAGAAATTGAATGTACAAAAATTCCAATGTCTAATGCCCTGAGGGACAATTAACTTGTCATCTAGACCGATTAGGAATACATTGATGTGATTTACAGAGGCTTAAAGCAGTGATAGGGATGGGTCATCTAGAACGATATACATGGTTGAATTGTGATTCCTTCACCACTATTTTCCGCTTTTCAATAAAATTACGTCAGCTCGGCATCGTGTGGTATCTGTGGCATGATTAAAAACCATTCTACTGTATCTGAGAGAAGCAAACGTCTAAGGAGACGCTCAAGTGTTTTATTTTTCGGCAGCAACTTGTAATTATGTCAAGGTAATTTTCCGTGGGAATGACTGCCGAGGACGATTACCACGGTCATGTGACGTATGCCGACGTTATGTCGGAAAAAAAAGAATTAAAAACACATGAAACTGAGCGAATATTCATTGTATGACGAAAACTATAGGCAGCACATCCGTAAAAATAACAGATACTGCATTCTCCAAGGTTGGTTTTTCTATGGGATATGTGGGAGTTCTTCCAATTCGTAATCACAAGCTCCTAACTAAACATCTTTCTATTTACCGGGAAACGAAGTTCGCAAATCTTTTTCAAGTTGAATATGTGAGTAACCTGGAGGTATGTCGATTCAGAAGAGTAGTAGTGGAATTCAGATAATAATGAGGTTAGTTGCGCTAAGATGTTGTTAGTTGGATATACCGGCATTTTCAAGATTCTGCCTTGGTTAGTTTAGGAGAAAAGCGCTGGTTCGTTACTACCTTCTAACCAGATTCTACTTCACATAACAGGCGATATTTGCTGAGTATTACTGGAATAAAGTTGCAAGCCCAGACTCTGTTTAACACCGATACTTGTCTGTTTCACTGTGGAAAGCGTAGCTGCAAGTGAATACAATGTTATATTTTATGACATACTGGTTGACAGCAGGATATAAAACAGCCTAGATCGGAATGGATTACGAATGCGCCATCAGTCGCCCATCCGCAAAGTACGACAGTTCGGTTCATGTTCATGACCAACAAATTACCCACACATTTGTCTGAGAACAGACTAATACACGCCTGATTTTAGGTCCACGTAATCACATTGGGATGTAGACTAGAGAAAAGGTTTCACTTTCGAGCAGAACAGCGATAGAGTCACGCTTAAACTTTGCTTTTTTCCACTGCTTCGCTTAGCCGAAATTAGACAAACTTTTGCACACAAAATGCCTGGATATTTGACGGATTTATCACTTAGAGTAAGTCTAGGATGGCCGCATAAAGCTATATCAGATTGCTTGGTCCGAACAGATGTGAACCGGCACTTGGCCCTTTATACTAGTGGTTTGTCTCTTACAAACCCTATCTTGGATTGGATCACGCAATCGTTGACATGTTGTATAAAAAACGGATTTGTGGAGAAAGCAGCTTGGAAGTAAATTAGAGAAGAGAGCCACATACGTAAGTGATGGTATACTGGATTTAGAGGTGAACGTTGGCAATTACATAAGCTAAAATTGGACTTCTCGTTAACGATTGAATTTTGCTTGTCATTCATCTCACATGGAGAACCTCAATGTACACTAGGAGAGTGACCAGCGTCCTATCAGGGCACATGCCCGCAGAACGGATGCCGATTCAGACCGGAACTGGGCATATAGAGATTAGAGCAGGCCTGACAGATTATAGAACCACTCATGCACACCTCACATGCAAGATCGTCTAACGATCAATGACTTCTGTGGTCTCACGCGGTCAGTCAAGAAAATGCACCAGCACAAACGAATCAAACCTGAGGCGAAGAACAAAGATAACGTAGAAATATGTTATGGTCCCCAAATCTGATGAACCTATCTGCAACGAACCCATCCAAATACTGTTACATACTGTACATACAGGGGCCCTTCAAAACGACCGAATTTGCTCGCATTTTAAAAGTTTACATGGGAAGAAAATACTGTATTACTGCTGATCATCACGATCAACAGGATCTGTTGTTGAAATTTAACAGTGGCTTTTGGGGTTGTTAATGATTTTGTCATGTCAACTATGAAAAATAAGCCTTGTCCGCAAGCAATCCGTTTAAAGAAAGAAAATATTCGACCATGGTATCTGATGGCTTTTTCCATGTAACTTTTTTATCTGAACTAAATCGGCTAACAGATTACTGTCGGGGATCTGCTTTGAACACGGAGATGCAATCAGATATACACCCAATGTTGGAGCGCATGTGTTCTTACGACAACACATTCACTCCATACATTCTAGTGCAACCAGAAGCTCCTCATTTCAGTTCGTATCCCGCCATATGAATCAGTGTTTCCACATCAAATAGAAGGGCACCACAATTTCATCAGGGTGCTTCACAACTAGGACAACAACATTAGTCAACGTAATAAAATCAGACTTTTTAGTGGAGAGTTCGTCTTGTGATTGAAGTCAATCCTTGCTACAGATCCTGTCTTATCCTTATTGGGAACCATCAGCAGTGCGTATCTCAAAAAATCCCATGGAGACTTTAACCCGAAATCTTCCATATGATAGTTTGAAAAATTAACCGTTCGATCAAGAATGGCCAATCATCACTGTGATTAACTCGGACTATATTCTAAGTGCAAGTTAATCACAACGCTGATCAACCGCTCGTGGCCGAAAGGTGAATTGTTTAAACTACTAACAGGGAGGTCGCGGGTTCGAGACTCCTGGGAGTTGCGTGAGATACGCACTGCTGATGACTCCCAATAAAGGTGGAACAGTTGTATAGTGCTTCTCGGCTTTTCAGCATTGATTGGCTTCACTTTCAGGATGAAATCTTTAGAAGTTGTTTTTTAGTGCTACTCGGACTGGTATGAGAAATCGATCTTTGTGTATAAAATATCAAGTTATACAAAGCAGTTTGTTCTGTTTCCGGCAAGACTGGGAGAAGGGACGAAACTCTCCTCAACGGTAGAATCACTTTTTACTTCTCTTTCGCAATATCAGTACCTGTGTCAAAATGAATGTAAAGGCCACGCCTTTGTCTTTTCCGCTAGAGCCATTTTTTTACAAGTGACTAAAAAATGTGGGGTCCATCCAGCTGATTGTACACCATTCTAAGTGTGCCAATTTGCACTGATTTGTCAACCTCATGACTCAGTCCAAAATATATGTTTGTTCATTTCTCTTGCTGGGTTTGCTAAGCTGCTTTACGGTTTCTCTTAATTTTCTCGTTCAGTCTTGATTTTGATTGAACACAATGGTTCAGCTTATGCAGGTAACAGTACCGGTTTATCATGGTCTACCGATCGATGAACGTTTATCTCTTGTCCTAAATTGTCCGAATAGAATGGTAATAAACCTTGGTGGTCTCATATTAGATCGTCTACAATGGTAGGAAAGTCGAGCAGGTTCTTCTATCTCATTGGCTCTTCACTCGAAGTCGAATCTTCGGTGAACGTGGTACACTACTCATAAGGTTGCTGAAAACTCGTCGATCATAAAAAACGAGAGATTCAGCTGGATTCACTTGCGTCTCCTGTCAAAACCAAATTCGTATGCAAATTAGAGTATTTGATGATAGGTATTTGATCCAGCCATACGAGATGAAAATTGATTTGCCTTTTACCCATGCCCACTGTCGTCCTTTCACCTAGGTAATTATGGCCGACATTGGTCTTCTCATCCATGCATTCTTCACACCCATTGTTATACTGGTCGGTCTGGTGGGCAATTATTTGTGCCTGATGGTGTTCCGCGTCAGGAGGCTTCGCTCATCACCTACAGGAAATGCCTGTGCAACGATTCTTTCAGCGTTGTCAGCTGTCGACCTGCTGGTACTTATTTGTCACATCCTTCCTGAATGGATATATAATGGCCTTCCTGTTCTGCAGCAGCATTTCCTCCAATCCCAGGATTTCGTGTCTCATTCGAACAAGCACATAGACCTCCATGAGATGGACGCCAACCTGTCGTTTTCCAACTTATTTTCAACAGACCCAACCCCAAGTACTAAAATCAGCTCAGTAAGGGAACCTATTCAATTGCTGTACAAACCTGGCTTGTTCCAGATCTATATCACAATCACCTATGTATTACGGATGATGTCGGTGTGGTTGCTCGTCCTTTTCACCATCGAACGCTATATTGGTAAGTTTAACTGCAAACCTAACACGCCCAAGATAATGAAATGCTCTGATGTCATTTTTCAGTTCATTTTTTATTTGCTATAGACTTCTGAAAACCTGGACTTCTTATGAATACTAAGGCAGCGAGGTTTCGCCGGATTATATAGAAATGCCATATGGTTCTAGGGGGTCAGCCAGAACTGTAGAAATATCTTATACATACATTCAGAAGTACTTTATCCCCCCTGTTGGATGTACACAGTTAGAGCTATTGAAGATTTGTCAAGACGGTGGTCTTTCAACAGCTCTTTTGTGTTTCAATGTAATTTGAGATCAGGTTGACTTAAACTTAAGATCTGCAGTCAGGCTTACATATTTGTGAGTAGTATACACATTTTAGGAGATCTTTAATCCACCTCAAACCATTTTATCATCTCTCGGATTTAGCTTTAAATTCTCATTGAAATAAAGTATTCCTTATCTTAAATCGTTTTTAGGTTCCCGTCGAAACATCATCAGGCAAATTCGATTTGGGCTGTGCATGTGCTTTGTTTGTTAGGGCCGGTTGCTGAAATCTGAACAGTGATCGACCCAATGCTTTTCATTCTATTTTTATTTGAGGGATATTCTGACTCTCATCTAGGGTCACGTACCTCCACAACACTAGATTATGACTGAAATCTGTTATGGTTCATCCGATAGAGTAGTCTCTCTTCAAAGGATCTATGCTAGTCGGGATCACTCTACACAGGGCCATCTTACATCGGTATTTCTGTTCCCTACATGATTCTGAACTGAAATCCGAATGCAGTATGGGTTACACCTATTGATGGACAATTGCGACATGTTGAAAAGTTCTTTCTTTCTTTCTTTCCAACACGAAAGAATTCACCACCCTACTAAGACTCAGTTCATAACTAGACGGCTACGAGTTCGACTCCCTCAAAAGATTTTTGAGGGGCTGCTCGCATGGGAGGGCAGGAAAGTGTACAAAAAGTGAATGCCTCCGAACAGCAACGCTCCAGGTGAGCGAACGGTTTTGGTCTGGTTATGGTGCAAAAGAGCACTGTGGAATGCGGTAGATGGTTTCGTTTGAAAACCTAACATAAACCTGATCCGTCAGTAAACCCAATTGTAATAACCCACCACTTTCAAACCTTAGAGACCTGTTCATAAGCTACAATCTATCCCATCCAACTAAAGCAAATGCTTCCCCGGACACAAATGTATTAATTTCTTGGGATTTCGTTGAGGTTCATTTTATGGATAGGCGGGCTGCACAGAAATCTAGAAAGCTCAAATAGACACGGCATCCTAGTCGTGTTTTTAAATAAATTGTTTGTTTGTTGAGTAAAATGACCTATTTCCGTTCTTTTTTTCTATTTCAGAAGTATGTTGCCCTTTGAAAAACAGCCTTTTTCGTAACCGTCACAAAGTGAACGGCGCCATCGGTTTGGTTCTCGGTCTAACTCTACTTACTTGCTCCTATAAACCAATTCTCAGCTGCATTGTGGACTCACGTTATGCACCCGCAGATATCGAAACAACCGGTCGATCTAAAAGCGCAACCGCAGAAACAATCGTTGAATCGAATACCATGGCAACCAGCACGAATGAGACCTTTCATGTTCTCGTGACATCAAAAATACCGACCAATTTGGAAACTCATGAGAGTGCTAAACTTGCGTTTGTTCTAGACTCTTGTTATGCCTTTTTACTCACCGTTCTCCCTTTGTTCCTCATTTCTGGTCTCAGTCTCGGCATCATTACACATTTGTCAAACCACAATAAGTTGCTATGCATGGCTATTCAAACAGATTCAACCGGAATGCCTCACCCTACAGTCAGTACCAAAACGTCAGCTGAGCAGATCACTTGCTGCCAGAAATGGAACGTCTATGGCTGTCTAGTACGCTTCAAGAATTCCGTTTCTGATTGCGGACAAACAGATGGACATAGTCAAACCTCCATGAATAATATTGTGTGTGCTTATCCTGGAAGATATAATTCTCCGGTGATGTCTAAGTCTTCGTCATCCTACAGTCAGACAACCTATCCCAATCGTGGTAGTCATATCTGCAGTTTGACATGTAACTGTTCTACCAGTCAACAAGAAAGCACCATCCCATCGGATTCATGTATCAGGAACATGGGATGCAGTAAGTGTCGCACGACTAGACCCGTCCAAAGGGCTAAAAAAGTTACAACACTACCTGCGATAGGTATTCAAACGGAATGGTCAGCACACCGAGCTCGTTGGGGTGACCACTTGGGGCGTCAGTTTGTTTTAACCCTATTCGCAATCTCTGCCTGCTTCCTTCTGTTGAATGTTCCCTATTTGATTGTGTGGATTTGTCGGTGGTTTCAGGTACGCCGATCTCTTTACGCTATGGAATCCAGTGAAACAATGAACAAATTCAGTCAGCAAATTGCAGGACCTGTAGATATTGCAGACTTGACTAAATCACTGGTGCGTACAATAATGGACCAAGCGCAGGCACACAACAAATCTGGTGGGTCACTTGCCATTCATCCGGAAGGACAATTTGATTGGCTACAATTTGCTCTGCCGATCAGCCGAACTATATTTTCTTTCAACTATTGTGTGAATATTTTTTTGTACAGCCTTGTTGGTAGATATTTTCGAAGAGAACTTGCTCGACTGGTTTGGGGGTGGAAATACGCCGTGGTTTCTCGCCTTCGCCCCAAGCAGGCTCGGCGCATGGCCAAACAACATCAACAAGTTCTTGCCTACAATCGAAACAGGGTGCGGGTAAATGTGTGGTGTAAAAACGTTCCAATTAGAGCAGTTCCACTGGAAACGATAAGGCCAGACTCGCGGTTATGGTAAGCATCAACTAGTTGGTTATTGGTCTGTTGCCTATTTGCACCCACTGCTCAAATGACCAGCAGTGGTTGGTGAGTTATGCCCAATTTTCGGACAAATGAAATACCTTTCTGATCCATCGAAACCAAAGGTGGAAATGCGATCTGACGTGACACTACAGTTCACATTTTCTACCGAGCTTTTAAACCGCCAGTCATAACTGTGTGCAAGACCAGACCCCGTACATTTCCCAACCCAGTCATCCGACCTTTTAAATGTTTCCTGAGTTTAATAAAGGATTCTTGTTTCCTGATTGTTCTGTCTTCTATACATATTTCAGTTCGAATTACTTTGTTGCTATGAATCGCTGACTACCTGTGTGCACCTTAGTACAATGTTATATCAAGCTGTGAAAATTATTGGTGTAACCCATCCTCTTAACTGGCTGTGGAGCCTCAATAACAACTGATAGGCGAATTTCGATACCAGAGTTTTGCACAACGCGCAAATGGGACCTGAGTAAAAATGAAATTAACCAAGTTTCCAGCAAAGATGCGGTTGATTTTCAAAAAGCTTCGCCACATAAAACGTTTTTTCCTGTTTGTACTCATCGAGTGAGCTTAGATGAAGTTGGTCACATGACCCTCACTTCCAGGCTGTTAACTTCAGGACCACGAATCCGCAAAATCACATTTACTACTTCCAAATGAAAGTGGCGCGAGTTAAAACCGCCATATTTACTATATCTAAAGTAGTTTCCATGTGTATCCCCAAGGAGATTCATGAATTGCCTGTTGTCCTATGTTTGAATAGTGTCGTGTTGGAGCTGATAAATTTACATCAGTGTTTGGAGAGACTTAATTGGAGAAACCTTCATTTCACATGAGATGCACCGATTCGTCTCCATGAGCATCTCTACAGGGACGCGAAGAAATCTTGCAGTTCTTGGAACTATTCGTTTTCGAGTTCTACGGGACAGGTCGCGTGCAATATGGAACTGGAATATCCCACTCGTTTTATCTCTGAATTTCATCTCATTGAAGGTACACTGCTGGAATTGATTGCTATAAAAACCAATCGATAAAGTGGTAAACAAAAAAGCATGTTAGACCTGATGAATTTTCAATGAAAGCATAGCGGTAACATTGAACTTCTTTTAGATGCTTGAGCAAAAACGTCACATCGAAGAAAAGAAACTTTCGTGCTTCTGACACCATTTTAGCCATGTCAAACTCGTCATTGTAGCACTACGTGCAATTTGCTTGGCCTTCAGCTTTTATTTCGGTTTCAGCTTACTGGGAACACAGGTGACAAACTGATCGTTGCGAATCAAAAAATGAGAAGAACCCTGCGGAAGCACAAATTGAGGCAGTCTGCATAGAAGTTTGAGTACCTAGCAAGGCAATAGGTGAAGATGATGTACAAAAAGAGAAATAGATATGGAGATGTCTGTCCTCCAAAAGGCGAAGTGTTTCTAGGGTGCAGACTCTGTCTTATACACGGATATCATAATATGAACGCCTATCTCGATTAGGTTATGTTGCCCTTTGACTACTGTGTTCATCTCATCTCAATGTGGAAACTTTTTCGACCCCAGACGTGAATGAGGAAAGGATCAATATGTTCCTGTATGAAAGTTTAACCAGAGTTAATTTTGCCTAGTGGGTGAACTTCGGTCAACCAAGAACGAATAAAAATAATCGGTGTATCGAGAGTGCCAGTATTGTGAACAACATACAAGCTGGATCGATAAGGCTAGAACTGACGAGATGAATGACAAAATCACTGACACGTGAGCGACTAGGAACCGAACAAATGACCAATGCATCGCATGGATCAATAATGCGGTCAAAAACTTCAACGTCCTTCGTTCTCTTCGGAAAACTTCCTGCTTTACAAAACTTATATATTCAGGTAACTGGGACTAGTGTATGCGAACACAAAAGTAGGCTTGGTGAAAACTAGGATCAATGAATGATAGTGATTTGTGCAATTGAAAACCGTCTTGCATTCTCATGCAGGTATGCTATGCAGGGTTCACCTGAATGGTTCCACTCGGATCTGGACGATTACGCCTGTGGATAGCGGTGAATGTCTCCCCTTTACCTTCGCTCCTGAGCTGATCCCATATTCCCATGTGGTTCTCTAAGTTCTTCCGGCAGAATCCGAGATGCTAACTTGTCTTGGAATTTTGCCCAATGTCCTGCATGTGTATGAGTACCCGTTGTCTGCTAACGAACTCCCTCTGTCGCTGCAGTACACATAACTGTCTCCCTAGCGTGTCTATCTACAGCAACCTTAGTTAGTTAGTTAGTTAGTTAGGAATATACCTTAGGCTTCTAAACTTGTCTATTTTTCGGAAATTGAATTTCCATGAACTTAAGCAGGCAAGATCCACAAACCGTCTAGCCATCCGAATAGGGCTAACTCATGCAGACAATACAGTAAACGACGTGCCATTACTCATCAGCAGTTTTCTTGCAATCCTTACCAGCCTTCTGATGAAGTGGTGTGAGAGCACAACAATGGGATGCAAAACCGAGGCCTAAATAACACTGTGCTGTGAGGCCGCCATGTTAGGGTTTTTGTAGATCATATCTCGACCCAAGAATGGTCTTGTCATTATCCATGTGGCCGGTCCGGCTGCAGTGCTCAAGAAAGTCCAGCGTGCGAATTTCAAAGCCACTAGCTGTAATGAGTTGCACGGTGCTAACCGAAGAAAGCGGTAGTCATATTTGATAGTTCAAAAATCGAATTCGGTTCTGGTATCACGCAGACTGCCTACCCTATCCTACAGTCCAAGTTTCAAACTGAAGAATTTGCTGAGCAATCTCACCTAGGTTATTGCATGACTGTTCACCTGATTTCCTCATTCCGCTCATTGTCCGTGTTTGGAAAAGGCTATCAGGCTATAAAAGTGCACCGTTGCTCGCCTTCAAATTTATTGACTGTAACAGTCCCATGAACTGGATTGCATGCACAATCACGGTCTCAACCACACTCAGAGAAATTGGAATTACCTGGCTGACAGGCTAAACCCGAAATAGTCTGGGCGGGGGGGACGAAACAATGAGCTGGTCCCGTCGTAGTTAATCTCCGCGATCGGTTCAATCGGTGGGCTATTCGGTCAAATCGATAGGTGGTGGTAGTGGTGGTGGTAGGTTAGTATGTGTGTTGTTTCCGACTTCATGTCACTCGTGATTTGCTCCTTTCCGTAAACCTGTTGGTGAGTAGTGGTGTGCGTGAGATGGCTGGCTAAACTAGACATGGGGAACAAATTACAGTCGTCACAATCTGGAGCGACAGCTCTTAGAGTTCGGCTCCTCATACATTATCACTTTCGGTTGATACTTTGAGATTTTCCATTAAAATACGGTACCCTGGAAAGGCCAATCCTCAACTGTCCTACTGGACCAAATTTTGAAGAAAAGTTTCACCAAAACTAATCTCATGAGAGAAAATTTCATGAGGCCGCAGTGAGCTGCTTTTGTAAGAAATGTGAGTACGAGCTCTCTTTTTATTGGTAACAAATGTTAGCATATAGATGGAACTGAACCCTCACCTGTGACGCTGCTCTGAAAAAATATGTCTCCGTCAATCGACTTCAGAAAACCCCGACTTAAGCCATTAACTTCGAACTAAGAACAGACTGAGGGGGATTAATTTTTACTGACATCCCTCTGGCCCAAATGTACTAACTGGGAACAGACTTAGTGAAGTGAAAAGTGGACAAATCTATCAGTGGTGTACCTTGGAGGGTCAGCTCATCTGCAAACCAGGGGCATAACCCCTCTCCTGTGTTTGCATATCCCTCGGCCAGCTTCTGAACGGAGCCCCGTTTAAGCAAACTAACTTTCTCCTTTCTCAGAATCCCCCAACTGACCGGTGTGACATTTGATACTCACGTGCAAGTTACCGTATGGCTGTCAATCCAGACTGTTTGAAATCCCATGCAACTTTGGACATCACGATGGCATTGGCAACTAGTTTTGGTTGATCGAGATGCTTTTCAGAAGTCCAAAGTCACTTTCTTGTATAAAACAGGATCTCTGATTTGGTTGCTGTGAGCCATTTGGGAAATATTTTTCCCACCAAGTAATACAAACTACTTACTCTAACCTGTTCCGCTGTCGCCATGAGAAAGCCCGTACTAACTGAGGGTACATAGGGACGGAAACAATTTGCAGTAGCCTCGACGGGTTTCAACTAAACACTTACACACGTATCGACCGTCATTTGCTTACTGTCTTCACTCACGTACAGTCGGAGGCAGAAACAGCTCGAGCATACCCAGTCAGCGACTTAACACCAACAACATTATCCCGACGTTCATGTGGTCATGAGAAATGAACCAGAGTGAAGCAGTTCACTCACACAAACTTTTAGAGTAGCACTCTGTGAGTCTTGTTGTTAAGTATTGAAGTACGCTGCGATCGTAGTAGCCCGCAGTTAGCCATATTGGTATAGTGGTCCCCTCTTAGGTGAGCACAGCCTAACTACCAAACAAAATCCTGCTGTTTTTCTATATGTGTTCTCTTCAGGTTAAGTCATGAAGTACCAGCAGATTTTTAGAAAACTTGAATATTTGGAGTGAAAAATAAAATAAAATGTTCGGCCGCCATACAAAAAGTCAAATCTGTTTTTTAAACCATTTGTGGACACTTCTGAACAACATCCTGCCAATGGCGTTCAAAGGGTAACCCATAATGAATATAAATCGCTTTTCCTTTAAGTCATGTACGATGATGCATGTGTACCAGTTCTCTGAAGGAAACCCCACTTCAGAATACGAAATAACTTCCAGATATGATTGAAAAATCTATAGCCATATCTCTATGTTTACTAGGTAGTTTATGGCCATTTGCTTTAAAGGCCTGGACAAGCTCTAGGAGAAGAGTCACTTCCTGCAACACATTCGGTGATTAAGTTTTATGAAAATGAAGACGCCGTTCGATACGTCCTGTATCTTCTTTGACTGTAAACGGTTCCACATTTTCTTCATCGTCCTCATCCTCAAAAATGGG
>SJOL01006425.1:558766-575154 GCA_004794785.1 Opisthorchis felineus | reverse complement strand
CACAGACGAGTCAATCGTGTCATTTGTCTCATCCGCCTAACCAACCCACTGAGCGAATGCGTCGTGCACTGTTCGGGTTTCCCTAACTAGTGAACAGTCATGCTATCCAGAGAATACACACCAGACCGAATTTCAACAGGCCTTACCTCAGTGGGCTTTATGCAGTTGTCTGACCTCGGTCGTGGACTCATCAGAATGTGGATGCAGGGCCACGCGTCAGTGCACACTTTGAAGGCGTCTGCCACCGGGTACTCAATTGGTGTTAGGGAACTTCATAAACGCACACAATGCGGTGTTTGGATTGCATGCACCGAAGAGTTTTAATAGGATTGACGACGACTCCCAGACCAACTGGATACCGGTCGGAGAGTGGTGTGAATTGGTGTGCTGGTTACAACTAGCAGTAGAAATTGGTAGTAATAATTGAATATAGCGAGAAGTGTGGATTAAGCCTATCGCTTTGGTAGTGTTGCCGATTGTCGCCGCAATGTGGCAAGTTCGCGTAATACCGACCGCCTCAATGCGGGCAGCTCTCCAATCTCCGAATATTGGGTTAGTCACCCGAACATCCACTGTGCACGTGGTACTGTCTCACACACACACTGCTGCACACCACTTCGTGGTTGACTAGCTGCGCCACGCTAATCTTTCCATGTACATTCATTAGGGTGACCGCTCTTCGCAATCTGCCTGCGTCGTCCAACCAGGCAACTCAGACGAGTGGGAGCGCTCGCATTAACTCCGATACGAGTAGCGGACAGGTGAATATGCAAAAGACGCATGTGACCTGGTCGATCAATTAGGCATGGAGATAACGACTGCGATTTGATCACAAGATGGCAACAGACGAACACGAGAAGCAATAAGTTTGTGAACAGCGTGCCAGTCTCGTCCACCACATCAGCGGACCTGCATGTGGGACGCGGAATCAGAACGATGCGTCCGTGTCTAAAGTCAGCACAGCCGCACTGGGTCGAGAATTCTAGCAAAACGTAAGACCTTGGGCAATATTGTACCCATGTGAATCAAGGAGAACTCATACAGCTGCCTAATATATGATAAAGTTTTGTGGCCAGTAATACTGTTTTGCATCTTTTAAAAGGATCCAGAGGAACATAGCTAAAATGAAAATGCACTGTCCAGAAGCATATTCCACAGTATCTGCATGGATGCTCATAGGGTTTAAACCCTCAGTCCATAAAACGAGAAAATACAGAAAATATAGTTTAAAACTTTGAGAAGGATTTTCTTACAGGAGTTCTTTTGTGCCGGTGGCCAGTGCCGGTGAAAATCAGCGTGTCCACGTTTATGCATGTTGCGACAGATTTCAAATGGTACACGAATGTATTGTAGTGTAAGCAACCAATAGCATATTTTGAAAATATCTTTAAGCAGAAAGTCAAATTGAGATACCATTTCACGAAGAGTCAATGCTTCCTTATCTTTCCAATAGGTTAGTCTTAAAATCTTGCAGAGTTTTATCAAATTCCATGAGGTTCTAACAGCACAAACTAATCNTAAAAGGATCCAGAGGAACATAGCTAAAATGAAAATGCACTGTCCAGAAGCATATTCCACAGTATCTGCATGGATGCTCATAGGGTTTAAACCCTCAGTCCATAAAACGAGAAAATACAGAAAATATAGTTTAAAACCTTGAGAAGGATTTTCTTACAGGCGTTCTTTTGTGCCGGTGGCCCGTTTAATGTACTATGTGCGTCATGAGGTCACCCAATTAATATTTGTGAAAATCAGCGTGTCCACGTTTATGCATGTTGCGACAGATTTCAAATGGTACACGAATGTATTGTAGTGTAAGCAACCAATAGCATATTTTGAAAATATCTTTAAGCAGAAAGTCAAATTGAGATACCATTTCACGAAGAGTCAATGCTTCCTTATCTTTCCAATAGGTTAGTCTTAAAATCTTGCAGAGTTTTATCAAATTCCATGAGGTTCTAACAGCACAAACTAACCAAAAAGGGGATACATAGTCTGAAGTATGGGCTTCATGATTGGAGTTTTCGTCTTCCTCTTGTATCGTGTTAGGACAAGCAACTTATGTTTGTAACCAAAACGGTCCCACTATTTACCCTCACGGAAAAAGAGAATCATTGGGTTCATTGTTGTCGAAGCCCTACGGCAAATTTTGTTGGCGAACGTTTGACGCACAGTAGGTGGATTTATCACCGGGTCATGTTTCGCCTTTGGCAGCAAACAGTTTGGCTTAAATGCATGTGTTACTCCTCACTACCAGCAGCAGTTCAGAACTGAAGTGTGTTGCCAAACGACTTGAAGATTCGCATCTCATTGTGTGAAGATTTTTGGGTTTTTGATGGAGAGTCGGTCCAGTAGGTGGCCCAAGCCACTTGTGGGTAGTGAAGGAACTTTGAAGGTTGCCCTGTAAGTGAAATAAGCCTGAAGTAAGAAGCCGTGATACAATGCACAGCTGTAAGAAACCAGCAATACTGATCCATCTCTAACAAAGTGAGACCTCGTCGTCGAGTACGTTACCGCAGCCCGTGTTTAATGCTGCAAATCTCTATTACTTCAAAACGGGTTTGTTCGCTGCACCAAAAAGTCGAAGTGCTAACCAGGAATGTAGGCTTTGGTGCACAATATGTGGGAATAATTAGCAAACTCCTCGTCAATAAGAGTGATCTTGTAAGTCTGACGCATTTATTTTTTTTACTTTCCGGCGTTCCCACATCAGCTGACCAGAGTAATATCTTCATAAATTGTAGACCCAATTCGAGAATTCGAGTTATGACTTGTTGACTTAATAAAATAATTCAGTTCCATCCACTTCGACTGGAGCTGTGGACAAAAATAGGACTAGCCCGACAGCTCTACCGCAATATGGTTGTTCGGAAGAGATCGCTTCTATTTATGAGAAAGCAGGCACCGATAATTTGCATCCGACGACATGAGCCATTTACAGCCAGTTTAAACCTAGGCTTTATGTCTAGCTAGGAGACCATGAGATTGGAATCTTTGGTCCATACTTTGGTGAGTAAACGCTTGACGCATGAGTGTTTGGATTTACTTTGACTTGCCTTCGTTCTTTACTTGAATGAGTTAGCAGTAGAGTGTCTGGTCAGTGTATGTTTTCAACAGGATAGGGGGCCCCAGCACATTGTCAGAAGATAACAGAGTACCTAGGCGAGGTTCTTTTCCACTAATGGCTACATCCAGGAACTGGCCTTCGCGATTGTTGGGTCTGAAGCTAGTAGACATTTTTGGAGCATCGGAAGAACGTCATGCATTATTGAGTAATTAAAAATTGAAATTGTTGCATCCTCACGGACATTACCGGGTTCATTAGCAGAAGCGATGAATATTAGAATATGTTTGTAAGTGGGCTTATCGTTCATTGGCTGGCATATGTTTCCACACGCAGTCTTTCTGCTGTCAGCTGGACAGGACAACCGCCGATTCCCCATAGCATCGAACTGCAATGCATATGTCTCGTAAGAAGACACTCCCATTTAATCAGATGCTGAGGCCCTGTCCTTCTGGCTATGATGATAGCTGTCAAATCTGTCTGGCTGGAGCCGTAGGTTCAAAAAATACGCACTTCTCGGTCACCTAACAGTAAGTGATTGGCACCGGCCGTTATTTTTCGACCTCACTATTTCATCTTGTTATGTCCTTTACCTCAGTTGAACTTTTGCTTTTTCCCTGTTTTGGTTGGTTCAATTCAGAACATGGAGCTTTTCATCTCAACCACAAAGAAAAAATCGAAGCACAAACATTCGAAGTTATAGTTTGTGGGTAGCGAGGAGCTTCCGTAGCTTCAGACATATATTCAATCATAAAGACTCAAATTCACACATGAAACTACGCTTAGAAGGAAATTTGAAAATCCGTATTAGTTGAAATTAGGTATCTGATATTTCGTGGGGATTTTCTACTGCAGCTCATCGTGCACGGTTACGGATTTGCAAGGATGGTTGGATCACTCACCTCAAGGGGAGCGAAATTCCATCGTGTTCCAAAACAGAAGCCGAAAGTTATTGAGAACGGCTATAGTAGCTGAGCTTTCCATATGGCCGTTTCGTCGAGGAAACACTATCCCTATCCCTTTAGAAAAAAAGTACCCCCGAGAGGAAGTGCTATGTTTATAAAAGCAGTCAACATGCCGACCGGGTTTCCACAGTGAAACCTGACCTGCACCAGAATTCCTAAATCAACACATTCCCGGATTGTCACTGCAGTGCATTTCTAATACGAAAGTGCTTGTGGTCATGCTGCTGTACAGTAATAACGAAGACTGATCCGAACTTGAGACCTACGTCATATACCCGCATAGGAAGTCAAATTTGAACTCCGGACATCTGACATGCGATGCGAGCGTGTTAACACACGCTCCACCAACGCACGTTGGATGCATCTGAATTTTCACGTCTGAGTGGTGATAACACGCTCGCCTCGCATGTCAGATGTCCGGAGTTCAAATCCCGGCACGGACTTTGGATATGCATTGCTGATGAGCTCTAATAAGAGCGAAACTCGAGTCCAGTGCTTCCCTTTGATGCGGACTCACCGGAATAATTACGCCAGAGCAGGAGGACGACCGTTCAAACGAGAGTGATGTGAATATGAACAAAATACCTATCCCGCAAAACCCCACAACTGAAAGTTAAATTTGCCAATAAGGAATAGAGATTCTGTGACATTGTAATGTGCAGCTTCTGTGCTAGACCCTCACAAAATTTCCGCGTCCATCTGATACAAAAGAGCTCTCCAACCCAGTATTGACGATAATTCCTAGACGTTGCAAAGTGTAGGACGATCCGGTTAAAATGATCACCAAGGACTGGTCGTGGTTTTAGCGTTAGTTTACCGCAATCCAATGTATTGCCAACTTGTCCATAACCAGAACGATTTGTCGCACCCACGTGCACCGCCAGACCACCATCAAGGCAGGCTGGAACATAAACACACTTGCCACTCGTCGTCCAGCCACGCGCTATCTTCCTACTGCTTCACACTACCCAGGGAACCCGTGGCAAAACGAGTCAGAAATGCTCAGCCTTGTCAACTCAACGGCACCGAAAAAAACGACGATTCGTTGGCCAAATTTTCCGGTTTGGTGGCCAAGGTCATATGTTATCCAATCAGCATTCGGCATCTGCCGCCTGCTGTCATAACATTGATTCGTCGGACTGATTCACACCGGACGTCTACGTTCTATGCTCGACCGACGTCCTGTATCATTGTCTAGCTGGACGTATCCGGATCGTCACAATTCCGAACGCAGACGAATGTTATACTGCACGGGTCAATCAGTGTGCCATGCAATACGCGGTGAGTCGTTATTCTTCTGTGATGAAATATTGCATCACTGAGCAATAGATTGGCCTGCAATTATTCGGGGTTGACTAGTCTGCTGGCGACAAACTGGTCTGTCAACGGGTTGTCAAGATAATGAATTATCAAGCGGTAACTTGGTCCCGTGACAAATTAGCCTAGAAGCAAATTGTCTTACAGTGAACTACTGGAGTGCCCATCTACTGTGAAAACGCCGTTACTCCTAGCAAATCTAGCACATGCTTCTCACACGTGCACAGCTTAACTTGGCTAATGCGAAACTGAATAAGGACATGCTACGAGCTATGGGAAGGATACTGAATAGTTTGAGCACACATTCACTTGTAGCTCCCTTGAAGTGCACTTGTGGGTGATTGGATCGTAGAGGTTGCCAGAGATCTAGTAAGAATAAATGTAGCTAGAGGTAGACCTGGTCTAAATTAGCAATAACCACGTGTAAAGGCTATCACTCCTAGGAAGATTCGTGAAGTAACGTGTGGGAAGACAACAGCGAAAGTTGTGGATATGATAAACGTGACTCGTAAGAGTATACTGACCGCATGTTATTTGTGGGTGGCAGCAACCGAAACTAGTTCCTTCAGTCTGCTAGAAATCGTCTTTTATGTTCGAATTGAACCGCAAACCTGATTCCGGACAAAGCGTGTTTGGTTACATATGAAGTCCTGCGGTTACGTAAGGGTAAGATTATTATTGCAGTATATTATGATTACCAAATAGCGGACGGCGTGAGTACTACTTAGCTGCCAACGCATCCATTAACCCAAAGATTGGCACTAACAGTTCGCCAAGGCGAATTGAAACTAAATGGGCAAGAGAGTTGTACAGTGATGCAGCGCCACTGGACATCTCACGCACAGTTCAAAAGGAGTGAGGTGAAACTCGTCCCTGGGCATCAATAAGCAATACTAGTGGTCTCTCTGCTCAACTGGACCTGACTTTCAAAAAGGACTACTCTGTGCTTACGCGCATCTTTTTCATTCTCTTAACTGGCTTGTGAGCTTGAAAATATAGTGGTGAACTGGTTTTCCTGTACATTCGGTGCTCTAGAGCTGATTCCGTGCAGGCGGATTCCCAGTATTGAGCTGATCCATTGATGGATTGAGATCGAGAAATGTTTTTTGAGGCGACCGACTGCGGGGATGTAGCTCAGTGGTAGAGCGCTTGCTTCGCATGTAAGAGGCCCCGGGTTCGAACCCCGGCATCTCCAGCCCGTTTTCGTCCCCGAAGGTCAGTTACGCGAGATTTCTATGCGACTGACTTCTTACTAATGCACTGTATCATCATCTAAGAATGAGCGAGTTTCCCACAGTTTTAACCCACAGAGCGATGCCTTGCATTTGGGCTCTGATGGCTTACAGGCAACTTACCGGAAAAAAGTCTGTTCATGTTTGCTGGGGCTGCAAAGTGCCTTTCGACCATCAGTTGCAAGCAGCATACTGAGCTATACTGACAGCTGGGTGAATCAGGTTCAATAGGATGTCGAAAGTAACTGAATATACGTCAGACGAACTAACCGTAACAAGATTGTTTAGTTGACCTAGTGACAGCAGTCCGTACGCATGATGCACCTATCGGCTCATGTTCTCAGTGAAATGGGATATAGTTTGGCCATCTCAAACAGTCTCCTGAAGGTAATTCACCCGCTCAGCGGTGCAACAGTGTGGGGGAGTATAGTCATCCGCGAATCATCGCTAGCTCGCACTGGGATTTCGCTTATACTACTCATCCTGGGTAAGTAACTTGTCCTTAATAAAACTGCGTGCCCCAGACCATTTGTGAGCGATGGCAGCCGTTTTCATGTTGAGGAATGCTAATCATTAAAATGCCTTGAAGTAGGCTTCGCAAGAACATCACTGTTACCACAACCTTTTGATTTCTCGTTTCTGTCCGAAATTTCAAATGTTTTTTCTCGTTTAATTTACACTACTGAGCACGCTTTCAGTAGTTATCTTTCATCAATTATATGGGCCGACTCCCCATTTCCATTGGTGGACGTGACCTACATGACTGTCCGCGCACGCCTGAGGCACACTCGCTATGGCTCCCTCAACTACACAATCGGTCGTTGCGATTGCCCCTGTCTCTGCTGAAGGGTACGCAGTGAACTCTGCCACCCTGTTCGGGGAAAACCTGGGCAACCGCCTACTCTGCAACGTTCACGAACCCGTGCACTGCGTCAAGCAGTTCGAGCGGATTTCAGGATCGCACAACAGCGTGCTAACCTCGAAAGCAAATTCCTCTGGTGAAAAAACGTTCATCAAGTACCAGTGCCACCGGAAAGGATTTGCACGTCGTCCTAACGACGGAAAACGACGCCGACTGCTCGATCACACAGTGCGAGGCGTACTTCAACGTTGATAGACTGGGCAACTCCTTAAAATTACTAGATTTAATATGCTTCACACTCGCGAGCTTCTTGGTGCCGAAGAGTCTCGGTGGTTCAGCCGGAACCGTCGAGTGCTGCCTGAGGGACTGGAGACCATCCGGCCAATGCTTGAATGCCGGAGCCGCGGCTTCAAAATCCGCTTCTACGTCAGATCGAAGTTTGACACGTATCTCACCAACAGCGACGTCGGGAACATTCAGGCGCAGCACATGTTTGGGCGGAACAATCCAAGTAAGTCCCATTTATGTTGCTAAATATACACTTTCGCAACGTGGATAACTGGTTTTTCTTGAATCACAGGTTTTTACAATCGGGATATCCGAGGATGCCAGTGAGTGTCTGGTGCAGACTGTGTATCGACTGCTGTGTTTTTGTTCAGATTTCCATTGCACTTCCTACATTTTACCTGACAAATATTCATTCTGGTGCAATCAGATATCCGAACTAATATGCCAATAAGAACCACGACTGCAGGTTTTTTGATCAAAACTGCAGGATTTAGCACTGAATTCTCTCAGAATCCATTTTCGAAAATACTGTTAAATGCACATTTTTTCGGCATGTTACTCGGAATTTCAGATCCGTAGAACAAGTTTTCCTTGAGGAAGTGACATATCTTTCCTTGTTCAACTTTGCGTGTGTCACGATCTTATTATTTTCTTCACGTCTTCTTGCAGTGAGAGTTCTACAGATTTACTCTCAGATAATGGGGAACTCCTCTTTGTTGGTGCCCAACAAACGCTTCAAGAACAGTGTAGCTCCTTCCATAAGGAGAATCTGTATGGTAGCTGAGGTTTCCGCATTACTGCGGCCTACGTTTGTGGCTGGACAATACGGCCACAGCCGAAGGATATATTGTCTGGACGACTTGAATAGAGTAGCAAGAATAATCAAGGAAAACGGGGGAAGGTTGTCAAAAAAGCACGTTAGCTTGACTTTGAAACGGACTGAAAGAGGTAGGAAAGCAGATTTATAGCCGACCACTTCATTTCAAGACGGGTAACTCATGAAATTAGGATCCAATCATCTATTCTTTTATTCACAATAAATATCGGCAAACCGATACTAGCTAGCTTTGATGAGTCCCTGCTCGGTGTTTCTACCTTTGGAACATCCATGATTTCTGTGAAGCATTGATGGAGCTACGCTGAGCAACTTTACAGTGAGCAATATGGACTGCAAACCTGTTGATGTGAACCTACTCCCGAAATTTCCCAAGAAAATGAAGACAAACGGACTTCGATTCTGTTCCAATTCCAACTGTTTCACCTACCACGTGTGGTGTGTCGTTTATGCTTAGGCGGGTATTTGTACAGCCCATGATGCATGGTCACATACGACTCACATGCACCTCCTGATAAAACTACAATACAATCCATTGTTTCCACTCGCACACCACTCACGGTGGATGGCGAGCCGTTGACAAATTTTAACAGAAATCAACCCCCATGTCATCGGCACACACAGTTCGCCAGAGTTAACCTGGATATCCCAGCAGACTCAGTTACAAATTAATCTGCCGATCAGATTGATCAGTGAACAAAGCAAATGGGTGCACCTATATCTCACCTATCTAGATCAGTGTGGTGTATCAGTAGCTAGCCGAAGGTCAAGGTGCATGTTTTGACGGTCAGTTAGTCCTTCATTCAGCCAGTTAGTCTGTCAGTCAGTCAGTTGGTTCAGCTGGCAAAGCACTGAGCTATCGAACCGCATCACCTATGTAGAACGAGAGGTTGATCCCTGAGGGATTGCACAGAACCCTTCCGATGAAGTTGTGGGCCTGTTAACAACGTAGAGCTGATCATCCGGCACGACCAGGGCGCATTTTTATATAGTTGTGTATCTTTCCATGAATAGGTTTCGCACGACAATCAGCCGTTTTATCTCACCATGGTCAAGTAGCACTCCCAGTACAACAACAGCTGGATACCGAACTGTTCAAATTTACCGAGTTCAAAGGAGGCACCCAACAGTCAGTGGCGGGCTGTGCTGTGCATTACCTATAGCCCTGACATGTTTTGGCTACTCACGACGTTGTAAGTAGTTAAAATAAAAGGGAGATATAGCATTTTCGAAGTTTGGGCACACGGGACCGTGACAACGACAGTTGATAGCCAGCCAGGTCAAATAATTAGGATAACTGACTCGAAAACCATTGTTGACTGTTTCGAACTTCAGCACTAGCATCTGAGGCAAGTTGAATGAATATCACTATTACCACAACCTTTCGATAATTCATTTCTGTGACCTATGGGGGTTCATCAAAGGCTCCGTATGAGTTTAATGAAAAATGTTAACTTGTATTGAATCAGGTGAAAAACGCTTGAAACCGATTGAGTAATCATCGTTTTCGGA
Organism: Opisthorchis felineus; assembly: GCA_004794785.1. Taxonomy (NCBI): domain Eukaryota; kingdom Metazoa; phylum Platyhelminthes; class Trematoda; order Opisthorchiida; family Opisthorchiidae; genus Opisthorchis; species Opisthorchis felineus. The sequence goes on along the minus strand of SJOL01006425.1, from coordinate 565,079 downwards.
AAAGTTTGGTAACAATCGGTAGATTTATTGCTGGTTTGTATTGGTTTATGTGCACTGCAACAGTGCTTTTAAGTGTTTGCTCCAGTTACACTCCGTATTTGCCTGAGGTATATAGTTTTTTCTTGTGCAATCTCCGGTGGCTTATACGGTTTCTACATACACGCGATGCGAGTGTTGACACAAATCCCCTAGCAGAACACGCAGTCCAAAAAACGAGTTTTCCGGTTATTTGATGGTTATATAACCATTTAATGACCACCTAGTATGGTTAATTGGTTAATTTGCACCATCAGAACCACCATATAACCGTTTTTGTGGTTATCTGGAGGTTAACTAACCGACTGTGAACCGCGTTTGTATGTGATACCTAAAGCGCCACCCAGCGACGATGTATAACTGCATTCGTAAATGAGGTATTTATTGTGCGGGTACAGTTTGTGTGAGAGGAAACAAGGAGAAATTCTTTGTAAGGTTGTAGTAATAGCATTAGACCCATTTACTCCCCGGACTGATTTGTATGCAAGCACCCACCGGCACCACCAGAATATCGCCCTTGAATTTTCAGTGCCACATCCCTTATTCCTCGGATTGACTCATGCATGTACTCACTGCCATTACCTGGAGCCTCTTGCGACAGTTGGGAGAGCTGCAAGTGTCTACGTGGGGATATACAACTTGGCTAATGTCTCCAAGTAGACACTTAAATCTCCCCCCAACTGTCGCAAGAGGCTCATGCATGAGTCAATCCGAGGAATAAAGGATGTGGCACTGAAAATTCAAGGGCGTTATTCTGGTGGCCCCCGTGAGTGCTTGCATATAGAATCAGTCCGAGGAGTAAGGAGTGGGACAGAAAACCGGGACGAAAACTGCTGACAGTGGTGGGATTCGAACCCACGCCCTTTCGGACTGGTGCCTAAAACCAGCGCCTTAGACCACTCGGCCACACTGCCACGTCCATGCTCTTGGGTTTGATATGTCCAACCAAGTGTTGTTCAACAGGAAAGATTACTTGAATCATGTTAGCGATTGGTGGGTTTTCGACCAGATTTAAAGCCGACTGGCACTCATAGATTATCATTCTTTCCTAACTTTAGACCATAGCCCCAAGTTTACAATCGGCATAAGGCTATTCCTGACTTGACTTAACCTGAAGCCCAGGGATTTCCGTGTTGTTCGGAAGTTTTGCATACCAGTTCTTACACTCGTACGAACCGGAAAAGGTTGTTTTCATAAAAATTAAATATCTGCAGCTTGGAGGGGTTGGAAGGCTTATTGCATCAAGTGAGATTGTTTCTACTGCGGCTGAATGGAAATTAAGCCAGTTCCACAGTTTCCGCACTCGGTGCTTTTTTGGTGAAGCTTGGAGGTTTGTTGCGTCATGGATAATAGTTCTTATTTCCCAAATCATTCTGCCGATTACAAGTAATCTTTCAGTAATCCCATATTTGTTCAATATTACTTTTTGGAAACCAAAGAAATATATTTTTTCACTGTCATTGATCTGTCCTATATCGTGTGCATTGGACAGGTTAATCGGTTATTCCGACGATTCAAACATTCAAACGGCAAGTCGGTTTAGATATGGCCGAATTCCCTTCCACATAGCCATCGTTGTTGACGCGTTCGCCATGTGCCATTTTTCGTTCGTCGGGCTTCGTATTCCGAATGTGTCATATCTGTCCGTTGGTTCTGCTGCTCACCGGATCATCTGATTCGGTGTATGCGTATTCGTTCGACTGCTCCCCATCTGTTGAGCCGCAGAACAAGGCCGTGTCATGAAGCTTATCGGCAGAACTCCCGAACCAGCATCCGTTCTAGTCCTAGGTTTCTCAGTGGATACTCCTGACCGTTAACTACATCACGATAGGCCGATTTGACTGCAACATGTGTGTTTCCCCCTTTGGTGGTGACTCTTTCACGTGACTGCATCCCTACTACAGCTGGCCTATTCATTCAACAAATGCATTTACGCAATATTCACGGCCGTAAACTAAGTAGAATAAGGGAAGTGAGCTACATGGGATTGGTAGGTAGAAGCCTGCTTCTTCATTTAATTAGTGTCGAATGTAAGAAAATCGTACGTGGAACATCCATCATTCAGAATTCATTGCTTCACACTCATTGGTAATTGATCAGGTAGCTGTTGGTCTGTTCGCCGAGCTTAGCAATCGACTTGCAAACGTTTCGTCACCACTCGATGAGACATCATCAGATCACTGATCACATCACTAATGATGTCTTCTCGAATGGTACACTATTCCTCGTTCACAAGAGGCCATAGAGTTAGACTAACAACTTGATAATGAGCGCCTGATTTATACAACCAAGCTGATAACATTATCATCAAATAGAAAGAACTCACCGACATCACTCCCTGGGGTAGACCATCATCGTCTACTGGTTTGTTTGGATTTCTCGATTCAGATTAATAAGTAGTCGGGTTTGCTTTACTGACAATTGGAAATTAACTAGAAAACAAGATACGGTAGTTTACAGAAAACACTTCACCATGAGGGAAAAGACTATCTTGGCTTCTTCTTTGGAGTGAACCATCTAGCGCCTAATGTACAGCTTGCAACATCAGTGTCCTAGGTGTTATAAAGACAACATAAAAACGGTGCGATCCTCTAGAAACGGCATACTCAGTAACCTACAGCTATACTTGTCTCCTCGCGTTGATCTGGCGTAACTACTATCAAATATCTCACATTTTAAACAGGCATGGTATTTCAATGCAAGCTATATCCAGCGGTCTGAATAGCTCCCGTTAACAAAATCTATGGCTTCTTGCTTCCTTTGACTTCGGACTTTCCAGGAATATCATCGAATGCTTCTGCATCCATATTCAACTTCAGCTTGGTGAAAGCAAAGTGGTCATCTAAAGTAACATAAATCTGCAATATCTTAAAGGATCACCCGGAGACTACCCTAAAGTTAATTATCATTGGGGAATCAACTTCCTTCTCAAATCTATCGGACTGGTTATAAGAACACTGCCGATGTTTGACAACACAAGCCTTGCCCGCCCTCAGGAATTATCTTCTGAGTAGACTTAGGCCCCACACTAACAAATTAGAGAGGTGCACCTGAAGTCCTCCTTGACTTGACAGATTAGTTATTTGTATTCTGTCCTCAAATGTTTCATTTCCAGTGTCCCCGTGATACAATAAGAGTTGCTGATCGCAGCTTATGCGCGGTGAAATGGTAACGAATCATAATTGCCAAAGTGCAAACTAAAGTTTATCAGGCTGAAGTAGTTGGGGCACGTACTGCTCATGCTAAACCGCCATGTGCCAAGGATAGCTTTATTCTTCATTCGAGATCCTCGTTGACCGAAATTTCAGTGGGAAAGGTCCTGATAGGGCAAAGTGAATTGCAAGCGGCTATAGTCAAACGGAGGGTGCGAGATCTTCGCGCTTTGAAACCCTACGGGGGATGGTACAAAACCGACCCGAGTGACCAGGCCGCCAAGTTAATGTTAGTCTTGTGTTGAATAAAGTTCACAATCCAGCCGATGGTGTTTAAACCCAAAATAGGACTCAGTGTTTATCTCAGTGTCATTCTCGACCGTGTTCCTTTAGGACACCAGGCGTTTTCAACGAAGCCTCTAATCTTACCCATTCTTTTAACTCTACTGAGGCATGTTGATGATGATTAACCCGCTAGCATGCGGAATACCGTTGACCATTGCCAATAGGTAGTAAACAAATAGTGTTGATTGTGGTGGAGAAAAAAACAACGACAAACGCACTTGCCACCCCATTTGGTTTTGCGACAGACTCACCTGGAACCCAGCTGAATCTCTCGTTTATGATGTTTTTAAGCTTAAAAACCAAATCGGTTTGCAAGTGAGTGTATTTCGCTAATTTCGTGTAATTTGGGTTCAAGTAGAACATAAGGTTGACGGAAACTCGCGGACTGTGCCTACCTGATGAGCCCCAAGAAGGGCGAAGCCGGGCGTCGAAGTATTTTCAGCAACCGTATATGTAGTGCTTTACGCCTATAAACGATAAACGCAATTTTGGTACTCAACGCTCCGACCACCGTGGAAAACTTTTCGCCAGGTGCGAAGTCACCGGAACCACAGAGGACAGAAGAAACCGAGGTTGACTGGAATTTATCGCCATGTGACCTTCTAGAATCAATGCATTTGGTTAAGGCGGGACTGTCACATGTGCATGGGTTGATGCTGAAGTGACTTAGTCACGTTGTTGATTCGTGTTTATGAGCTCTGGCCACATTGAGAATATGGACTGGCCATCGCCTCGACTGACGCATCCAGTCGTGTGTTGCCATGGCATCCGCAAAGCGCCGGTCTGCGTGCTTCTCGGGCCTTTTGTGAACTGGCTGAGCCCGGTCGAACAAGACATCGTGGCTTTCCGTCAGTGCGTGCAGAGCGATGGCCGAGTCCTTCTTCCAGCTTTTGAAAATGCTACGAGCTTTGGGGCAATAGTCATCCAGGGTGATCGAAACTTTGGGTTACCGAAGGACAGCGTTTTTCCACCACTAATCAGCCCAAATAGATGTCACACAGTGCACGGTCCATTCGAATTCATTCCTACCGAATACGGTGCGGATATTGTGAAAGTGAATGAATATCTTACAACGTCCAGCTGTAACAGATCGAGGAATATTATTTGAAAAAAAAAAACTTCGAGCAAGATACTGTCACTTGCAAGCTAGAAGAGTAACGACAGGATTCTGGGTTGGAATCTACGTCTGTTCAGGTTGTTTACTGATGGTCGGAGCAGTTTGAATGCAACCGGTGCGTGGAATTGTGTCCTGAACTCACATCTTCCCAAACTTCTATCCGGTTCGCTGTAGTGCATGGAGCTCATGGGGTTCATAGCTTTCTTTTGACGGTAAGATCGCTCCTGTAGGAAAAATTCATACTCTCCTAAAGGGTGATGGCAGGGAACGTTTGCTGTGGTCTCTACTTTAGGTCGACCGCTCTTCGAAAGGGGATCTGTCTTGGGCAGAAGTTACTTTATTCATCTAGCATTCCCGACAAGTCAACAATTTATGCTCTTCAAAGAAGTCCATTTCCCGCGAAACCCCACAGGGGCGGAAAACAAGACCCTTGGAGGTCGGACCTGAAAAAATAATCCACCACGTCCGTAGGTGTTTTCATTCATATGGAAGATGTTTGCGATCAATCGAATAGTCATGGTTTCAGAGAGGTTTGGTAAACATTGGGTTGTTGTTCGCTTTTGACACAAAACCTTCACAGGCCAAGCGAATAAGTTATCAGTGAGATGATCTAGGTCTAAAAGTACAAAACCCAGGCATAGTAAGATCCACCCCCCCCCCCCCCCAAAAAAAAAAAACCCCAATCCGATTGTGCTGGCATCCCTTAACGCACACCCAAGAGGAATATACCACCAAGGTGTCCTAGACCGGAGAAGCAAGGCCTCGAAACCCAGCTTCAAACTGAAGACAATCTCTTCTAACCAATCTATCGTAAGTGTTCGTCATCCACACTAACCGACAAACAAGAGCTTCAGGCTGACACGCAGCACGGATCAAGTCACCGATTAGTTCTCTGACTGCCTAACGAAGCTTTTTTGCCAAAGGTGAAACGTTCCCAATCAATAAATCCACAGTGTTTACCAAACCTCTTTAAAAAGATAATCCACTGCGCGTTTCGCTTTCATTTTAACTCATCCACAGTGTGCAACAGAATTCCATTGTTTGATTTTCATGTCCAAATTTTATATTCCTAACTTCAACACCCAGTAGTGGTTGGCCTCACTTGTGCACATGACATACACGAACTCAAAAGGGTTATTGTTTGTTGAGATGGACACTCAATTGTAGAGAAAAGGGAGACTCAACTGAATCTCTCCTTTAACACCAAGCTAATTTGCACTTGAGTGCTTTTCTCAAAACATGCACAATTTTAGTGTTCATGGAAATTGTGTTGATGGAAATTCAAGGATTAGGTCTATCTGACGAACCCCAACGGGGATGGGACCGATGGTGGAGAGTCCAGGGGTTCTCATGATCCTTACAAATAATGTCATTTCAAGGATTGTTGCTCGTAGCGTGAGGAGATAGGGGAGTTGTCACGGAGATTTCGTCCTGTAAGTGAAGCCAGTCGGCTTTTCAGCGTAGATCGGCTTCACTTACAGGACAAACTCTCCATCAAGGATTATTGTTTTGTTCGACACTTTTATCGAAATTTGTAAACTAGTGGATAATTAGGTGATTGCTTTTTTGGCTGTTTACGCTCACCATTTGTGAAATATTGAAGCGCAGGGCTTGATAACTATCTGATCATCCATTATGGTTGTGAAAAGTAAGGAACAATCCG